>JAGSMT010000083.1:0-600000 GCA_029286875.1 Lamproptera curius | reverse complement strand
CTGAAACTGCTGTCTTGATCCAATTAGATTTGTTTATACGACTTGTCAAGATACAATTTAATTTAAATTTGGAACCGTGGCGTTAAGGGGTAAGATCGGGATTTAAACGTTCTGTTTATCTTTTATTAAAATTCTAAATTTAAGCAATCCTTCTTACAATAACGACGCTGGTTTAATTGATAGTAATGGAGAAAATTATTTTGCGGCACGTCAGTCAAACATTATGAAATTTATGTTTTAGAATAGAAAATTTTCATCATACACATTTAAGAAAAACATTGAAGGGAATTATTTCCCTAAGAATCAGCATATTAATTTATTTTTAAAAAAAAAATAGCAATTAGAAATAATTAAAGCTCATTTCAGGTAACACCGCGAAAGTTCACATAAAATATTTTCGCATTAAAATGAAACTTCAATGTGTATACAACGTAGATACGTCATACACAATATTTTGATTAAATTAATACCTCAATAGATATACACAAAAACGGTTACAAACTCTATTAATTCGGTTATATTTTCGTAGTAAAATTTTACTTTTTCTTTAAAAAAATAAAGTAAATAAAACGCAGGTAAATGTATGCAAAGGTTTTACACACATATACATTACTTGTTGCCAAGTTGAAACGATTCAATCTATGTGTAAATACAAAAGGGGACCAACTTTCTTATACTCGAAAGAGTCTTGAGGAATTTTAAAATTTATCTCCAACGTATTTTTTCTTACTCGAGTTAATCCATAAAATAAAGTTACTTTACTTTTCAAGTTCCATCAAAATTCTACTAGGTTATTGAATGTAGATATTTTATCTACAATAGCTACGTCAAAAATAAGTAATTTTATTTCGGTATAAAATATTAAAAACAGACATATACTATAAAAATATTTTTAAAATGAGTTTAGAATTACTACTATAAACGAAAAAAAATAGTCTCTTAAAGGAAGGAATCCAGATTTTAAAACGACGAAACGTATTTTACATGCTATCATCATCATCACTATCATATCAGCCTACGAAAGTCCACTGCTGGACATAGGCCTCCCCCATGAGCCGCCAAGAAGTACGATCCTGCGCCAACTGCATCCACCGACTTCCCGCACATTTTCACAGGTCGTAACTCCATCTCGTGGGGGGTCGTCCCACTCTACGATGGCCAGTACGAGGCTGTACTCGAGAACCCCATCGGTTATCGGCTCTACGAGCTAAATGGCCGTCCCATTGCCACTTTAGCTTGCTAACTTTGCAAGCTATGTCGGTCACCATCGTTCTACTGCGGGTGTCTGTATTACGCACTCTATCACGCAAAAAAATTCCGGGCTAGCCCGCTCCATAGCTGGCTAAGTGACTTAGAGCTTCGTCATACGAACAGCAGTGAAGGACCACGTCTCAGTGCCCTAGGTCATCACTGGTAACACGCACTGGCTTAAGACCTTAGTTTTCAGACATTGAGGGATATCGGACAAGAGGATACGTATAAGCTTTCCGAAAGCTGCCCATCCTAATCGGATTCGTCGATAAACCTCTGCGTCGAAGTTGGACTTACCTAACCTATACATGCTATAGGTGTATATTAGCCCCGTTTTTCTGATGCCGTGTTTTGAATAATAAGAAATAATTATAACGAAAGAGGATGTAAATTTGTGATATTAGTGACGCATCATGACAAACACCTTTCTTTTTTTTCAAGTTAAAATAATTATATAGCGTAATTGATGTATAATAATACAACATGTTATTCTTTTATAATGACTGCAAAAGAGCGTACGGTTTACGGCCCGCGTAGCATTTCTCCTTTTTTCGGTTTTTCGCGTGCCAAGTGGCCTTTTGAAACATATCAAGAATGAACTTTTGCCCATTTACGAGTGTTCTCGTCGGCGTGACATGATCACGCTATTGTGTTGATATGCGGTCAACAGCGGGCCACAAGTGCGCTCTTCTGGATTGGTTCGCCCTGAAATATCTACTCGACTCACTCATATTTTACATCTGAAAATGAACGTGGGTTTGGCAAACAATATTTTTCTGAAATAATATAAATCAGCTTGACTTTTTCTAAACGTTGTTTATTTTATGTTTGTGTTTTCTGAAAGCTAGTTAAATTTTTCATAAGAAGCAGTCTTTCCTGATCCATGAAATAACTAATTTGTTTACTAACAATTTTTATGTGTGTGTATGAGATTTTACGTGCGCTTTTAATATTCCTTATCACCTTTTCCGGCAGTGGGTGACCTGCTCATCACTTATTATAACTAAGTAGCTGTAACCCGCGACTTTGTCCGCGTTAAATATAAGGCAAATCCGTGAAGCGTATTCAAATATGCTGAATAGTAATATGAATTAAGTGTCATGAATGTGTATCTATAATTAGACACGAA
The DNA here is from genome assembly GCA_029286875.1 of Lamproptera curius. NCBI lineage: Eukaryota > Metazoa > Arthropoda > Insecta > Lepidoptera > Papilionidae > Lamproptera > Lamproptera curius. The sequence goes on along the minus strand of JAGSMT010000083.1, from coordinate 597,620 downwards.
ATTTTATGCATTTATCTTGAATTTCCGTATTGACATTCATCCCTAATTTCAACACCTAGTTTATCTCCGTAAAGTTTGAGATTGAAATAAAACTACAAAATTGCTAGAAAAAATCACTTATTGGCTCGTTTCAAGTATCACGAAACTTCATCGTTTAAAGTATAGCAACGACGAATATCCGCAAAAACTCTAATCCCCTATGTTAAACCTATATTAACCCCCTAGGATTAGATATTTTGCCACTTATATGCCAATAATTTATACCCTATGTTTTTCTTGGAATATTTTCTTAATATGTACTAAATTGGCAGTACCTATAAATTGGTTTAATTGTATAGACGGTAAAGACGGATAGACAGGCAGAGTTACTTTTGCTTTTATAATATTAGTATGGATTATAGAAAAACATATTAGTTCTTGGCGGTATATACATGACCGGTTCATAAATAAAAAAATTCCTACTTAATTAGAGGAGCAGTTAGTGAGACATAATTTCTCTATGTAAAAAATATGTCCTCTCGCTTTTGTTATATCTAATAGCTAGTAAAATCAAGAGAGACATTTAAGGATGATAGCAAAAAACACGCTATATGCAAACATTATAATATTATGTTGAATGATTCCCAATTTATGCGTCATTTTCATTCCTTTATTTGCCACCTTGTTTAAGAAACACCACCCTAACCCATTTAAGAAGACCGCTTACGTTGCTCTTGTCATTATTACAAGTTATGCGGAAACGAGTTCATTAATTCAAAGCAGCCCTCTGTCTAAGAAGCATAAAAGGGTGCCGCTTAATTCTGTCGTTGACGTAACGAAATAAATTTGAACATGGCTTTAATATTATACAAATAATCGTTAAGTAGTATTATATATTTCAATATATAATAAATAACATAAAGATACATGATATCACTTTAAACATATTCCTTTAATGTTGTTTATCCAATTTATTCTTCTTTAGAAAGTGCTACCCTAGGATAAAAACTAAGGGTTAAAAAAATTATCTGCTTGCTTGCTGCGACGGATTAAATTTATTGAATTCTTTGAAATTTCATTGATTTGTATGGATTTACACATATATATATATTCAAGTCAATTAATATGTCTATTATAAATTAATTACTTATGATTTTTGTTTACCAGTGCACCTACTTCACTTAACCAACCCAAAGGTTAGCTGGTAGATAACGCCTAAGGCATTAAGCTCCCATTTGGATACTTGTAATTGTCGAACAGCTTAAAAATGAATAAATAATGTTCACGTACGGATCACTTTACACGACGCTATATGGCTATGGCCTATATTCCTATAAAAGTCAAGAAAATAACGATAAAACAAAGTTATTTTCCCGCAGAATTCAAACACTAGTTAGCTACGGAGGAGGATAACATAGCAATTGTGAGTAAGCGCTGTATAGTATAGTCTTTATAAATCCTTAATTCCATACGAATATAATAAATCGAAAGTAACTCTGCTCGTCTGTGCATCTTTACCATCTGAACCACCTGAACCGTTTTTGATAAAATTTGGCATATATGGTACAATTAGATTCCAAGAAAAGAGACAGGCTACTTATTACAGCCAAAAAGATGGTGAAAGGGATGAATGAAAGTTTTAATGGCATTTCGTCGCTATAAATAATTTACAGAACTTTGCGCACACATTATTATACATATATAATAAACACACTATAGTGATGTTATTATACATTATCATTATATTTGAATACACATTGCATACACGCGGATGAAGTCACGGGTGCCAACTACTGTACAGCAAAACTGCTGAAAATACTATAGTTATTCGTAATATTTTGTGCAGCAAAATATACGCTTAGACAGGTAAATTATGTAGATATTTAAAAGCAGAGGTTAATAAAGTCATGTACATTTTCTCTGTTAGTGGTTGTGGCCAACTTTGTTAGGAATAACCGACTAAAGAATATATTATAAACAAAGCACTTTTCGAAAATACTTTCTCTTTTTATAAACCTTTTTGTATATAAACCGTGTTTTCGTAAATATTTTTGTAATCAAAATTATAAACATAACTTGACACTATTATGTGAGATAATATATAATACGCTAAATTAAACTAACTTATTTATCCCTTCTTCCCAAGCCTTGTCGTAGTTATTGCATTAATAACATTAATTATTGTACCTAACTTATAAAATATTTACATGCTGCAACTACACTAAATGACTAACATGTATAACGTTCTGTTGCTAAACATGATAAATAAATAAAATAATACAATTTTATGAATTTAATCAATTATTTCAAAATGCAAAATATTAACAGTTTAAAATGTTCACTTATTTATTTAACGCAAAGGTTTTTCGGCTTTCATTCTGCTGAGGATTTTTAAAAACAGTAATTTCCGCATTGTATGATCACGCTTATTCTATGCGTTGAGTTTTTATTTGACGATTTTGCTTCAAGTATACTTTTAATATTTATTACCTTAAATATTTACTTTAATATAACAATTTTTTTAACATTGACTTTTCTGAGATTTTTTTTAATCATAAAATTGTTAAAATTGGAATCTATCTTTCTACGTTTGGATTAATTAAAATGTAATTATTTTTTATTAAGCTTTGATATAATTATTTTTTACTACAAATAGAGTTTACACACATTAAGGTAATAAAGAAAGGTTCTATACAATCTTCTTTTTTAAATAAAAGAGCCCCCATTTCCTGCTACCACAGCCTTTCTATTCAATTCTGCGGGACAGCACCGCAGTACAGTGCTGTCCCGCAGAATTGCAGATGATAGAGTAGTGGCCTAAGGAAAACCTCACAGTCGCAGAGCAAGAGGATTTTTGGTATTCTATAAGCCGCTCTTCCTATCCTCCGCGACTCAGTGGAGCCGCATTGCAGATGCAATGTGGAGGGCCTGTCGGAGGAGGGGACATTCGGTATAGTGTCGCTCTCATTCTTTCATAGCTGTAACGGTGTTAACGGCGAAGCCTATCACCGAAGACGCTGCTGGAAATTTTATGGCATTGTATCGCCTGGCTTCCAGGGCCCCTGGCTAAGAGGCTGGAAATCTGTTGCCCATATGTAGGGGTCGGAACGAAGGGTGTGTAAGTTCCGACGTGCCTAGAGGTGAAGTGGGCCGTAGGCCTAAGCAGGGGCCGCTTCGGCGGCTTATGCTGGTTACAGGAGAGTGTAAAATTGTTATGTGACATTATGTTTTAGACGCCAAGAAATTACAACATATGCGTACGCTTTTCCCCTCGCAACAAAAGGGTGGCCTATCCCGGAATATCTTATACTGCGTACAGCTTAACCTTATTTATTAACATGCTATTTATGTCTTAGTTTATTATTATAAAATTAGTACTAGCTTTTTGTGCATAAGTTATATAATTCGTCCTTATTGTTTTCTATCACAAATCGCAATTATATTTATTTATCGTACTACTAATGCTTTCGTTCTATAATTGTCCATTATTGTTTTTATCAAATCGCAATTATATTTATTTATCGTACTACTACTACTTTCCACATATCAGAGTTTTACTGCATTAAAACTTGTAAGTGTGCTTAAAAATAATTGGCGAGACGCCTCGACTATCGTCTTTTGTTCTCTAGTTCTTTGTTTTAAGCCCAGATAAGTTGTATGTATCATTCTGTTAAAGTTAGAAATTATTTAAATTTATATTTTGGTTTTATAACAGGCATTCGTTTTAATTATTTTGGCCATTTGCTGCATTATTTAATTTAGATTTTTTACTATAAATAAATTTTCAATATACTTTTGTTGTTTTAAGTTTGGGTTACAAATAAAATTTCTGTTATATATTATTGATAGAGAGTTTTAACAAACTTTATATGATCATTTTATTGCGTAAAATAAAAATTATTATTATACGTTCAGTTTATAATGGCAGTCTTTATTTTAAAGAAAAACTTAACATTAAGTGGTTAAAGAATCAAATGTGGTAGAAATTGTATGTTTTTTTAACTAATTTCTTATATACTTTTATTTGATAGACAGAAATATATTGAATTGAATATAAAGTGAAAAAAGATATTGTTATAATAATGCACAATATTTATAAAGTAAGTAATGGATCTTCAATAAAAAGGTTTAGAAGTAATATTTCTGGATACATTTAATTAGTATTTGTATCCAATATTTTTAAGAAATTTCAAACTAAACAAAATGTGGAAGTATTTTTATTCAATCCAGATGTTTTCGCCTCGAATTGTGTATCCGATTCGACAATACAACATTTCTATATTATTCACGTATCACTCATGTATAAATTAATTTATATTCTCGAGAACATCTTGTATGACGGATGTTATTCGAACATCTTGCGCGGCGGGTAGATTGAATTTACCTTAGTACGTTTTATTTTTGAGAGTATACCAACAGTCAGTGATTGAAACGGGGTTTCTGTAAGGAAGACCTTATTAAGCGAGAAAATTGAATTGTACGTCGAGTTACATGACACGAATGACGAATAACCAAGTATGAAAGCATAACTTATGTGTCAGAATGTTTTCATTTAATTTGCTATATCATAAAGTTGATTAATTTTTAGCTCCTTAGACTTATATGCAACGGATATTTAGTAATAATATATACTATTCCATTGAAAAACTGTTAAATTTATTTGAGAACTTTAACAGATAAATATTATTACTAACGTAAAACTAATATGAACAATTCTATGAATATATTTTATTAATATATATGCATCCAGTCTCATCTGAATAAATTTTATACTATTGAAACGGAATAAAGCATAATAATAAGTACATGAAAAGGCTCAACTCAAACAGACGTTAGCGATTCCTTTAAGATTCTACGTAGATTTGAGCGCTAGTAATCCTTTAGAATTCTGATTTTATACAAAAATGCATCTGCATTGTACTATAAATATTTTATTCAATAAAATACGCTAGTGTACAAGCTGCATTAACCGTTTATTTAAATTGTGTGAAAAAATTGTTCAATATTACGAATTCCAAGATAAATACATTTTAATAAATTAATATGAAATCGTAACAAAATACTACACAAAAGATAGAACCTATATAATCAGTAATAAAAAGTGTACAAGATGTCATTATTATCCTCTGAGATCACATTGTTGTTAGAATAAAACACCTAAAAAATAAATTGCACTTCCAGTTTGAAATATCCTTTCGTACATTTATTAACGTTCCAATTTATAGACACTTACTCAGAATATTATCTGTAACATTTTGAATACAGAGCCATCTATCTCGTTAAAAGGGAACTAACTCAGTAGCATGGTTTCTAGCTCTCCAATATGTATCCGTCCCGGGGAAATTAGGTTCCTTCTTATTTTGAAAATCATGTTTCAGTTGCCGTGCGAACGCGGTGGGGTGATGTTGTGTTTCTCGTTAGATTTTCCCCTTAGCCGTTTAATTCTTGCTACGAACTGATATATTTATAAAATCACATCAGAGATTTACATCGGAGTTTAGTAGCCACCTATCACACTAATAGTATTGTGTCTATGACGATCAAAGCAGTGCCATTTGTGTTATTATTGACATTATCGTTTATCTGGGATGCAATAACTGTGATAGTCATCGTGTAGCGTGAATGTGAGTATTCGACTTGTATTGTTATAACCTAAGGGTTCACGTACGCATCCCTATTCTCAAGTTCTCGACGTCGCTAATAGTATCGTAACTCGATCATTATAGTACAGAAATATTCAGTGGATTTTTTATCGGCCATTATTTTATAAAACCAGTTAATTTGATATGTATGTTAATACGTATATTTGAACAAATTACCATAAATCTCCAAAATAATTTAAAATTTAAATTCTTCAATTGATTTCGGGATTTTTGCCCCTAGCGATGGTAGTAGTAGATTTTGAAACATAAATTTAGTAATATTAAAAATGTGTTCCCAATTTTTAAATTAATTTGGTTTTGAAGATCTTATTGTTCTTTATCCAATTCAAATCGTTATAAATTGTTAATGTGTTTATAAATTAAATATTCTTCTGCATAAATTTTATTTTTTGTGTTAAATATCATCAAATACGTTTCCTTATTATTAAACGTATAAAAAACGTTAGTTATTTATGACTACTAAAACTGCCTGTATTTCACAGGCGTCGCTCCATTAAAAATTCCATATCGTAAATTTCCTTTTTCTTGATGCTTACTTACAAGCTTCGACTTCCATGAGTCAAGATCAATACTTCAGTACTCAATTAAGAGACACCAAATTCGTTTACAATGTTATTTTTTTGTAGATTTTGCCAAGGGAAAATATATTTTACATCCTTCATATTCTATATTTCAGTAACAATAAGAAATGACTGTTCGTCTTTATTTTATTTTAAATTTATTATAAAATTCAAAGTCCCTTTTGATAAACAGTTTTTAAAATATATTATTATAAAATACTGGAACATTTCGATATGTAATCATGGGGCTATGTAAATTCCTAATAACAATTCAACACTTTTCAATCCCCAATTGGGGGCATGGTAAAAATCTAGTCTCGCGGCTTAATATAATATATTATGTTATAATTATGTTGTCAAAAAATACATTTTGTTATTCAATTAGGAAAACGTATTTTTGTATAGAGACCTCCTGGAGTGTACGTAATTTACTTTGACTGTATTCGCAAAGCTACACAATAAGTGGCCTAAATGTATGACAAAAAATGGTAGGATTGAATCCAATGGGATGGGATCCAACACAAAGAAACATCTTGTTTGATCTTTGCACAACACTAAAGACCTTCTATAGTACTAGAAAGCATCTATGTTATAAATTGGGTCTTAAAAAAAACGTCTAAAACAGTTAAAATTAAATTTAGAAATACCTGAACAGGGAAGAAGTAAAATTGTTTATATACATTTTAATTGCGTACTCTTTAAATCTTTTGTAGATCAGTTCTTACAACAAAAGTTAAATTTTTGATGTTTGGCATAAAATTAGAACTTAAAACAGTGTTTCGCTGATACGTACATGTGAGCTTATTTATGTGAAGATATAAATCTGTTTTTTTAGTACCTATAAAATACATTAATAATAATTGAATTATGGAGACGAGTAGAATTTTAAATTGAAGTTAAGAGATTTGACTGCTTTAACATACAGTGACGACTTGATTAAATACTTAGGCCATTTATTAAAATTTATGAACCCGGTTACTGCAAGGAAACAAAAACCTTCAAACCATACAAATGGTATCTTGATGTTACTGGATTTAAATCCTTTAACTTCAATCGCTGTATAACTTATGCTACTTTACTTCTGTTCTATACGACCCTCTCATTTATTTATTTGTAACATCATCCGCCGCCTTCAAAGATCTAAATTTTACATTAATTACTAACACGCTAAACACTCTGTTGTTTTGCGTGTTAGTAATTAATGTAAAATTTACATTCTGTCTGATGTTATTATAATTACGAAAGTGAATAGAAAGAAAACTGAACTTTAAAACGCAAGCAAGAATAAGAAGGATATGTAAAATGCGTGTGTGTTTGTAAGTTTTCGTATAATCGTAGACAATTATCGCAGTTTTCTTACATTCCTTATAAGCAGTTATCTAATAATCAGTATGAAGAGTATTAATTAGTTGAAATAAACCATTTTTTAAAAGCATATTGCTTGTGCACAATAGTAGTATTCTATGTTAGTTATGTTACTAATTTGTTCGGTTTTTGACTTTCTTAATGTTGGCAGTGATACCGAAAGACAGGAAGTAACGTATTAGTTAGTTATTTAATGCAATTTTTTTTGTTAGACTGAATCTAATCAGAAATGATGTCACAAGTATCCCGATTAAGTGTTATATCTATTATATTTCGAAAATATTTATGTTATTTTAGTCTATAACTCTGATAATCCATGGCTATAACCCGTGAAGAAAGATTGAGGTAATCACAGCTTAAACTAGTGTTATCGTCTTGGCATTGAGAAATTCCGAGCATTCCATCAGTTTGCTCATATCTGAATTGGCCATTTCACTCTTTCTTTTGATTTTAATCAGTTTTTAGATTTATGGAAAAGACTATGTAACGGAATCTTAATCTGTGAGGTCTTCATCCTACCTAGTTAAATAATTGAGATGACGATCTGTAGCCGTGCAATAGCCGGTTCTTGGAAGCAATTAGGACGAAATCGGCTGTCTATTTTAAACTGATGCTGTATTTCAGAAACTGAACATCTTTGGTTGTGATCTAAACCTTCGATTAATTTTTAGCGCTACATATAAACTTTATCATATAAGGACTTTTCATTATTTATAAACATTTTTGTATGGCCATTATTTTCATTCAAGACAATTATGATAGGTCTTATTACTATTTACCACTGCTGGATATAAAACGGAAAAGGGGAGGCCCTTCTCCATTTGGGGGTTTTTGGACCGTATCCCACCACCGTGGTCCAATGCGAGTGGACCGACTTTGTACATGCCCATCCGACGCATGGATCATATTACTTTTCAGATAGTTGAGTGATCGGCACAAATTGCCCTAACTAACTAAGAAACAACAATGAAAATTTGTTAAGTCCCCGCAGAAATCGAACCAATGACCTCCGGTTTCTAAAACACATGCCCTTACTAGGTTACGGTGGCATTGTACATGCAATAGCACTATAAAAATATGTTAAAAACAATTAAAACTTCGATAATCCAATAGCAAACATATTTTTCCCTTAATCCTTTCATTCTAACAAATTACTATATTAATAGTACAAGTGGTTCGTAAAGGTTAAAACCGAAATCGTTGCCAAATATTTAGTTTGTGAGCTACCAGTTACTCGATTCTCGAGATTCTTAATGATCACGGATAAAAGAGGCACTTTGAGATCATTCCCGTTATGATTTTTTTATTTCCAGATGAAACTTTTAAACGTACAATGAATGTAATTTCAATGTTTAAAATATATTTTTGCATTTACGCAAATACTACACATATATATATACAATTATATACTTGTATCGTTATGTAGTAAGGGCTCAATATCATCAACACAGATCTTAAATTTTTGAAATACAGCATCATCGTCATCAGCAGCCTTTAACAGTTTACTGCGGGCCATAGGTCTTGTTGTCAATGAACGCCAAGACATCCAACTTCTTGATCTCTAAATGCGGCCTCGATTCCAGAATATGACTGACCGACCATTATTTAACGAGCAACTGAAATGAATACGTATATATTTAAAACTGAAGTGACTACACGAACAGACCTTACTGCTGATGGTAAGTGATACGCCATACCCAAAGGAATTGCTAAGTATGACGTTATTAGTCCGATCGCCACCCTACGCCTACGAAGTAGGTGGGTGGAAGTACCACCGCGGTGCCTATTTCGCCGCGAAGCAGTAGGTGTGTAAACACTACTGCGTTCCGTTTGAAGGGCACCGTAGCCAGCGTATTTACTGGGTAAACAAGACTTAACACCCTATGTCTCACGGTAGGCAGTGCGTCGGCGATACCACTGGTATTGTCAACGTCTGTCGGTGTCGGTGACCACTTCCCATCAGGTGGCCTGACTGCTCGTCTGCTCTGCGTATGCCATAAAAAACACGCTGGTGATACTTTCTCGGATGGTCCACAGTGAGAAGAAACAGAGGCTTAATATTTTACTATCACATTCTTTGCAAAATACATATGATAAATTAAAATTTAATGTATATTCAAGTTCAGATACATGTCGGTAAATTAGGATTCAAATAAGCGTTTGATTCGAAGAAGTAACTCTTGTATTTTACTATTACATGCATCATCTCACTTTTCAGACAATTGGGTCATCAGACCAAGCGGTCCTAATCAACCAGAAAACAACGATAACACCATTTTTTCCCCGCTGGATTTGAACCAACGACCTCCGGTTTATAAAGCAAGGACCAATACGGCTAGGCCACGAAGGCAGCCTTGTTACTAACAAGTACCCTTGCGTTATATAGTCATTATTAAATCCGAAAAGCTGTATTCTAAATGTCGTTTATTTTATTCTTAACAGACTAGTAGCAAACAGACTAATGCAACATAATTAGTGAACGAAGTGATTACGCATTTGCCATCACACTAACTAGACCGTGGCCCAGCTTTATCAATAGTCGCTATTTCAACGTCAGCTTTTTACGTTATTCATTGAGCTGTTACTTTTATGGAAGTCTGTGAAGTGAATGCTCAATAGATTCAATATCTGATGGGTTCTTCATAACTTATTATTGTAAGATAAATTTTTTGATGTTTTTTTACGATTAAAACATCTTTCTGATTTTGATATAGTTTAAGCCATTTTAAATATACTATTAATCGATTGTTAACCGATGCAGAATATACAATGATTTAATTTTAGTATATTTCACAGTAAAATATTTTAACTCCTCCATAGCTAATGGTATTAGGCGTTTGCTTTGAAACTCGGAGGTCGGGGTCTTCGAATCCTGGGACTCAAGAAATTTTTCGTTGTTGTTTCCTAGTTGTATAGGAAGTTTGCGGCCGATCACTAGATTGTCTGAAAAGTAAGATGATCCATGCAGTCGGATGGGCATGAAGGAAGTTCCACCCACCAACCGCATTGGACCAGCTGGTGGGATACGGTTAAAACTACCTAATAAGTGCGGTGTATAGGAAGGCCATGTCCAGTAGTGGACTGTCAAAGGCTGATAATTGATGAATACATATTTACTTAATTAAAAACAAAACTAGTAAAATTATAAATTGTTTAAATTTAAGAATCAGAAATCTTTCTCCTGTTTACAAATGTTTACGGCAATCTGTTTCCGAGCTGACTTTTCTGTGAGAAGAAATAGTTCTTTTCTAAGAATATTTATTTATCTATTTATTAAAGCTTTATGCACAAGTAAGTACAAAGGCAAACTTAATGCCAAAAGGCACTATCTACTAGTCAACCTTTGGGTAGTACAAAGAAAATTCAGTAAGTACGCAGATATATAATAAAACGAAGAAAAGACTTTTAATAAGATTTGAACGCAAAAATGTGTATACATTGAAAAATATATACATTGCATTTATAAAATGACGACAGGAATATTAATATATATTCTATGCGTATAATACTTAAGTACATACACATACATGAACATAAATAAATATACATATATATTCTAAGTATAAATATATACATATTTTATAAAATTTAAGAAAGAATAGGTTCATTCGTACTATGCCTTTGAACTTTATCCGCAAAAAAATAATAAAACAGACTTGTTACTCAGTTCTTTGTACAAGTGTTCCCTAACTTTGTTTATGATTTGTGGATTAAAGTTATTAGAATAATAAATAAAATACAATGACCTTTTTGTTTGAGATTAACCAATAATTACATCATCAGCCTGTATTAGTCCACTGCTGGACATAGGCCTCCCCTGATGCGAGCCTTCTCCATTAGGGGTTTTTTGACCGTATCCAACCACGCTGGCCCAATGTTGGTGGGTGCACCGACTTTTTACATGTCGTCTTACTTTTCAGAGGTGATCGAGAGGAAACAAAATTGAAAATTTGTTGCGTCCCCGCAGGATTCAAACCCCTGTTTCTAAAGCACACGCCCTTACCACTATGCTACGAGGCAGCCAACCAACGAACTAACAATTAGTAAATTTTATAGATTCTTACTTTGTTTTACAATCCTATTTTACATTTTAGGGTACCCTAAATATTATGATCAACGACTGAGTGAAAGTCTGAGAAGCCTCATCAGTACGATGATATAATGTGCTATAGTTGAATTTATTTTCAAATTTAAATGTTACTCTTCCACAAATTATATAAATAATGTGTAAATCACACCTAAACTTTAAATTCAAATAAGCAATTTGGTCACGGCTACCTTGAATACGGCAATATATAGTAAAACGAGGGCATGACACAGGGCTAACAGTAGGCGTGAGCGTTATTTCACGTCATCAGTTACAATAACTGGTTATGCGATATGAAACGCAATAACCGTTTCGTGTCAAATTAAAAGTAGTTATTTTTGTAAACACGTTATTGTGTGAGTGACGCATTTCATTTTAATAGGTATGACTAATACACATAGATACCACATTCGAGTGACACCTGTTGGCAAATAATGTCTTGCGATTCCGGAAAACCACCATTTAAATCAAAGATTTTTATTTAAGTAGCTGAACGGTGTAAATAAGAGTAAAAAACAAAATAAGCACAACGAAAGTGAAAATAAAGAGTAAATATTAATCATGGTCAATGTAACAATGAAATTTAATTTTAAATACGCCAGTAGTAATATTTTTATTCAAATCATAGTTTCGTAGTCAACACCAATCAATCAATAATACATTTTATAATTGTACACCGGAGTAAAGTATGCAGGCAATTTAATTTAATGATTTAAATATTCGGCATCAAACACGAAACCGTTATTTTCGTTTCGAATTCAATCGTATAGTTGAGAAACAAAAGTAACCATATAGTTGAGAAATGTACGTAACCGTATAGTTGTGAAACTTATGTATGCACAGTAGCTGGATGATAGTAGCTAGTTATAAAAATAACTAGTTTTAAAACAAGCGACGCCGTCCACGTAACTGGTTACGTTTCGTTTCTTAAATGGGACGTAACGACCCACGTCTAGCTAACAGTATGTTGTACCCCCCGAATAGGTTCTCGCTTTGTCGTAGCGGTGGGGCAGCAGGCACCTAAGGCTGAGCAGGCCGCAGGTGCCTGCTTGGCATGAGAAAGTATAAACCGCTGCTTTTTAGTGGGTAAACCGGCCGCTTATTCTTGACCGGGGCACGGCTCTAAATATACCTGCTACTTCGTCACTCAGGCGGTGGGGAATCCGTGAGCTGGATTATTCCAATGGCAAAATAAAAAAAATGTCTATCAGTATTTTATCCACGTTGCATTTTCGTGGTCTCACATTTAAGCATCAGACCGAACAAGATTATTAAAGTTTTTAATGTTCAGTTGAAATTAGAACAATCAGAGACTAAATGGTAACTTGTCTAGTTACACTATTTATAACTGAAGAACGGCTGAACAGATTTGTCTCGAATTTAGGAGCTAGCCTAAATTGTTTTCTATTCTAACCTTAGTGCGTTGAACAATTTTAACTTTTTAACTTTATGACATTGAAAATAATGCATAAGTATTTTATTGACAGGAAATATATGTAAAATAATTAGGTTATTATTTCCCACAAAAAATATGAGAATAAACTGGATTTCCTAGTGTACATTACGGTTATTTTAGAGCCATTATACCTAATATAAAAGTTCAATTGATTACGGAGTTTGATAAATTTGCATAAAATAACATGAACGTTACTAACATATCAAATGATTATTTGGTAATAAAGACCATACGCATGTCTTCTTTGATTTGCAGTTGATTTTTGTTTCTGAAATTAACATTAGACGTCTCAATTCAAGTCGTAGAACTAGCAATGCTGTGAGTTAATGATATACAAGAGCAAGTCAAACTGACGAGCAACGCGAATTAGAAATGTTGCGTTTAACCCCTATTGAGCTGCATTTAATTATAACGTACGAAATAGACTTCAATTCACAACATATCGTTGCGATTAGACCAATGAATGTTGTATGCCCATATTGTAAAGCATTTAAGTATAAAAAGAAAGCTCCTAGATTGTTTTGCGCGAGTGGTTGAGTCAAATAGGGTCACTATTGGTACTGCCACCGGATCCATTACATTCACACATTTACGGAAATGGGCCAGGTTCTAAAAATTTTTTGATTTATATTCAGCAATACAATAATCGCTTTCAAATGACGTCATTTGGTGCAATAAAAGTAATCATGAAAATGTTATCATTTAACAGATTTCTTATTGCCAACGCCCAATAGTGACTACAAATGCTTGCAAATTTATTTTATGGGCGATTCAGCAAGACAAGTCGATTAATGTTGTGTACACAATAATTAAGTGTAAAAATCAATTGTAAAATATAATTATTTCTGTTGTTTACGCGAATATTATACGTTATTAAATAAAATGACTATACGGATTTAATTGCGTTTACTTTACATTTTTTAATTCCCGACGTTTCAAATACTTTCCAGCGGCCGTGGTCACGGGGTAGACTGAGATGTCATGCGTCTTGTTGCCAGTGCTGAAGCGGGGTTTCCAGATCTTAATTTTAATTAATTAATTATAGTCTGTACTCCGACCTATGCTAAACTAACTGGTTTATTCATTAGAGCCAGCAGTGGTATTATGCTTGGGTTTAAATTTTATTTAATTAATTATGAGGTCCCAAACAGGTGGTAGAACCCAACCATCTTCTCTATTGTAATTTGGATGTAATTAGGAATCGGTGTCCTTTAGCGAGGATTTGTGGTCGATCAAATCTGATGTAATAGTTTGGGTGATTTAACGTATGGTCACACACTGCCGACTTGTTGGGTCTTTTATGTTTGATATCAGCTATATATTCATTCACGCGGGTTCTTATTGCTCGCTTTGTTTGTCAAATATAAGAGAGGCCGCAGTCACAATCTGGCTTGTATACTCCTGGATCTTGTAGAGGAATAATGCACTTGACAGGTGGTAGGAATTGACCAATCTTCTTCAGCGGCTTGAAATAAGTTTTGATTGAAGCCCGCCTCAAAATGTTATACAATTTTGTCAGTTACGTCTCTTACAAAAGTTAGAACAGCAGGTACTCACTCTACTGTGGCTGCCTTCACTCGGTCACTGTGACGCTGCCGTGGCGCAGCAAGCTTGTTGTATGTTTTTGTATGGCGGTCAAACAGCTCGTTCCGCACTCAATTTTTTATTGAACTTGCAAATTAATGAAATTCAAACATGCAAGCTTTCGAGAAATTGTACGATGGACACAATGTTGCAGCAGAGCAGATAATTAGTTTGGGATAAGTGGACGATGGCACACAAAAAATCTTCGAAAACATTAGACCGCTCGTTGCAAGATATACGAAAGAACCAGACAAAGAACTAGAACAGGTTTGGTGGTGCAATGATTTTATTGGCCGGTAATTTTCGCCAAACACTCTCCTGATAAGCACTAGCTGAGGAACTTAGGGCATGAATAAAGTCATCTATTTTATGAAACGCTCTAATTAAATATGAATATGGGACTTGAATTGCAGAACCACTAATGTATATCCATCATACTTTCTACCAACTTTTGTTTTTTTACTTGAAACTTAGATCAAACTCATCGAGGTTTTCCTAACCATAGTTTAAAATTACAAAGATAACGTATGGTTGAGCGAAAAAGTTAGCTGCAAAAATCTTTGATGTCGACGAAATGCATTTAATAGTCATCATTATCATCATCAGCTTCTGTTAATCCACTGCTTGGCAGGAGCCTCCCTTAATGCACGCCTTCTCTGTTAAAGGGTTTTTGGATGATATCCCACCACGCTGTTCCAATGCAGGTTGGTGGGTGGACCGACTTTTTATATGCCCATCCGACGCATTTTATGACAATCTTACTTTTCAAACAATTGGGTGATCTGCCCAAATTTTCCTAATCAACCAGAAAACAATGATAACGCAAAATTGTTTCCCACGCGATTTTAACCCACGACCAAGGTTTTATAAAGCAAGGGCCAATCCGCAAAAACCGCCAAACCACGGAGGTGATTAACAAAAAAGAAAGCGAATAAATGACATACAAATCGGTTGCTTTCGTTACTAGGCTAGATGATGTAGTCAAGATTACCGCCTCTTAATCTGCAAATGAAAATGGGATCAGTAATCATTATGTTGAGAAACATAAACCAGCTACGTCTTTGCATTCGCACCTAACTTGTTGTGAAGAAATTAATGAACAACGTCATTGAAGCCAATTTCAAGTTGCAATCTCTAGTGCGGCTGGCATTCACAATTTCGATTAATAAACCTAAAGGGCAGTCGCTAAGTGTTCGTGGCATCAATCTTGAAAATCCATGTTTTTCACATGGTCAGTTATATGACGCCTGTTTCCATGTCAAAATGCCAATAAAACTATTTCTATACGCGCAAGAAAATAAACTAAGACTGTAATATAATATAGGAATTAATAAGGCATCAGAATAATGAACACACTTTATTTTTCTTAATTACAAAAATTCCATTAAATGATCATCCTTTAGACAGGACAACGTCTGTCGGGTCAGCTAGTATAATAATAAAATATAAATTTAAATCAGTCATAAAAAATATATTTAATTATAAGTGCTTCTAGTCAGTTTCAATGTTTTTTAATATATTCTTATCATAATACGTTTATAAAAAACTTTAAATATTTTGCGTTTCTGAATTAAGCAAAGTGACGCAACACCTATTTTACCATTCGGTCGCATCTGTGTAAGGGTAACACGGCCAGTTATTTGGGTCTTATATCAACTTCGAGAGACCGACCTACCATATTCCTCTTTAATATTTTATTTAATCAAGCGAGCCCAGGTGACGCTTTTGACACGACGCCCCGGTGTAAAGAAAAGCAATTTACCTCGACACGTTGAGTGTTCGGTAAAAGAGAATTGGCTACTAGATACTAGATGAAGATCTCTATGTTTGTTTATTATAGAATATATATATTAAGTATAATTCGTTATATATTATATAATCGAATTACAAATGTAACAAATAGTTTAAGATAATGTTATCATTGTCTTTAGCCACTCAACGATCATATACACTATTTGTAATTTTTTTAGTTTAAATGCATTAAAAGCTTCTTATTTTGACGATCTTCCAAAGATCAGCCCGTTTATCGAACTATACAGTGCATTTTTAATAATATTACTTTTAAAATGGGGCAGGTTATTATGTTTTTCGGATTCATTTAATGGTACGTAAATGGTTCCTACACTTTCATTAGGCCTGTTTTTGTCATGATACATCGTTTTAGTTTTTGTTTAAGGTTTCGTGTGACAAGATTGTTTAATTTTTTACGGAATTTTTGCGTTAGTTATATATATAATTATTCCCGATAATAATCGCGTTAATAAAAGAAATAATAAATATTGTTTAATATAAAAAATATAGATTTTAAAAACAATCTTTCGAATTGATATAAGTACTTCACCATTACTGAGAATAAATATATTAGCTAAATTTATTAAGGTAACAAGAAGTGAGAAGTATGGAATTCAGGGCCTCCATTTCCATTAATTAAATCGTAACTCTGTTTTCTTAAAGACTAGAACTTCCAAGTATGTTAGCTTAAGTTAACAAGTGGAAGCAAATTACGGAACAACAATATAATTATAACCAAATCATAATCATTATAATATAATAATGTTATCTTAAGCAATACGTTACCTATAGAGTTATAGTCATGTTATATGCATAGCGTTTTATGTAATGACGTAATTTAAAGTTTTCTTTTTATGACATAAACTAAAATCTTTAAAATCTAGGTCACGATCTAAAATAAGCAATATACTAAACGTGTCATTACAAATCACTCACTTCGTGAAGAACTTGAAACATCTATTATTGATCAGACCATACCAGTACCAAAGAATTGAAAAAGCACTTTTCGGCCCTTTCGAACTCTGAAGGCATTCAGAAAATATCTTTTTAAGCTTCACAGTATACTAATCACATGTTAAAGCAAATAGGGTCCAAGTGCAATTTCGGTTTCGTGTAATTGTTTAAAATAAAATGATTTTATTAATGTACTAATACTCATCTAATTTTCAACCACAATTTCTAATTTGTCTAAATTTTGCATCCATCGCGCTGCAAATCGAGTTCACAGCGCCGTGCCGCTCGGGGCATAACGAAATTATTTCAATCTTGCGGTCATCAAGGGCAGAAACCCGTTCGCAGAAATATCAAAACATGTTTCTCTCTACCCTTGTAAATATATTACGGTACACGTTTGATGCTGATTGTTACAAAATATTTACTTGTGATTAGTATAATAAAGTTCCATATTTATTTATAATGAATTGAAGTGCAACAATCGTTCGTTTTTACAAAATATTCAAGACTATTGTGATACAAACTAAATTCGTTAAGATCTCTTAGTTCTGCTATTTACTTAGTATAACTAAACCTAATAATATTTAGATGGACAATTTAATGAGGAGAAAATATTAAAATGGCATTAATAATTATTTTGATCAACAATTGTAATTTCAGCGAATTACGATAAACTTTAAAGACAGTTCGGCTCATGTTCTCACATTAGCAAAAATTGTACAGCAATTTTTATTAAAAAAGTTACGTCCAGTACAAATTGGTTAGTATTATTACATTATGGTTTTTTTAAATTATGTTCTTTTTGTTATTCATCATCATCAGCCTGTAATAGTCCACTACTGGACATAGGCCACCCCTAATACACCCCCATCCATTAGGGGATTTTAGACCGTATCCCACCACGCTGGTCCAATGCGGGTTTGTGGGTGGACCGACTTTTTACATGCCCATCCGACGCATGGATCATCTTACTTTTCAGACAATTGGGTGATCGGCCCAAATTGCTCTAACCAACTAGGAAACAACAATGAAAATTTGTTGAGTCCCCGCAGGATTCGAACCCACGACCTCCAGTTTCTAAGGCACACGCCTACGTAGGCAGTTGCACTTTTTGTTACTATAAAAACGTTTTATCTAAAGTTACAAGTGTTTAATCTGTGTCATTTGTTGTACAGTTTTACTGTTAATATAAAAAATATTAAGGCCTTAATTGTTTTTAGTTTCGCTTATTTTTGTATCATTGTACATAAAACATAATTGAATTTTTTTTTTAAAATATATTTTGCACCTTTCATACTAATGCCTACCACATTAGGCTAAAACTGTAAATATATTTACGTCGGCATTTGAATTGCAGAGGCGCAATGCTTTAAGTTATTGCGATGGAAATGTTTTTCAAAAGCTGTTCGAAATTAAATATGACATATTTAATGTGTATGCACAGAATACTTTCACAAAGCTCTTTTAAATAATGATAAAAGCATTTCTACATAATCAATATATATTGTTGGCAGTATATTAAGAAATCTTTCTGGTCATTTACTTAACATATACAATAAACTAGGTTGAATAGTATACCAAAGGTCACCTTCACTCTATACATTTGTAGAAAATTATGAAAAGTAAACATTTAATATATTTCAAAAAAATCTGTGTAACGGATTGTTACATGTGTACTTGATATTATCATTGTTTACATCTTCATTGTAATTTAAAGAACGTCATAATTATCATTGATAAAGAAACAAAAGATCAAGTTAACATAACATTCTCAAAATTTTAATAAATTTGTCGATGAATATTACGAAAATATTAACTAGCTGCTTAGTTATATTATTTACAGAAGTTTTATTTACAATTTAAATAAAAAGTAATTATGTATAAAAATCAAGATTACTTATATAAAATTTTAGAACAACGGCATAGAAACGTACAGTAACGCAATATTTATACATTTTATCCATATTCCATTCTACTGAAAATGTTTATATCCACGTAACTGGCGTCAAACCAAAGGGCCGCTGGTAAAAGGTAAATACTTAGCCACTCGCTTAATGGGCAATGAAGGGCGAAGCCAAACGGGATTAGGTGAGATTTAATAACTTTTTTACAGACATTAATGCGCAGGTGCGTCGGACGCGGGTTCAAGGTTGTCAACTCGAATATTTTTACGACTCAAAACGTACTCAAATGTAGGATTGTGGTCCAACCTATCAAAATCGTGTTTTGACATTATATTATAAAGATGGTTTTTTCCGCGTTTTGTTAAATACTCTAAAAATACCTTTATACGTCTCACTAAAATTTAAATCCTTAAGTATAAAAATTTTTATTTCAGTTAATGTGTTATTAAATTTGTTCTTTTGCTTTATTAATAAATTACACGATAACGAAACATATTGTTATTAGTAAATACCGGTTCATTACTATTATTCATATTTTTATCCTTATTTTATTATCCAACAACCATTTCTGCCATCCGACTTTCGGATCATTACTCATAAAGCCATTTATCACGTGAGACGTAAACAAGGTAATGGTGAAAACAGTCATAGATTTCCTTAACGCGTAAAGTTTAGAAGAAAGAGTGTTTTGTAAAACACGGTCAGCTTTGGAGCGTCGCCAAATAGGTCCGTTTTGGCGACACTGCTACAAATAAAATTAACTTTGCTTAAAGCTTTCTTTAAGACGTCACTTGCGTTATGTTAGCGCTTGTGACACATATTTAACCATTCTTATAAATTACTTTTATCAATTACACTTTGTGAAATAAACGAGAAACGAACGAAAACTTTTAGCTTAGTAAATTTAGACATGAAATTGATGTAAGCAAAGCAACCCAGAGCAACAGAATATCATCGTAGGTGTAGTGTTGTTATTTATCGGTGACGAGTTATCACTCAGAACACTAGATTGTCTTCATTTCCAGTCTATTATTCATTCGGCCAATATCATAAACAAAGAACAGTCAAATACAATAGATAATTAAAATATATATCAATATATTATGGATTAAGTTCACTTTACTCGAAAACATTAATAAGCTAGCAATAACTGTCAACTACCTTCTTAGGAAACACCCTGAAACTTCGTGACAAAACTTTTTTTATCCGTGGGGAAATGCCCACGCATACCCGCCCTCGCAGGGGCAAAGATGGATTATGTCGGACTCGCACCGACTAAAACCACCACGTTGTTCCTTCTTAGCACCATATGTAGAGATGGGATCATGGGAACTTTTCCGCAGTCTTCTGCGACTAGCGCTGGCTGCCAAAGCAGCCCCATCTCGGTCCTGCGGCCATCTGCCTCCTTCTGGGCACGTCAGAACTAACGCGCCCTTCGTATTGGCTCCTGCAGTTAGGTAACAGACTCCCCCGAGCCTGTTACTCAGGGGCTATGGGAGCCAGGAGTTCCCAGCCCGCGCAGGGATGAGACTCCTAGCCCTCGCGGCGGCCCTGATGTTAAGCTTCGCCGCTAGCTCAATTTCAGCCGCAGTAGGAGGAGAATTAGACGATACCATGCCGAATATTCCCTCCTCCCACAGCCCCTCCACACCGCATAAGCAGAGTCGCCCCTGCAGTATATCCGATAGGAGAGCGGCCTACGGAATACCGACACTCCTCTTCCCCCGTGACTCCACCTTGGTTGCGAAGGACAGTAAGGGTGGCACACCTACCTCCTGCAACCCATCTCACGCACCCTCCTAGCCGCATCCAAAGTGGACAAGCCCACTTGGAGCAGCCTCCTCCACGGCACGACAGGCCGGCCAGGTTCCTCTTAGCTTCCCCGCGGCTAGGCAACTCGCAGGTACTTAGCCCGACCGCTCGACAATGCGAGAAACTGTTTGGGGATCGTGAAAACCTAACGTAACAAAAGAAGACCTATTGATCTATTGGCTTATTATATTGGCTTTTTAGCCTACTGGCATATTGGCATCAAGTCTAAGGTGGGGTTCAAACAACTCCATCCTGCTTTTAAACGTACCTAACGACGGCTGAATGTAACGTACGTACGTATTTAACCTTTTCATATTTTAAAAAAAGCCGCTTATCAGACACACTAGAGTTACACTGCATATTGAGCGCCAAGATATACGATTAACCTAGCGGAGGTACACCGCAAAAGCGATCACAGTACTGTGCCTTGCCACTAAAAGTTTGCACGAAAAGGTGATCAAATAAATTACAGAGGGTCTTGAACCCCAGTAAGCCCCTGGCCCAGACTCTATTAGTTATAAGGCATCAAAACTTGCATCAGACCAGATCATTTGTAATCTACCCAAAATATGCAATGTACTTCAAGCCACGTGTTCGTTCCTAGAAAAATGGAAAGGCACGTTAATCACTAAATCAACTGACATTATGGAATTATTAGTCGTTTTAAAATTGTTAGATTCCATCCCAAACCATCGTGGGCTGATACGTTTATCTATTCACGGAATACATTCGGACGGGCCTCAATAAAACTAAATCTAGACTCACATCCCACTAAAAAGTAGTAAAATGTAAGAGTATGAAAAATTTTGTAAAATATATTGAAAATAAGGAAAAAGGAGTCCGCTGAGTTTCTTACGCCGGTTCTTCTCAGGTCAGAGGCTTCATTCCCGAACCGGTGGTAGATTATTTGACAATCAATGAGAAAGTGTAATGCTTCCATATTGAATAAAGATATTTGACTTTGAGTTGACTTTGATATACCGGTTTCCTATTTGATGTCGCAGGCAGCACACAATGAAGTTTGTCACAACAAACTCTTTATATGTGACAGGCTTGTGCATATTATACAAGGCTACCTATAAAATCGGTTTTTCCAACATCAAGTATAAGGCACCTTTATCAACCATACGTTACATACTGGCGAGTGTACCGCAAGGCTCAGTTTTTCCTCTTTCTATACCTGTTATACACTGAGTTGTAATATTTCCAGACACCTTAATATTAACCTAGCGCTCAAATATAGCAAAATGCCACTTAATTGCAAACTGTTATAATGTTATCATAATTTTAATTATGATGTGCCAATCATTTGCAAATATATCCTACCAGTACATTAGCCAATCACGGGCGTCAAAATCCACACAACCAAAATCAAAAAGTATCTGTTAATATAAAGGACATACGAATGACTGTGCACAAGAATACAGATCGCTGTGTTTGCCCAAATTTAGAGTCAGTTACCTTATATAAGTATTTAGGATTAATTATTGACAACCATTTTAGCTGGAACATTCATGTCAATAAAATATGTAATAATTTAAGATCGATCTATTATTAGTTACAGTACGTACAATACTCTGTGGCAAAAACTATTTTGTATATTATGTTATATTATGCTTTAGCAGACTCAATAATCTCGTATAGGGTTGAATGTGTATGGCCTAACTTTTCCAGTACACATTAAAAAATAAAGAAATTTCAAATAAACGTACTAAAGCTACATAATAAAGTAGTCAGCTTTGTATGACATGACTCTACAAAACTTTTTAAAATATGTGGAATATTACCTGTTGATTTAAAAGTAAAACGTGCTATAATAATTGAACAGTTTAATGTAAGAAAATTTAAAAAAGAAAGGGAGCTACATACATACAACCCGAGTTGTCAAAAATCTATGTTAGATGTTTCAAGAGTGAAAAATTATTATGGTAAAGTGAACGGCGATGGATTACGCCCGTAATTATCATCGAAAGATATCTTAAAAATGTATTAAACAAAATAATTTCATAAGTAAATTGAAAATACTATTTGACCTTATGTCCATAGGGGAGTTTAACTTACCTGTATCTCCAAACAGTCTAAATAGATTTAAGGAATTTTTGTTTAGCTAGTGTTTTTTTATTTTATACTTATAAATTACTTACGTGTTATTTAACTTTAGTGTAATAAATCTAAAAATGTCTAATAAGATAACTATATTACTTTTTTATATCCATTATTTAGTAATAACAATTATACGGTTATACCTTTATAATAAGCAAATGTAAAAATTAGGATTAGGTGTATCTATATCTGTTTTGTCCATGAAAGCTACGAAGGGCACAATAGCCAAGCGTATTTACTAGGTAGACGACATCCTATGTTTCACGTTAGGCAGCACGTAGGAGATACCACTAATATTGCCGATGTCTATGGGCGATGACCTCTTCCCATCAGATAAATACATGAGCCAGTAACCTTCTGATGGCAAATGCTAAACCATGACCCAGATGTCTTTATTAGACATGTCGCCCACATATTATATTTTTCGACCCGGATGAAAGAGGGAGCATAGAAATTAAAGAATCATTGGGAGTCCCAACACAAGACTACACCTCACAAGTGGAGATATTTCACACATTTAGTTTAACTGCCTCCGTAGCCTAGTGGTATGGGCGTGTGCTTTAGAACCCGGAGGTCGTTGGTTCGAATATTGTCTGAAAAGTAAAATGATCCATGCGTCGATGGGCATGGTAAAGTCGGTCCACCTAACCCGCATTGGACCAGCGTGGGAGTCCAAACCTCCTAATGGATAGGGGTGTATTAGGAGAGGCCATGTCCAGCAGTGGACTAACACATGCTGATGATGATGATGATGATTTAGTTTGACCTCACTCACGAGCATGGCTAGACCAACATACTGCGTACACTAGATACACCCACGTTTCAGGGCGTTACTTACCGCCCACAGCAACCGATGGGACTGTCGATCGATCATCGGTGTCTCTGTCAGTATATCGACCGTCAATGATCATTTGGCGACCTTTTCAAAATCAGCCTACGCATTTTAAGTGCGTGTGGCTATTACTTTTCAAAGTTTTGGTCACCTAGTTCAAGGGACTATGAATTCCCTTTTATTCAGTTATAGAGAAGACCCATAGACACATGTCTAGAAGCATAACTTCGAATACATAATACGAGATAGTATTATTTTATTTTTTTTATTTACGTGATTATTGTACATATAAATAAATAGACAGACAGACGAGTTACTTTCGTATTTATAATATTATTATGAATAATAGTAATGAAATCAAAAAATCCGTAAAAAGGGGATTTAATGCAAGATACTTTGTATTATTTTCAAATTTCTCAACAATAACTACCCAATCCGATTACCATACTACTTATTATTGCAAAAAGTTGATAATGAGATAGAGTTGAAGAGGTTAAAATGGGAAATGAAATGCTCATATAGAATTTCATCTTTATTAAAATAAAACCATGAATCTTTTGTCTAACTATAGACATAAAAAATTAAGGCAGCTTGTTTACGTTTGTGTTATACAGAATATTCGAATACACCTTGCTATTCCACAAGGACAAAGTCTCAGGTACCAGCTAGTTTTTACACATAGAGAAGTAACCAAGAGAGTTTTAACATTAACATTTACATTTAAGGCAATTATAAAAAGGCCTGCCTATTAAACCACCTAATTATATTTTAAATACAGCATATTATACCAGCCTTCTACTTCTCTACAACTTAAAATTATTTCTGTCTATAACAACCCTAGTGTTTCTTGAACCACCAGTTTTGAGACAGCAGGTTTAGGTGATCTAAGGTAAAAATACGGTTAAAATGGATCTAACAAAGGCATATGAAATTTTCTTTTAGGTTCATAATTTTTAATTTCTGTGGTTAACAATTATGTTTTTATTCCGTTAAGACGCAGTGCAAGTGCAGAATACATGTAACTTCCAGAAGTCAAAAATATCTATAGACATTTTTAGAAATAAAAATAACAGCAAGTTTGAAGTTGAAGAAAGTCAAAGCAAAGGAGATCTCGGTGTAGTTTTAGCTCTTACGACGTCTTATGTGTGTTAACCCATAGCTAGCCTGCAAACTCCAACATAAACTCAGTGAACACCGCAGGAGTAAATCTTGTAGTATGTAAGGGTTCAATACGACACTTTATTGACTTTTTTTTTCCAGGTTTTCAGTAGCGGAATTCTAGAATGTGTCTTTTTAGGACACTGTTTTAATGTACATACATAATAATGTTTAGGTAGCGTTTAATTTAATTGTCTTCTTATAGGATTTTATAAGATTAGCAGTCATTAAAAATCAAAATAAGTTTTATTACTTTTTTACAATTAACAGAAACATAAAAAGATTAATAATATCTTCATGTATTTTTGTGCAGAAATCTGTTGACCCGTTTACCGCAACTAGGTCACCGCTATATTTAATTATATCATTAAAATAGAAAAATGGAATATAACTTATCTATGACGATGTTAATTATTATTACTATGCTATATAAATATTTAGCTATTATATAGCATAGTATATTAACCTTAATCTTTTCTTTTAGAAATTTATCATTTAATTGCTTTACTAATTTATATTAAAGTTAAATCTATAAATTCGCAAATATATGAATGGCAAAAATTACACAATTTGTAACATTTGCGACATTTTTTTTAAATAATTAACGTAACATTTCTAATGGTCATCATACGTCTAAGTAAAGTTGCATCAGGCCTTAATATTTTTATTTAACAAAAATGTTGATGCAAAGTTACTGATACAGATTGTACGTTTAAATATATAAGCACAATGTAGATGTCTTTTAAATAAAAAGTAACCTTTTTAACTTCTTTACGTTAAAACTTATCCGAGTAAGCGGAATGTCTACCAATTTTGTCTTGCGACGGATACCTGCTATGCGCGGTTCAAAATTATCTTCTATTATTTTCAAGTCCTTTCAACTATTTTACTAGCAATTTCCCGTCACTGTTTAAAGAACAATCCACCATAAACATTTAAATCGAAAACATTGTTAAAATTGCAATGAAGCATATTCAAAGGTGATCTAAGGTAATATAATGTTAGTTTGAATAAACGTTAATGCATTTAAAAAAATATTCTATGTGCAAAATAAGTATTATACATAACATTTTGATTTAATGAATACTTCAAAAGCTATTAGATATCGCGCGTTTTCGTAGTCTCTTGCAGAGGGCACGTGACGAGACGAGACATTGACACGTCTCATATTGCAAAAAGTAGTTAAACTGTTTGACGTCGTTCATATTTTCTTTGTTCAAGTGTCACTTGTTTGTTTAAAAAAGAACATAGATAACAACCAGTTCTATTAACAATCTTTCTGTAAAAATCCCGTTGAAATCGGACCAAAGAAAAAAACACGTTGTTATGTTATATGCATAGGTATATAACATTATTTAGCATATAATTATTTTAAAACGATTATTATACAAATAGATAATCTGAATTTCATTATTTTCCTTTTACCTAATATTTTTGTCATTACTTTTTATTAATTACATGTGATAAAATGTTATATCCAGTGGGTTTGCAAATGAACCCAGTTTCCAATTGAATGTGGCTGTTTTCTGATCACAATTAACGACTAAATAACAATGTACAACTTCAATCTTAAGTTGTTTACAGTACTTTCCCTACAAAATGTGTGTTCATGGTTTTATAATGTGAATTGCTGCATATGAGGAAGCCGTTTTATTTCCTTAAAAATACTTAGCTGAAGTAGTTACCACAATTTAAGCTAATTAAATTATCATTAGCAATTAGTTTTGTTTTGGACATTCTCCAACTGGCACTAAGCCAAACAATGAGATATGAGATATAATTCGGAAAAAATTGATAGGAATATCGAAAATGAAAGTCAAAGACTATTTTGTCTTGTTGTCAATTGATTATCGACTGCCCTAATCTACAAATTGAAAAAAAAATCGCACAGTTATTGCGCACTCTCTTTTGTATGATTTTAGTTTACGGAATAGCATATCATTCTTCTAATATTATCGCTACCTGTTAAGTTGAATAAAATCAAAAATAGTTAACTTTTTTTAATTTATTTATTTGATCTTGATTCATTAATTTAACAATATCTTCCTATTTAGAGTTTTAGCACTCTCTTACTCGTTTTAATCGGTTTGATATTTTGAATATTACGCTACCTGTCATCTTGAGCTTATCATTTATTTAACAAAATTGTTAAATATTTTAATTGTCTAATCAATTATATTATAAATTTATTGAGTCCTATTCCAATTTGAACCATGATGTTCTAAGACACACCCATGGTTTATGCGTTAAATATTAATTATATTACATCAATGTGTAATTCACCAGACTTAGTTACATTTCGCAACAGACTTATTTAGAGGCTTTGAACCTTGATATCCACTGCTGCATAGCGCTCCCTATGAATACCACTTTCCATTGCCATTTGGCACGAATCCACCCTTATTTTGAAAATGCGGGTAGGTGGGGACCAATTATCTAATCCCATCAGTGGAATCTTGTTATCCACAAATTGGTGACCCAGATTCCTATCAACAAAACTAACAATGAAATTGGTAGTGAGGCAGTTATATTAATCACTCCGTGTTAAACCAACTATACGTCCATACACATTGCATTACAGGCATATGTCGAGATACATACAAATTATTGATTTATTTTAAAATTTAAATGTCTACGCGATAGGTCACCGTTATAATTTAAGAATAGCAAATCGAATATTTAAAGAAAGTATTTTAATTATGATGAAGAAATAAAGACACACATTTTCCATTAAAGTACTTTACGTTATAAAACGTAGTAAAAGGAGGCAATAAAATTGGAAACTGGGGATAATTCATAAATTCTCTTTACTCTTGGCTTACATTAAAATTGTTCCTTACTGCACGTGCGAGTATTAGAGTAATCCCAGGAGAGGATTGAACCGCTGGCCCAAAAGCAAATTGCGGCCAGTTCTGGACCAGTTTCAAAAGTTTGAAACAACCTTATAATCCTACTAATAAAATGATCGGAAAACAAATCGTGGTCGTAATACTTAGTGCAAGAAATTTTAATCTCTGTCAGCTACGGGCATTACGAGTTAGGGTATTTGCATAGCCATTTAATTACATAATAGCTAAATAAACGCATTTATTTCTATACTTGAAAAGTAAAATAAACCACATTTACAAGTACAGCACGAAATTTGAAATCAACTCTCAACGTCATAAAGATCGTAATATACTTTTTGTAAAATATTTTGAAATAAAACGAAAAAAGAAGAAAAAGAATAGGGTTCAACGAACAATGAATGAGTGAACATTTTTATGTTAAAGTTATCATTCAAAGGGTGTCTCATCCTGTCCGCTCCCTTTCATACTTTTTTAATTTCTCGCCCCGTTTCCACATTGTTGGAATGGTAAACCGCAGTTTTTATTTTACTTTTTTTGTCAGCAAAAAATGACTCTAAATTAAGCATAATCACGTTTTTACATTACTTTAAGGCTTATTAAAGCGATAAGATATAACGACGTGTTACCTTATAAAAACTAACATGGTTTAGAATATTTTTGACGAAACTGAAATGCACTGATAAATTAATGTATAATAATAAAATTGACTGACAATATGTTTCACATTAAAACAGCATAAAAATCAACGGAAAAAGTTATCAGTTGTTTAATGTTTAAAAAAGGATTTATTTAAGAACGGTTGTTTGCAGATAAAAGCTTCAAACAAAAAAATTAAAGTAATGCTTTGCAGATAAATAAATAACACTAAATTTTCAACACAAGATATGAGCAGAATATTTATACTAAGAATGCCAATTAAAAATGTATTTTTATAAAACGGTAATATTTAAAAGCACATTTCAATAGCTCTAGGCTGTCTGGTATGAATAAAACTGAAACTACAGGTTTGTGTATATAAATAAAATACAAATATGTAGCTCATTCACAGACATTTCATGTGACACTAAAGGTAGTACACCAATTGAATAAAGAATGAAGGAAACAGGAAAAGCTAAATTGAACGTTGGAGAACACAATAGAGTTTCAAACAGAATTGTCTTTTATAGAAATGTCAGCGCAAATTCTAAAATTGGTAGTCTGAAGACGTGTCAGAAACAGATATTTGTCTAGTATTAGTGTAGTCTATCCATTTGTTTCCTAGTTTAATTTTACCTGTAAATCCTTTCGCATTTAAGTCTGAATAATTCAGTACATAGACATAGGAAATAAAAAAACATGTACCTTCATGATAATCGTACAAACATAGGTATTCTTGAAATAGAAGTTATTATTTATTAATCATCATCATGCCTGTGTTAATCCACTGCTTGACATAGGCCTCTCCGAATGCACGCCTTTACCACATGGAAGTTTTAGGACCGTATCCCATCACGCTTGTCCAATGCTGGTTGGTTGCCTACTTTTTAACGTCCATCCGACGCATGGATCATCTTACTTTTCAGAGAATTGGGTGGTCTGCCAAAATTGTCCTAAACAACTAGGAAAAAATATTTAATATTGTTGTCTTTGCAGGACTCGAACTAATAACCTCCGGTTTCTTATCGTTCGTCATTCTTTTAGCCCTTATCGTATACAGGCAGGCACTACCTAAAGGTTTACCTTTAGGTAGTCTGCCCTTCTTTTGCGCTGTGCTACTTTTACTTGATTTTCATATTTTGATTTTTCCGATGCATATTATTATCTAATCTCATTGCGCTTCCGTTTATTTATAATATATTTTGAAATAACATCTACATACCAAAATCTTATCACACATAATGCTCACCATTTAATATGTAAAAAAAATTTTCTTCATCTGGAAATGTGTTTCAGTAGCAACTTACCATGTAAATAGGTATAATAAATAGCGTGTGTTTATATATGTATAACAAATAATACGTGTTATACACGATATACCAATAGGTTAAGCCTAGCATTAAGCCCTGTGGGACTCCATGGTACGGATTTCTCCTGAATTATTTCAGTTGCTATCAGTATTAATTATCTACCGGTCTTGCGATGATCAATCGGCACTGTGTATTGTATAACATGTATTTTAAAAAATATATTGTTTTAGCATTACGACTGTATGGTTTAAATATTATACCGGTAAAACCTTTTAGGTCCCCAGAGGGCCGTCTGGGGCGGTACCACCACGGTGCCTATTTTCGCCACGAAGTGGTGGTGTGAAAATACTATCGAGTTCCACTTTAAAGAGATTTTACATCTTATGTCGCAACATAGGCAGCGCGTTGGTGATACCCCTGCTATTGCTAATCTATATGGGCGTCGGTGACCACTTTCCATCAGGTGGGGCGACTGCTCATCTGTCTTTGTTAGTAATAATAAAAAAATTAAAAAATTGTTAGTACAATATAAATTATTTTGTAATTTAATGATCGACATTATTAATCCATATTATGCAGAATATACGAGTATCACGTATGAGTATTTTATAAAATCATGTAAGTCAGAAACAGACAAGTCGAGCCAAGGACTACGTAAAACGACAGCGGATGGCGTATGTTATAACAATAAACATTTTAACATTACAAAAATTCAGTAATAGTATAATATATTAGCTTGACAAGAATATAATTACGCTGTTTTGATTTTATGTCGGTCACATTTTTTGTTAAAAGAAAATAGAAAACATTGGCCCCTGTGCGATAAAATTTAAAGTAGCCATCTTTTGACTGACTTCACGAAAAAAGCAGATTCTTAATTTAGAGCGATATTCTTGGTTTTTTTAATATGTCTCTCGCTGCTCTGTTTCTATTACATCGATTTTTATAATTATTATTTTCCTGGCAAATAATCATTGTCGTGTGGTCCCATTTTTGAGCGACTTTCTAAGCGAAGGAGGTACTCAATTTAGAGCGCACGTCACTTTTTTTTAGTTTACCTCGTTGCCCCACTCCTAGCGGTCTGACTTAGAACATTCTTTTGTTTTTAAATGATAGATACTAGCTTCCCATTCGTCCCCTTTTTTTTAATTTTGTCATAAGTAGTTAAATAGATATTTGATAAACAAACGGCATTACAGCACCAAAAAATCACAAGCTCGTGCGATTAAATTGTAAACGCTGCCAAAACCGTCAAAGATATAGACACAAAGTATCTTTTAAATAATTGGGCTACTTGAGTTGTTCTACAATTTAAGTGCGTTATAGCACATGTTTTTGTTTTCAGAATAACACACAATAAGCGTTATAATGCAAACCTTTTTAAAAACTGCTTATTTTAGATAATACAGTTTAAGTTTACATAAAAGATATTGCATTGAAAAATTATGTAATGAGTAGGGTCTTTAAAAGTTATCGGAGATTTACAACGCGGTAATATAAAACGCGAAGTAATTTTGTCCGCAGAGCACGTTGTTACCTGCTTATATTGCGTAAAATAGTTATGCGCTTTTAGAAGTCTGTCATATTTTTGTCATTTAAAAATTAAAATTTAATAATGAGTAATTTAACAACTATTGAGAAATTTACAAAAATACGGTTTCAAAAATCTAAACCTTTAGCGGTAAAATAGCGAACGCTGAGCCGAGCTAAGTAAACCTTAAGAGCTGGTCCTATATAATGTTTGACGTAATTATATTTTTTAAATTGATCTTTAATAAAATTTGCGAATCTATATTTTAGGAAAAACCCACATCTTGATGTGAAAATTCAAACAAATTACACCAGGATCATTAAAATGAGTATGTTATTCGTTGTAAGAATTAATGCATTTTAAAAATTCTTCATTCTATGTATAATGCCCGTGTCATAGAAGATATTTTATAAAATTTAAGAGTTATTACATATCAGAAGTTTCAAATGCGATAACTGAAATAGGAGCATACTTTCATAAAAGAGCAAGTCCTTATCCGTATATATTGATCAAAATTTTTCTACATCGTTTGAAGTTGGTTCCCCTAATGTTAATAGATATGCCATGATATGAGACACGTTGTATCAGACGCTACAAATCCGCTTGACATGCTTAGACATAGGATGTTACGTCTTGTTGACACTAATTACAGTGAATATAGACCTTCAAACAGGAATATAGTAGTACTTATACATTTACTGCAGAACGAAAAACAATTAACGAAAAACAATTACTCATTTACTGCGGAAACAGACAGCGCGATCATAGTTTTCCAGACGGCTGTCTTTAAAATTTAATTCATTTTCATAAAATTCATTTAATCGAAATATTGTGTGTAGCCTTTTATTTGTGTGTCACAAATATTAGTTATGTTTATCGACGTTTATTGATCTGGACATTGATATATCATATTAATCTTATTGGCTCACCTAAGTTAACGGTTTGAACCCAACTAATTAGAAA
Source organism: Lamproptera curius (assembly GCA_029286875.1). Lineage (NCBI taxonomy): Eukaryota > Metazoa > Arthropoda > Insecta > Lepidoptera > Papilionidae > Lamproptera > Lamproptera curius. Next base: position 565,083 of record JAGSMT010000083.1, on the reverse strand, counting down.
GCAATTTTATCTTAACTTTACTTGAATATGACTTTATTAAATATAAATAGTATTTATACGAGATTTATTTAACCGAAACAATAACGAAAACAGACATTCAGCAACCTGACATGGGATGGCAATTTCCAGACTGGCTGTCTTTACAATTATTATTGCAACTTCATTTAATCGGAAATATGGTGTAGCTTTTTTCGCAGTAAATACAATATTAGTTAGTTTTCGACGTTTATTATCTGACATTGATATATCACTATTAATCTTATGGCAAAAGTTAAGGTTTGAACCCAACTTAGAGAACATTGACCGATCTCCATTTAAACTGAACCATTTACTTAATATTAAGTATTTAGAGCCAGTGATTGACTTTTTTTCAAGTCCACGTTATAAGTTGCTAAGATTTGGAGATTATAATAAAAGTTCTAAAGTATTGAGTTATTAGACAGAAGTTTTGATATTGGCATAGTAATTGTAAATGTGACAAATGATTTGCTAATGAATGATGCTGATAATCTGTAGTATTGATTGAATTATTTTTTCTTTGTAGATAGACAAGTACTACCACAATTAGTAAATCTTTTCAATTTGTCCTATGTAAAAAACAATACTTGTATTTTCAAGTATATGTTATGTAGTTTTATCAGTTTTTTCTGATAAATCGTCTAAAAGTTTTGATAATCGCATTAGTTATATTAATAACCTTTATATACTCACTTTTGTCCCTATATCTTTTGACCTTAAAATAAATAATGGCGTATAAAATATAGGTGATATTTTTTTGTACAATTTATTGAAACATTGAAAATGCGTAAGAAATCTCATATCAATGGAAAGAGTCTGTCAAAAAAAAAAAAAATCACGGCGACATACTGTGTTTTACTAATTAACTGTTTGTTGTTGCAGGTAAACAAGATAAATATGATCGAGGGGCAAACCAGGAAAATATCAATAACATGACAAATTATGCTCTCTATTGGATACTGCCGCAATTTGCTAATTAACGTTGATATGATTATGCGTGACCATGAAAAACTCCATTTCACTAAAGGTTTTAGGAGCGTCCACAGCTCTAAGTATTTAAATTTTACGCTATCATTATATCAATTTCTCTGTACCTACAAACAGTGAACTCAAACACCACAAACATGAATAGGCAAAGCAACGGAAATAATAATTACAGTTTTAACTCACAACATAGTAACTTTGGCAGTGATGACTTTGATGTGCCAGATGATACGAGAAGTGGAAATATTTTTGCGAAACTAAATTTAGGGAGAAACCCATATTACAACAACGATGACTTCGCATCAAAAAAGTTTTACGGCTCCGAGAACAATGCTTACAGCAATTACGGAGAATACAAACGCTATTACTTGAATCCATCTAATCCAATACCAAGATCAAAAATTAAATTTAAAGTTAGCAGTAAGATAGTCCAAACAAAATATGGAAAATTACAGGGCATAGTTTTGGCGATGGACGAGCAAAGATATTTAAGCCCAATAGAAGTATTTCTTGGTGTACCTTATGCAACTCCACCGGTTGGGTCAAACAGGTAATAATAATTTAATAATGATAATTATAATTTTTTTAACCGCTTAACTTTATATTAAGCAGGTTGTATTAAATAATATAATTTTGAATAATCTCATCTCCCAAGCCATTTGATACATGTTTGACAGTCTCCGTTTTCTGATAATTTACTACTTTGAATGTCTTAATTTTAAGCTTTATCTTATTTATCCTTTATAATAAAGCTAGACATTAAAATGTTTACTAAAGGTAAACATATTTATGTCTAGTTAGTGCTATGAATTAATCAACCAAATTATAAGGAAACAATTAGTTAAATATATTAAGGAGTTTACACCACAATAATTCTTTATTTTTAAGTATTTTGCATTTCACAAATTTATGTGATATGTAAATTAATATAAAAATGTGACTTTTTTATTAAGATTTAGTCCCACAAGAACACCTTCGCCCTGGGATGGCGTAAGAATATCAGATCGGCCCGGTCCTGCATGTCCGCAGAAGTTACTAGATCTTGACAACGAGAGGACCATTTTAGAAAAAATGCCTAGAGGTAGATTAGAATATTTAAAAAGACTGATGCCCTACCTTAAGAATCAAAGCGAGGATTGTCTGTACTTAAACATTTTTTCCCCTTTGCAAGGTAAGAACATGTATAATTTAAAAACAATATTAACTAGTTTATTAACAATCACATCACCTAAATGATGCCCTATAACTTTTGAACGAAGAAAGAATCGCTGTCAAAATTATTAACAATATTGACGACATTCTCAAAGTGGCCGGTGTGGGGTTAGGGTTAAAACTTAATGAAAGAAAAAAAAGTCCCGCTGAGTTTCTTACGCCGGTTCTTCTCAGGTCAGAGGCTTCCATTTCCGAATCGGTGGTAGTTTATTTGACAATCAATAAGAAGATATAATGCTTCCATATTGGATGAAAATATTTGACTTTGTGCATAACGTACAGAAAAATATTAAGAGGTTAAAGTGGTTAAATGAAACCACAACTCAAACAAGGTAGGTCTAATTTTTAAAAAGGTTTCGATGTATGAAATGCATACGCCAGATAAAGCTAAAAGTTAATATTATTGGCTTTGACTTTTTAAACCTTATTACTACACTTAGATTTCACTTATATTTTAATAAATAGTATATACTCATATAATTACATATATTTCTCATGTAAACCGATTTTTTTTAGTTGACGAGTCTAAACTAGCACTACCCGTGCTTGTATATATACATGGTGAAGGTTACTCATGGAGTTCGGGGAATCCATATGATGGAGCAGTTTTGGCAAGCTATACTAATCTAATAGTGGTGACGCTGAACTTCAGACTAGGTGTTTTAGGTAATGTAAATATAAAACTACTGTCAAGCAGGTCTAAGTATTAAAAATAAGCACGTGCATTTTTGTTTAGAATGAAATCTAGAGTCAATATAAGTAAAAACCATAACTGAACCCTTAATTACCCACACTAAGGAAATTACATAACTTCTCGCGTGGGGTCACAGGTGTCCCCAATTTGTAGGAAAGTTTTTTATAATTTATTAAATATATATGTAAATGAGACTAGTTTATTTTGAAAGTGTTAGATTAATTCTATTATACTTAGAGCAATTATAAAATTACACAAACGCTAACAATTTTTTGTTTAAAAAAATTTGTATTTAGCTCTAGTAATTTAAATTATTTATTATTAATAAAAATGATTATCAAAAATTAACGGTTTGCGCTTTCGTGAGATCAAGTTGAAACTTATAATATTTTTAGGAGTCATTCAATAACTTTTATTTGACTGTTGAAAGTATATTTTAAAGTGATCATTAAATACAAATTTCGCACTTTTTGTAAGTACTGTTCGATCCATTTTTTTCGGGCAGTCGATGCAACGGCCAAATTTTGCAGTTGTTTGTGTGACACGGAGTACGTGATTTTTCAGTATTTGCTCGATGCACAACAATAACATTTATGCCTGAAACTAATACAAAGCAGAAAAGAATAGCTAACGCCCCTCATTTGGTTTGCCTTTCTACGTTGAATGTACTATACTAGTAATCATTGGGGTCCATTCCTCCTTTTGAGCTGTTCTAATACGTAATTATTTCAAGTTTCAAGATACTTGATTCTACCTCGTCTAACTCAGACTCACACTCGGTTCAATATGTTCTTTATCAAAAACTTTTGTAAACTATTGCACGATATGCTGTTCTTTTTTATCTATTGCATTCAGGAAGCTGAGTATACTAACAATAAATCTGATTTTTTATTTTTTTCATTATTTTATTGACCTGTACAAAATACAATAAAATTAATTTAACGACTAAACAACTAAAAATAGAACGTGAAACGTATAAGTAAAAATACATAAGAAATACACAACAGACATCTTTCAAAAAGTAACGTTATTATTCGCATGGGGTCACCGCTCAAGAGCGCATCCTTACACTCCAGTCAATTGCTCCAGTTTTTGAAGCGAAACTGCTTTGTACCCGTGCGAGTAATTAAGGGTTAATATAGCGTCATAATCAAAATTTAATAAACAATTATTTTTCTGCAAAGAGAATGGTCAGATTTAAAATCTAAACATAGAAAAAACATAACGCTTGGTATACAATTGTGGTTCCAATAACTTAACGAGGCAGAAAGAGTAGAGCTGTGTCAGTATTAATATCATTTCCAGTTACGGAATATATTCTCGGGCGCTAAGGTTTTATTTAAAAGTGACTACTTAAATTTTACCATATTTATATTTGTATTTTGGTCTATTAGTGAATGAGTAATTATAAAATAAAACTATTGCAAAGTATCGTTCTATCCGTAACACGCATTAATGACACTACGTAAATTATTTATAAGCTGGAGAGAAAAATTTTCATGACTTATTTTTTCTAAGTGTTACTGATGTAAATGTCACCACCGTCTGTAGGTTATATATTTTATGAAAATCAGTAAAATAATTAAAATAATGTCTAATCAATGTAAGCGTTATATATTATGTGTCTAATTGTACCCACTGCGTAATCATGTTGCATGCATGTTGGATGCATTAAACGGTACAAATCTTAACGTTATTTTTCCGTCTTCTAGTCGGATGTATGTTATTATCATCTTACATATAAAACTAAAGAACATTTATTTACAGACTGTAAAAAAATATATAAATTTTTTCGATTAAAAAAAGTACGCAAATTCGCCGCACGTTCAAAACATAAAAAATCTTTTTTTACAAAGTTTTTCATACATTTACTCTAAGGTTTATTATTAAATTAAAATTCAATTGAGAGTCCTTAATTCAGTTTTAAATTATTGTATTGTATGTTTTGTCAATTATTATCATATTATAAAGGTTTCTACTTTCATAGGATTCTTAAACGCCAATCCAACACCCCACCTCAAGGCTCGGGTTGCGAATTACGGTCTGATGGATCAAATAGCAGCCCTTCATTGGGTTCAACAAAATATCGCGCTATTTGGAGGAGATCCTACGAACATTACTTTAATGGGACATGGTTCTGGTGCAGCTTGTATAAATTTCCTCATGATATCTCCAGCAGTTATGCCAGGTGAGTTCACAAAATATTTACGTAGTGTTATTAAATAAAATGACTTTACGGATTTTATCGCGTTTATTTTACATTTTAAATTCCCGACGTTTCGAACACTTTCCAGCGGCCGTGGTCACGAGGTAGACACGGCCGCTAAATAAACGCGATAAAATCCGTAAAGTCATTTTATTTAATAATGTTTAGTATTCGCACAAGCAATAGAAATAATTTACATAGTGTGTTCAAACTTTTAATACTAATTTATAACGATACCTACACACTTACTACATAATTTTTAGGTTTTAAATTTGACATCAGGTGCTTAAAAATTATCAAAAGGTGTGCTTTTATTTTTACAAGTCTTACTTAATAGAAAAGCTAAGACTCAAAAAGATAGGCCCTCAGCTAATTTTACAAATAAGTATGAAAACTAAAAAAAATTGGTCTCGATATTTCTAGTTTTATATAGAAAAACCTTTAAATATATATGATTAATTAAATTCAATTTTTTAGGTCTTTTCCATAGAGCTGTCCTTCTATCGGGTTCCGCTTTGAGTTCGTGGGCAATAGTTGATGATCCAGTATATTATTCGTTAAAACTTGCAAAACAGATGAACTGCACAATCCCTGAGGATATGACCAAAGATCATGAAGCAATAGTAGATTGCTTAAGAGATGTATCTATAGAAGAGTTGCTATCAATTGACATATCGCCGCCAAACTTTTTGACTGCTTTTGGTCCATCGGTGGATGGAGTTGTCATTAAAACTGATTTCGCCAAAGACTTTCTAACGATATATTCAACTGGAGACTTTCCCAGCTACGGACCACTGAACAACATGAATCAAAATAACTTTTACAACAAGAGAAGTGACAGCGGCAGAAGGTTGTTTCAAAACAAATATGATTTGCTGTTCGGTGTTGTTACTTGCGAGGCACTGTGGAAATTTTCAGCAAACGACATACAAAATGGGATTGAGCCGGACAGAAGAGATCGAATGCTTCGGTACGATAATACTAATATTTTTTTTGTTCAATTGATTAACATATTCTTTTTAGGAATTTCTGATTTCGTTTAACCGTTCTAGAATGGTCTACTAAATTTAATTTACATTATTATACTCTATAAAATAATTGAAGATTATTCTTTTATATTTCAGAACATATGTGAGAAATGCGTACACGTACCATCTCAGTGAAATTTTTTATACAATCGTTAATGAATACACAGATTGGGAGAAAACGGTTGGTATTTTATCGGTTATACCTAAAATTTATTCAATTGATTTTTTCTTATATTTGTGATGATAATTTTTTTTTTAAAATTTTGAGTCTGTTATTTAGGCAGCATTGATAAAATAATTAATTTTTGTAGAACCCGATCAATACGAGAGATGCTACCATTGCGGCTATATCGGATGCGCAATTTGTAGCCCCACTTATTCAAAGCGGAGACCTTCTCGGTGGAGGATCAAAGCCGATGCGGTCAAGCGACGAAGATGGCCCCCGAAGACCGACTAAAACTTTTTTTTACGTTTTCGATTACCAGACAAAAGACAGTTTTTATCCACAGGTACTTATAAATAAATTTATACACTTAGAAATTAATTTCGTGCCGTTTCTAAGAAATATTATATTGGTCGTAAATTTTATTAGTGAACACATCGTTGGGGTCAATTTTTTTTACTAAAAATCCTAATTAACTTAACAGTTATTTTCATATTCTTTCTTAACAAATACTATTTTAGGCCAATTCTTACATAAAACAAAATTTATTAAAGTGCTTGATGAAATGTTTTGTGCCATACGTAAAGGTTTATTTTATTTATTGTCTATTGTAGCGAACAGGCACAGTACACGGAGAGGAACTACCATATATTTTTGGAGCACCTCTAGTCGATGGCTTTGGACATTTCCCACAGAACTACACGAAAGCTGAAGTTGCATTGTCGGAGTCCATTCTGTTTTCAATAGCCAACTTTGTGAAAACGGGGTGAGTTTTGCAACATTTTAAACTTCGGAATTGTTGTCGCAGGACGAACTACGGCGTAGCATTTATTAAGTAATTGGAAGTAGAAAATATGTTTAACATATTTATTAATTTTAATGAATGTTATATATAAATGAAATACAAATTAAGGCAAAGTAAATATTTTCAGAAACCCTAATGATTTAAGTCGGCAAGATGTATTGTTGCCAGCGTCGAGAGAGAGAAATAAATTTCGTGGAATCAGTTGGGAGGAATACGATTCCACGCATCAGAAGTACTTGGAAATAAGTAAGCTTAATTTAATTAAGATAAAAAAAAGTATATTAAGTTTTCAAATTCTTAATAAAATAAGAAAAATTAACATATATAATTTAAAATAAATTGATTAAGTAAGCTGTTATTGAAAAAATTGGTACATTTAATATAGCATAGAACAAATTATCACAATTATGTGGAGGCGAAGTTATTATAAATCGTTTCTGGTTTATGTACAAAAAAATAACAATTATTATTATGAATCAAAATAAATAAGACTCATCATGATTCTGTAATGTATCCCTATATCCCTATGTATGTTTAAATTTCATCATATTATATTATATTATATTTAGCATAGCTCCTGTACGGCAGAGGCGGATCGCTAGTTATTATATATAATAAATTATAAATTACTTGAGATACTATAAAGTTTAAATATTCATAAAATTATGATTTTTACTAGGTGCAAAACCTCGCCTAAAAAACCACTTCAGGGCGCATCAGCTGTCAGTTTGGTTACGCCTCGTACCGGAACTACACAGGGCTGGAATGGAGGACGTGGCTGCTCGTCATAATCTCTTCCGTAACCACAATGAACAGGATCTCTATGAAGGCGTAGTAAGGCCGGACCCGTTGTCCCGGAATGCAGATGCAGACCAATTAAGGCGTAACAATGGGTCTCTGTTTAGCGATACGAGTTTAACTACAGTAGATGCAATCCTGGCAACTTGTGTTACTACACTGCCGAATTCCAAAGATATGCACGTGATCAATGCTACCGAAAGTACACTGGCTAACCTCGAGGCGGCTGGCTACGCTGCTTATTCTACTGCTCTCAGTGTTACTATAGCGATAGGCTGTTCATTACTCATTTTAAATGTTTTAATATTTGCCGGTGTGTACTACCAACGGGATAAGAGCCGTTCGAGAGGTAATCAAATGCGGTTTAATGAGAAGCATTTCGAAACAATATCTGGCAAGCACTCTCACTACCATTTAGATCCAACCTTAGCACCTAGTCTAGTGGTTGATGTTGAGAGACAATCGAGAAGAAAAATCATGACTGAACCGAATTTAGCTAACCTTAACTTTAAAGGCCCGTTAGACATTAGAAAGTCGCCCAGTCCGACCTTGAGTTTGGATAACACAATGCTTCCAAGCAAATTGGGAAGCAGGAATAACAGCTTCAGAATGCCAAACGTAACCTACCAAAAAAATGATGGATTCCCGACCATTCCAAAGAAAATAAACCAGTACAGTAATTCACCAATGCAAGATTCAAGACAACAAGACTTAAGACATCAGCAGTATTCATCAAATGGATCAGCGGCTTCACCTGGAAGAGACGAGCGTATAGCTCATGCAACTCTACGCAGAGGGAAGCCTATGCACTCCTCGAATCTTCCGCAAGCTGCTATCGATGAAATGAGGGTCTGACATACAAAATATCCTTAGTAGTCATTCTACTTTGTTCTAAGGACCTAATAACTATAAAATAGGTTGTTTTGCAACATGTACATAAATGTTTAAATTGTTATAATAGGACGGATGCGTTGTAGACTCTCTGGATCGCTGTAATGATATTGTCATCTTAAATAAAATAAAAAAGTTTTCTCTTGTTTTATTTGTGCCCTTCTTAAGAAATTTTTTGTTCCTCTCATTCATCTGCTCAGGAACCAAACCTGAAAAAACTTTAAGTACAACCCAACGAATGCCAAAGTTTATTGAATAGCGTAGGAATATGACGAGCTCACCGCCTACTTGACTACTTTACGGCAGATCTGCCTAACAGTCGGAGTAAGACAGATTCGCAGTATAAGTTTAATTAGTCACTAGCCAATCCACCTGCTTAGCGTGGCAATCGACGATCTTGGCCTTCATAAAAAGAGGCCTATGTCCAGTATTGGACTGCTAAAGGCTGTTTATGATGATGATATAATGAATGCCAAAGGTAGTAAGTATGATCATTATCCTATACTATAAAAACTAATTAACGAATTTTAGTAAATATTTATAGTTTTACAGCTTATGCCATACCAACAGATGTTTCATAATTGTAACTGACTTTTAGATACGAGGCTGAGGCCGCTAGCTAAACGCTGAGGTACAATATGACATATTGTAATTTTTATAAAAGTCCATTTTCTTTGTTATATAAGGAGCAGGAAATTATCAAATCGTTTATTTTTGTCATCGTGGTGTAAGGATAAGCAAGTCAGCGCCAGGACTCGCCAGCTGTTGCCCAACGGTACGCCGGACGTATGCTGTCTATTTGTAGGTCACCCACGGAGGGTGCTTTCATACACCCCGAAATATCCATATCATAAATCCAATGTCCATGAATATAAGTAAAAAGGAATTAATGACAAAGGATTCGACACAAAATCTATCTTCTTAATAATTGTTAATAAACTAACTTGTATCTTGTAAGCAAAATTGATAGCACACTGTCTTAAGTGTTCCTCTGACATTTTGTGAAATTAATAACTTTGTTATTAAATTGAGATATGTATGTACGTGTATATTTTATTAACATTTCACACTTTATGATATAGTCGTTTGTCAAAAAGCGTAAAAGAATGATAATGGTCAACATTAACCAGGAAAACAGGGTAACGTATGTGCGTTAAAACTTGAAAAATGAACAGAAATAGAAGTAATGATCTATTGTTTTGTTTGCCAAAAATAATTTTGATATTACAACAGCAACTCCTGTTAGTTTTCTACGAGACATTCATAGTGACAGAGCTGCTCATAAATCGGCGGCCCGGATGTTAAGCTCCGCCGCTAGCTCCATTTCGGCCGTAGAAGGAGGAGAGATCGACGACGCCATGCCGAATGTCCCTCCCACGGCTCCTCCATACCGCATCAGCGGTGTGGCCGCTGAGTCGCGGAGGATAGGAGAGCGGTCTACGGAATACTGACACTTCTTCCCCGCGATTCCACCTGGTTGCGAGGGACAGGAAGGCGGCACGTCTACCCCTGCAACCCTCCCTCGCACTCCTTAGGGCGCATCCAAAGCGGGCTCGTTCAGCCTGCTGAGAGCCTCCACGGCCGGCCTTACACCTCAGGCCGGCCAGGTTCCTTCTAGCTTCCGCGGCTGACCCAAGCCGCAGGTACTGAGCCCCACCGCTGACAGCGGGAACCTGTTCGGGGATCCTCCACACTTTTTTTTTTGGAAAAATGGCTGTTGGAAAATCCAGCTTACGGATTCCCCGCCGCCAAAGTGAGGGACAGGGGATATGTGGCCCCGACCAAGATGAGCCTGGTATACCCACTAAAACCAATCGGTTGTTCCTTTTCATAGTCGTGTAAGCCGGGGCCGCGGGCACTGATTACAGTCTCGGCGGCCCTGCGCGACGTGGCTCCTCGGCTTCTTCTCCGGTGTTGGGACACCGAACGTCGCTTTAGGCGCCGTGCCGGAACAAACAGCACGGCGCCCCTCTTGAGCCCCTTCTGCGGTGGCACCCTCTTGCCGGCCGCCCAGGGCTCAGTGTCAGGGGGAAGGTGCGCGTACGCCACTCTTCGGCGCCCCTGGCCTTCTTCTGCGGATAGCCAGGCGCTCACGGCCTCCTGTCCCTTCTGCGGCCTCTCGCCATCACGTCCTCGCAGAAAGCAAGGACGGCGCCCCACGACCTTTCGTTTCTAGCATCCTGCGCACTACGGCAGGAAGCGAAAGGTCGACCACGACACTACGCAGCTCTCGGCGTTGCTCGACCCAGGCTGGGCACCTTCCAGCGCGTGCTGGGCCGTCTCGGCACATACGCCACAGTGGTGGCACTTCGTGGGTCCTACTTGGCCACGCGGCACAGGTACCTCCCGAAACAGCCGTGTCCCGAGAGAACCTGCGTCGCGGGAACGTTAGGGAGCCATGTCCTTTCTAGCCACCACTTAAGAACGGGGCGTATGGTTTATTGTTTGACGGCCGGCGCTGGGGTGCTCCAGCTGCAGCTCCCACTCCTGTGCTGCAAGGGAGCGCAATTCCTCCTGCGCCCCTATCTCTTCTGGGCTGGCTAAGCCCTCGAGACCTCGCCTCCTCACGCCAGAAGAAGAGTGACGCGAGGATTTCTGCGTTCAGGTCCCAGGGCAAGGAGCCAGCCAACAGGCACGCCGCCTCGCCGGAGATGGTCCGGTAGCCCCGCTACGGCCCGGATCGCCAACACCTCTGGGTTCTCCTCATCACCGCAGTACTCTCCTTTGAGTGTGTCAGCCCACACGGTGCCCCGCAGGACCATGGACCGACGACTCCGGCGTACAGGCGGCGACAGGAGCTGCTGGGTCCTCCGGTGTTGGGGAGCAGTCTGCCGAGTTGCGCTGTCTCGCCACTCTAGGCGCGAGGCGCTCAAAATGGACGCGAAACCTCCATCGGCGGTCTAGGACAGGCCGAGATATTTCATCGTCGGCTTGACGTCGACGCGGACGCCGCAACGATTATGTGGGCGTCCGCAGTGCGCGTTCCGAGGCCCGTAAAAACAGGGCCTCGGATTTTCGAGCGCCACCTTCTAGTCCAGCCGCCGGATGCGCCCAATTACTTGAGCGACCCCGGCAGTGGCGAGAATCGCAGCTCCAGGAAGTTGGTGCTACGGGCGGTGACGAGGGTGTCTCCGCGTAACAAGTGACGTCGACACCTCGATATTGCCGCCACGTAGCACCCAATCAAAACCAACGTTCCACAGAAGCGATCCAACACCGGACCCGTGGAACTCCACGACACTGATGGTCCGGAGCCATCTCGGCACGGGAACTCGACACACGTCGATGCGACAGGTAGGCCCTGATCACCCTTTGCAGGTAGGAGGCACCCGTGGTATCGGAGCGCCTCCATGCAGGCCCAGGGTGGGTGTTAATGCGTTGGCGATGTCGAGTGACACCGCCAAACACCTCACCCTCGAGACACCGCATCCTGCGTCAGGACCTGACCTGCAGCACCGCGTGGACGGTCGACCGGCCCTTGCGGAAACCATACGCACCCGCCAGATTTGGACCGACGTGTTCCAGGTGCTGACGATGGGCCGCCACGATCTCTCTCAAAGAGTTTTCCACATCGTCCAATAGCACGATCGGCCTGTAGGCGGAGGGCGAGTCCGCAGGACGCCCCTCCTTTGATGAGGACGAGTCTGCCTGCTTCCACCTCTGTGGTATTAAGGCTTTGAGCCAGACAGCAGAAAACATCGCCCTCACTCTGGGCCCAGGGCATCAGGGCCAGGCCAGCGCGCGTCCCGGAATGCCATCGGGACCCGGGCGGTGCGTTTTCCTTCATTTTAAGAAGGCCGACCGAACTCTCCTGGGTGACTTCTGGCGCTTCCGGAACTGGGTCGACCTCATCCGTGCCATTTGGGACCATCGAAGGTGCCGTGTGCTCTCGCTGTGGAATAAAGCCTCGGCGATAGCCGCAACCAACTGCAGCGCCAGACTCTCGGTGAGTGGGGGGCCCATGGACGAAGTTTATTCATCACCATTTTGTAGGGCCGCCCCACGATCACCGTCTAGCGCCGCCAACAACTCTCTCTAGCCGCGGCGATCGCCTCGGCTATTCCCACTTGAGAGCCATCCTTTGCTGCTGAAAGAGGCGAGCACCCGGCCCGGCGCCGGGTCCGCGCCGTCGTCCGACAACGGTGATGGCGCCGTGCCCGATCACTCTCTGCGCATCGCGGCGTTTCGGATTCCACCAGACACCGGGTTTAGGAGGAGACGTTTGGGGGACATCGACGCGTCACACACCCGCGACATTGCGTCCCGGGCCATTGTGCCTCCCCTCCACATTGACAAATTTGGGCGCGAAACCCAGACGACATTGCCGCCTCCTTCAAGCTCGGTCCAGGTTCGAGGGCCACCTGGGGCCGCGTCCTCGGGGTCCGGCCAGGGCCGGTTAGATGTCGGAGGGGAGACCTGAATCGATGAACGAATCCGACAGGGTTCGACGCCCGTCAACCCTTCCAGCCCTGTATTCGCGAGCCGGGGGGGCGAAGATCATCTTATCGACCCGCCCTGGGCTCGAACACCGTTTTACCGAACCCCCTGTTTTAGACCGACAGCCCGACCTCGAGCCCCTCCGTGTCCTTCCCCGCGCGTCTGCCCGGGGTGAACCCGCCGGTGATTTGGGTTGAGATCCCCCGACCGCACAGGGAAAGGTCCGTAAGAACGGATCAGTACCCCAGTGGTCATGCCTCGGTCGGCGAGATCTGTTGGGAGAAAATGGCTGAAAGACAACAATATCTCCCAACAGAGCGCCGACGAAGCTACCTTTCTTCACATCCCTCGGTTGAGGGGACCCCGCAAGTCCCACAGACCACTGCCAAGGCAGGCCCCCCGGTTTCCGGGGGAACGTTAGGTTCCACAGGCCCAGATCGCCCGCCTGCTCAAACAAGAGGTTTGGCTCTGGCGCAGTGGCGGGTTTGCGGATGTCAGCGTGGCCATCTTTTTGACGGCCATTTGTCCCTCAGGAAGCACTGGGTTGGGCACCTTCCAAGCCCAGGCCTCACCTCCCCCGCCTCCTGTCGGGTTTGGAGCAGGCCGCCTCCCAACTTTGGCCAGCCGGTTTGTTGCCGCGGCGCCGGATGCAGTGCGGCGCGGCCTCCACCTCTGCCTGGTAGCGGCCACAGCGGAGGGCACGTGGTTCGACGCCCGTAACTGCCCGCCTGGCCCTTTTGGGAGGGCGGAAGCAGCCATCGGACGCGCCAACAGTTTGACCGCACCGAGCACCACCCGTTAAGGCGCCCACCACCGATTATTTTTTTGGGGCTAAAGGGCAGCCACACTATCCCACCGAGACCGGACCGGTCCCGGCGGTTTTCTCCGACCACGGAGGTGACCGGGCCTTTTTGCGCTACCGCCTCAGCCACCTCCTCTTATCTGGAATCATCCAGGCCCGAAACGAAGATCCCGCACCGGGCCGGATATTGTAATTTGGGCCAACCTTGGCAAGCTTTACCTTGGTTGGCCTTCTCCCCTGGCGGGGGCCGGGATCCGGGCCCCGTTCCCGCATGGGGAAACGGAGGCCATCGATCCGATATCCTCCGTTTGCATTTTTTTTGGATCTTGGAGGATGTCGGCAACTGACCCTTTTCGCTGTGCCGGCGCGGTTTTGATTACCACCGAATTAGGGGCCAACCGCACCCTCCTGTTGTGGTGTCGCTTTGAAGGCGGCTTGGGTTTTGGCGTGACCCAAGTCCACCCATCCGTGGAAGTCGGTGCCGCGACTTTGCGCCACTTGCCCACGCCGCCATCTCCCCGGGGTCCGGGGCCCTTTTCTTTCCCCGGCCTTCTTTGGGGGAAGGTTTAAAAAACCCCACGGGAGGCCTTCACCCTCCCCGCGCCCGGTAGAGGGGAACAGGGGGGCAGAGGGTAAGGGAGGCCTCACCACTCCGAACTGGGGCCGCCCGTTTATCGGCGGCCAGTGGAACGGGGGCCTCCGGGCGGTCCCAGTCGTCGCGGGGGCCTGGGCATAGGGCCCACCACCACATGAGGCGCCCAATTTGCTCACATCGGTTGGCAGTCCCCAGCGTGACATCTCCCCACCCGGCCCTAACTCCGGTTCTCTGCTTCAAAGGCCGCAGACGACGCACCCCTCCCTCTCCCTCGCTTTAACGTTTTGTCGGCCGGTACTTCCGTATCCGGCCGACTCGGGGAGGGCTCATCCTCCCCAACGTTTTACAGCGGAGGGACCTTAGGGCACGGCGTAAGTGCCCTCAGGTGGCCTGATTTGTGGCAACCGGAGACGATGCCCAGATTTTTGACATTCTCCTTTGCATCTTCCGCCGTTAAGGCATCCTTTCCTCCACGGCCCTGCCCCTCCGAGCGGCTCTACCATTTCTTCGCTGCGATCCTTCCCACGCCTCTGCCGGGCCTTTTCGTTTTGCCAGCAGGACCAGATCGGTGGGGGCTCCGCCGCTTTCGATCGCGATCTCGCAGCGGTGCAGCGTTTTGAAAGCGCCCACGTTCGTCTCGCATCGTGGTGATGCGGTCGCCCTCTTCCGCCGCCACCACCCGCCGGATCCTCCCACTGAAGCCGCAGTGCCAGCGTCCCTCTCGCGCTTCCCAAAGGAATTTAAGGGGAAAACCCCGCCTTCACCTCGAAGAGCCGGCCCTCACCTGGTCCGCCCTCCTTTCGCATCCCTCCGGGTTTTGTGTCCGTAATCCGCCATTGTCGTCGTTGTTTTTTTGCTCCCGTTTTTTGTTTAATGTTTCCAAATAAACCAGAAAAGAGGTGGAATCCACCGGGCCAGGGACCATTGCCCGTAACCCTAAATACGCCTGGGGGGCGGGGTTTCTGGGTGGGCCGAAGGCTGGTGTGTCCCAGCCGTTTGCGAGCACCCGACGCCACACCACAACCCGAGATCAACGGTTTTTAAGGTTGTTCCTCGCGGTCCGGAATGAAGGGGGACCCTCAGCACGCCGCAGGCCGCGGACGATCCAGACACCCACGACGGGAGATCGCCCGGTGTTCGGCAAAGTCGAGTAATACACCGAACGAATACACCCGTCGGGACCCCATACATCACCTTTGCCCTTGCATCCTCCCACCCTTAAACCAACCACAGGTGTGCAAACAAACACCGCCGCGCCACCGGGTGCAGTGGTACCAACGTAACGTAGACCCACACGCAGTGTAATTGCCAACACTGCGAACACTTTCGTTAACGCGCAAACACTTCGATAATTTTAAAATCAAATAGTTCTGCAGTAAATGGCATCGTAAAGGCCGATCCAAAAGGCCATCAATAGCAGACCCGGAAAATTTCTCCTCGACCCGGACGAGGAAGGTCGCGAGACTCCGGACCCAACGGGTTCCGACATCCAACCTACACCACACAAGTAGGGATAGCACACACCACTGTAGTTCGCCCTCGCTTACGAGCACAGCGACACACACACACCGCGTATACTAGATCACCCGCGTTCCAGGGCGGTTCCACCGCCCCAGCAAACGATTACACGGTCGCCAGACCGTCTGCGTCGGTCCGTAAACCGATCGTCGACGATCCTTAGGGAGACATAAACCTAATGCCTAACTCACGTACTTTCTGACGTGTGGCCTTCATTTTAGCAAAAATGTGGGCCACCTAGTTCGTGGGGACGGGAGCTTCTAGCGAACTGTGTTAGATGAAGCTTACTATAGACATGAGTCTGGAAGCATAAATTCAAGGATAAAAAAAAAGTCAACTATAGGCTTTAATTATGTTTAAGCTACGGAGCCTAATTACATGTAATACACAGAAAAAGATTAAAAAAGTCACCATATTTTAGCTATGTAACAAAAAGAAATAAAAATATATGTAATAAAAAATTAAAAATTTGCATAATTTAATCAAAACTAAACTTCAAACATATTTGAAGCATAATATGTAGATATTGTTAACTTTAGTGTAATAAGTCTGATTTAAATGGTTTAATACTAAGTGATGAGCATATTTAAAAAAAATAGATTATTATGTGCCTGTTTTCATCATTATAAATGTAATAATTAAAAAGGCATTATAGATTTTCCATTATCTACGAGTGCAAATGCAAATTACTTATTGATAAACTTGTAAAAAGAAGGAGGTACTCAATTCGGAGCGTATGTTTTTTTATGTATATGTTAGCTCGTTGCTCCGTCAAAAATCACACTTTCGTGTGATGATATTGCAAACGTTGGTTCAACCTTAAGAGATAGACTTAAAATATGCCTAATATAATTGTGCTACCAAAATTGGTCTACAATAAAGTCAGCGAGAGCATATTTTTGTTTTTTAAGAATAACTCTCAATAAGCATTTTATTGTAAACGTTTTTGAAAATTGCAATCAGGCATATTCTATAAGCTTTCTCGATTCAAATTGACTCGTCACCTATCCCACCGTACCTCAAAGTGAAATACTTCTATCAGTGTTTTTACCCGTTATGATCTACGGTGCCGAGACTTGGACACTTACGGTTCAACTGGTTAAATATTTAAAGTTCCTCAACGAGCTATAGAGGGTATTGCTTGGAGTACCTCTGAAGGATTGCATCAAACATAATATGATTCGACAGAGAGCCAGAGTTACCGACATAGCCCACCGGATTAGTAAGCTGTAGTGGCAGTGGGCTAGCCGAAGAAATGACGACCGCTGGATTTGAAAGGTACTAGATTGGAGACCCTGCGGTAAGATGGAGTGACGACATTCGCAAAGTGGCCGGTGTGGGCTCGATGAGAACCGAAGTTCCGAAGTGGTGGTGTGTATTAGCATTAGGAGGCCTATATCTCGCAGTAGACTATCACAGGCTGTTATTGATGATGAACGTACAGAGAGCCCATTATTACCTGCTATTATTGCGTACGATAGGAAAGCGCTGTTTAAAGCTGATTGTATTTTTTTGTTAAAATTTTACTTGTATTGTGTGTAGATTAACCCTTATCTACATAAGTTATTTCATTGCTTCGCTCTTAGAGCTCCAATTTATTTAGGCAAGAATAAGCTGCTGATATTTAAGAAATAACAAAAATACGGCATTAAAAATAACATTCTTGCGATAAAATTTTAAAATTAAATATAAAATATGCAGAATATAAAAATTAGTCGCCATATTTGTAGCTTTATTTGGCCCGAGACAACGCATTAAAATACCCTTAACCGAACATTAATACCCTTAACGAATAAACAAGCCAGGATGATATACGTCTTCCTTTGCAGAAATTATTTTATTTTTTTGTACTTTTATGTAAAATGTCGACAAAGTTAAGTTTGCATTTTTGTAACATTAATAACTTGTAACACATTATTGAATATTATTTTTTTTGTGTACGAAGGCAGATGAGCAGTTAGTCCACCTGAGGGAACGTAGTCACCAACGCCCATTGACATCGGCAATACCAATGTTATCACCTACGCGCTGCCTACCGTGAGACATAGGATGTTAAGTATCGATTACCTAGTAAATACCCTGGCTGCGGAGCCCTTTAAACCAGAACTCGGTAGTGTTTTCACACTTACGCTTTGCGGCAGAAATAGGCACTACGGTGGTACCGCCACAAATGGCCCCCACCTCGGCAAAATTTGTATAAAGAAATAACGTTTAAAAAGGTAAAAAAATAATGAAACTGATATTAACATAAACCGCCTCTGAGACGTACTGGTATGACAATTGCCAAAATGAACGTTCGGGTTCAAATTCCGTAGGGAAACTACTTTTTGTAAAACTGTTTCTGTTTCTGAAAAAAGCAAGGATTTAACGTATAAATACCAATTATTTCAACTTAAAACGTATAAAAATAACGCCTTTAAACTCATTTTTATCTTAATAATTATACGTTATGAAAATATTTACCATACCATCCTCACAAGAGAATATATAAACTAAAGACTCACACACTGAAAACACCACTGTTGTTTCTTATCAATACATAAAAGGTATGGGGTCACAATGAGCTGGCTTTCTAAGCAGCCTTATCTTGAGCCATTGACCATCTCTACTCCTTAGCGCATTAGAAGCAGTGCGCTCTTGGTTATACTAGCTAGAAGAACAATCCCTTTGGGAAACAAGACTAGCGTAGCCCCGATTCCGTCCCTAGCAGTGGTTCCGGTGAAAAGCTACAGCACTAGGCTCGTTTCGGTTGTACAAGAAAGAGATATCGACGATATCATTCCGAATGTATCTTCCCCCCAAGGCCCCACCACATCTCATTAGCGTAGCGCGACCTACCTAACACCGTTACATCTCTTCTCTACTGATCTCTTGCACTACAACAAAGTAGGAAAAAAACGCAAAGATGCATTAGACAGCCCAGCTGGACGGGCTTTTCATCTAAAGCTAAGCGAATATAAACGTTATTTATGCTAGAATTAATAAAAACTTTTCTTTTTGCGGTATGCTGCTTGTTTAATAGTTTATTTTTAATTGTTTTTTGCACTTTTTCCTAAATTTTGTGTGTGTTAAAAGCAATCTCTATATGTGTGTTAAAATCAATCTGATACACAAAAGCTAATGCCTATAGAACGCATAGAGATATACTAAAGCAGTGCCAATACATTGTGTATCAAAAATTTCCCGCACTAGGTTAGCCGCACGGCTTAAATAATTGCAAAATTTTATTTCACTAATAGAAATACACAAAAAGTTGTTAAATTTTGAGTGCAAACCCTGACTAAACTTTCTAAGTACTTATGCGAATGAATGGGATTAAGGATTTGTAGTTATACCACTTCAGAATAAACACCATTGAAATTCCAGTAAATAAATCTTAAGGATTAAGACTTCAAAAGTCACACACACCAAGAAGCTTTTAAATCGAGTATGAAGCAAAACTAATTCTTTAACGATGATCTAAAACAGATCTTTGCACAAAATTTTAGCATTGTTATGTGTATTATTAAACATATACTAAAGGTTTTCCTTACTTGTACATTAGTGTACTAAATTTATGCGTTTGTTTTGTTTGCAGTGACAATTATAAAGATTATGGCATGATTAAAAATAAATATGTATGCATCAGAGCAAATACAGCGAAATCGCATGAAGACAAAATTTCTTGCTAAAGTTGATTAATTAAATACTTGAATCGTGTGTTTTAACTTCGTACTATTGCTTAGTTGCTAATTTTAGCCTTGGAGCGGCAGGTGGCTTAATTGACAAAAGTAATTTCGGTGTAAATTTGAATTTGTTGAGATTGCATTGTGAACTGTGATGCAAATAGTTCTTTATAACCTTATCAGTCCTTGCAAAGTAATTGTAGAGAATTCAGCTGTTTGCTATAACTAACAGCAAACCGCAAACTGTTTGTAGTTTTGACATTTAACATTATATTAATTATTCAACGAAAATAGTAAAAGGCCCCGTAATAATAATAGAAAGATTTTGATGGACTTACTCAACCCAATTTTACATGAAATAATTAAATAAATTGTGAACTTTGCATATTTCGTAATTTATATTTCGGGTAGTACATGATGTATACCGAGTTACAGTAAGCTAGATTCGAAAAATTACAGCTTATCCTCATTCATCATAAAACATTGTCTATAAATAGTAAGAGGTAAATTTTAACCAATGTGCTAAAGATTCAAAGTTTGCTTCGTATAAAATTATGAGAAAATTAGCGACGGTTTACAAAAATCTAAGAAGCCAGCAATTTAAGGACCTATTTATAATAATCGTCTCTGAGAGCGTTGTCAGATTTATTTGAGTCTTTTATTTTACTACATATCCATAATATTTTTAATTTATCCCAAACTTAAAGAAAAGTTAAATAATAACACAAAAAATAAAAAATGGCTTTCAATAGCCAACTAAAATGTCACTTTGACAAAGTGCGCTTTTAAAAGATCGGAGCTCAGACTCGAAAGACATTTCATTCAGTGTTATTTCTTTCCTCCCGCCAAGCGTATAAATGTTGAGCACTTCTGAATGAAGAAATAGAAATGTATTTTTAATCCTTCTCGGTTGCAGAAAAGCCTGGAAATATTTGTTATTGAAGTCCACTGTTTGTCGTTCACGTAATATCTTTCGCTTCAATTTGTTTTATTTTCTAGTCTTGACAATACTAATATTATAACAGTTTTCATTATTATTTAGACCAAAATTGGTATAGTATATTAATTTATTAACTCTTTTTCAGCGATATCGTATATTTTTTAACTGTTTACGGAAGATATTTTTATTAAGTGACTTTATGTTTTTTTTTTATAATTCTTCTTTTTGGCGATTTAATGATTATATTGTTCTAACTATGAAGTAAACAACAAGAACAAGGACTGAACATCGTGTATTGAGTTGCATACGAGATATTATTTTATACCCGTGCAGCAACATTTAATAGGCTTTTTAATCTTTAATTTACAATTAGCGCAGCCACTGCAGGGAAAAATATACATAGATCTAAATAAAGCTGTTCTTTAAAAAATACAATACTCTTAATTTTTTTTATTCAGTGATAATTTATTAAATTTAGAGTTTTTATTATGTTTATATAACTATTAAATTTTAGTTAATACACAGTAGATTATAATGCAACCTTCTTCGTTCTATTTTGTTTATAAATAGCAAATACCTATTATAATACATAAAGCACTGCTTATTCTGTAAATGCATCGAATCAACGGGGTGTCTGAGGCGAAATTAAGACAGTGCCTATTTATGCCACAAAGCAGTAATTTGAAAGCACTACCAAATTCCGGAGTTGAAAGGCACGTGAAAGTGTGTTACCAATATCTATGAGCGTCGGTGACAACTTACCATTAGGTGGTCTGACGGAAGGAGGCAATAAAAAAGTAGAAGATTTACTTACTGGCCTTAGAACCAAAGGTAACCTTCTCCTCTGACACTAAGCCCATAGTTGGCTGGCAAGAAGCTTCCTAACAGATGCAGAAGAGGAGAAAATTTCCTACATGCGCATAAAGACGAGTTCTTTAAAGGTTGTCTTGTTGGGTTTTCCAAATATTACAACGAGCCTACAACCCTTAAAAGCTGACACGAGAAATGTGCAACCGTTGGTTTGACGGTTATTCCATACTCTTTTGACTAGGGATGCTCACATTTACTTACCGCTCTTAGACCTAGGTCTATAATTTAAAAGTGGTTTAAAGTATAAAAAAAACTATGAAGATGAAACCCGTTAAACAAGGATGAGAATAAAACAAAAAATAACGCGAATGAGTTTTAAAGACTTTCTTGAAAGATTAATATTTTGACTCAATTTTGAAAAAATACCCTAATTTTTAATAGCGCTTAAAATCTCCCGCGTTATATTAGCGGCTTTCCAATAAAACGTCGGGCGTTTTTTATTCGTCAAAATCTGTTTTTTTAATATACACATTACTATGGCAAATGGTCTTATTAATAACTACTACTAGCTACGAAATATTTAAATTTAAAGACTTAGATCCCCCTTAGCCCCTTCCTCATTTTCTATTAAGATCTAATAAGACCTTCAGATGGGCAAAATTTATCCATAGGTAACCCAAGTATTTGGGTTTTCTTAAAATAGCATAAAAGTCTGAGTAGCAAAAAGCTCTTCTTTTGGCAACGGTAGATTTGTAAATTGAATTCATCTAAAAGCAATAAGGTAAAACAACTGCAATTACATGTAATTAATTTATTGGCAATTTTTTATCGATTAAAGCGACGGCGAAAGAAATGTGGTATGCATATAGTGTCCAGTCCATAAAAAAGTAGCGTCCACCGCTGAAAAATGAGATGTAACAACTTATATATCCAGCAGTTTTTACACTATCTCACCATTTAACTATTTTTATTGAAATTGACCCATAGAATATCGTCATATCGCGTGATGAAAATTTGTTATAGTATCTATTGTTATGATACTTTTTTTTTAATAAAATTGTATTTATTATATTTTAAGCACTTTTTTGTCATAGGGTACTAAATATTTTTTGTAATATTTCAAACACTTCAAAACCTTTCTATTAATTCTAACCGTAATATCCGAAAATTACCCTCGTGTTATCAAGCAAATATGCGTGATATATTTTAAATTTAAAATTTAGGCAATGTTATATAAACTACAATTAATTAATTGTAGTTTCAAGTTCGTAAATATAATATAGAAAATATATTTGTAAATAGTTTATTAAAAATTGATAAGTTAATCATTTGATATTAGCTACATTGAAAGATATTCTCTATAAACGTCAATCTTCTAACAGTTTGACAGTTACTAGCGAATACAAGCATGGAATTTTGTGGTTGTATTTTTTTCTTAACACCATTTTAAAAACTAAAAATCGCTATCGGACTAAAAAGTTTTATTATTAGACTAAGAACAAATATTTGTTAAACAATAAGAACGTCAAATAAACTTAGGAAATAGCGCCTGAATCTAATACAGTCAACCCTCCTATAACGCGGTGAGTGCGTACCGCGTTATATGGAAACCGCGCTATAAGAAACTGAGTTTAACCGTACAACCAGGCTAATTCAGTAGCGCGTTCTATGAAACCGATCTACGCGTTGTATGGAAACCGCGCTACAAGAGACTCAGAATAAGTACAAATCACATCATTCGTCCGCGTTTATGGAACTCAATAAATAAAAACACAAGATAAATTATAAATTATTTTTATTGAATTGAAGAGTTCATATAAGGAAATGATGAAAAAAATGAAACAAAAACTAAACTAAAAACTGCTTTCCAACAAAAACAAAAGAAAGACTTTTGTAAAATGATGAAATAGAAAATTCCATCCACACTTGAGTAAGAGTTTTATTTTCACTATTTTCTAAACTGTCGAAAATGGTTTGGAAAAGTTGGCGTGCATAGTACATTTTTAAAGTTTGAATGACTCCTTGGTCCAAAGGTTGTATTAATGACGTGCAGTTAAGAGGAAGGAAGACAATTTTCACATTTGGGTGGTCCAGTTCTATGTTGTGGCAACCAGCGTTATCAATAACCAATAAAACTTTGAAATACAATTTTTTTTCCATCGTATAGGTTTCCACTGCCAGGATAAAACAATTATAAAACCAATCCTTAAATAAATCTTGAGTCATCCAAGCTTTGTTATTAAATCGCCAGAATACAGGCAATTGGCTCTTATTTATGTTTTTCATTACACGGGGAGTTGAAGAACGATTTATTATCATTGGTTTTATCATCAGGCTCCCTGATAGATTGCTGCACACATGAAGGATGATACGTTCTTTTGAAGGTTTAAACCCCTGAGCACGCCTTTGATTTTTCGAAATGAAGGTCCTAGATGGTAGTTTTTTCCAATATAATGCCGTCTCATCGGCGTTAAAAATCTGATCAGGTGAATAACCTCCTTCATTGATTCATTGGGTGCACGGAAAGAACTGATGGGACTTTGTTGAACGGAAACCGCGCTGTAAGGAGTACCGCGTTATAGGAGGGCTGTCGCAATTTAGGCTCCGCGTTATATGGAAACCGCGTTCTGAGAGTACCGCGTTATAGGAGGGTTGACTGTACCTCTATAATTCTTTCCCATTGCCGTTGTTCATGGGACTATACGTCGAACCCAAGCGCCGTTTGCGTTTCAGTAAATCATTTCAAGATATCTGAAGATAAACTGAGGTTTATAAAAATAGGCTTTGGTTTATGAATCTTTATTAAAAATTTATCTTTAGTCAATGCTTTTTTGATAATTATTTATCTTCATATATAATTGACTTTTTAAATAAATATAAAATATAAGTGTTGTTCATTAAAATTGTACATTACAGTTGGTTTACGGTTAACAATAACTATAGCAAAATAAAACAAATGGTATTGGATGATAATTGAAAGTTTTTAGTAACGACTTTTTTATAAGTTAATATCAAAATTATGGAAAAAGCTAAACTAGTTTACCTTAATGCAATACAAATGCAAAAAAAAAAAATTAAGAGCTATTGCGATTTGTGATGAATGTATTTTTTTATTATTTTAAATACTTGTACTAGTTTTGCTATATAACAAGTATTTAAAATAAAAAAAATACATTCAAAAAAATCGAAATATCAAAAAGCGTTTTTTTAAACTGTTCATTAGTTTGTAAGCATGTTGCTTTCGTAAAAAAGGCATGGATTAACAACATATTACCTGTACACAGTTTTCCAGTATCAGTAGGGTATCGGTGAATTTGATATGTAACACAACAAATGAAGGCGAGGATAGTACGACTATGGTAGCTTTTTATTGCTTCCCTTTAGTGACTGCAATCTCCTTGCCTTTAATACAGTCTAACCCTGCCTGCTAAAGCAAACGCATATATATTTTTTACTATCGCCGAACACTTTTAAAAAAAATAAACAAGGCCCCTATATCTTCATTACGCACCCGACCTTAGTGAAAAGCAAAAAGTCGATAATCTACATGCACTTCTTAGCCAGAGAGAACTTATTATTTAGTGCGTGCTGCGCTTACTTCTTGGTACACGTATTTTTACCGAGAAATATTATTTTTTATTTTCTGAACATTATTTCATTAAAATATTTTTTAATATAGGTTATAGAGAAGGAATAGCATTTCCACTGAAAAGGAATAGTTTGGAATACTTTAAATTCGTCGCCGACGACGGAAAATCCATTAAGTCACTATGAGAAGTGAGTAATATTTTTACAATTGGACTTTAGCGACATATTAAACATTACAACGATAAAGCGTTAAAAATATTTAGGATTTGTATTTACCTCTTAAATTCTAACGGCTGAAAAGCTGAAAATGTAATGACTAGGTGTCTGTGTGTTTAAGTCGGTACTAAGAACATATGATTCCCTTTAAATTTAGAAGGTTGTTTGAAGTTGAGAACGAGGAAAAGGCTAATATTTTAAGTACCATAGACAAGATTTTAATCGAAAACGTTAATAGGAACCGTAGCACTAACATCATTGTTTTATCTTGTTACCAAGGAATAAAACTTTTTCTGGTAACCGCTGAGACCCTTTGAAAGTAAACAAACATCGCAACTTTAACTAAGCTATATGAGAACCACTTCCGCCTCCATGGCTAGCGGTATTGGCTCATGCTTTATAAAGTGGAAGTCGACGGTGTCAATCCCATGGGAAAACATTTAATTCCCAACGCCCTGGGTAAAAGCTGTTATTCACATAATATTCAGATGGATTAGAATCTGACCTCATGATAATTTGGAAAAATGGCTAGGAGAGGTGTATAAAGGACCACACAACAACAAGAAAACACAACCAGGATAGAAGAAACAATAAAGTCTAGTAGGTTTTAAACGAAATCAATTTATGACCTTACCTGTGTGTAAATTTACTCTTTTTAAAAGTCTCCTTACTCGCTTTTTTTTATTCTTAAGAAAACGCCTACTCATACCCACCCTCGCTGAGGCAAGGATTAATATTTTGATTATTGCTATATTTCTTTTTGATATATTTTTAAATTATATAAATCAAAATTATAATGAAGAATAATGATTGTATAAGAGTTCCATGCTTTTAACAGGCCTAAAAATCTTTGGGTTTATGTGCATGTCTTATACCGCAATGACAATTTTTTATATAATAATGTTTTGAATTAATAATAAAAGCAATATATTTTGTTTATTAACCTGACTGTAAGAGATACGCTTAATTATGACATTCAGTATACGAAATTTTTTGCGGTAGCGGCACTAAAGTGGTCTGAGGTCTATGAAAGGCCGTTCAGAAGCCTATGTTGACAAAGGCTTGTCAAAATTTAAAAAGTTTTTTTGGTAATCATTGCATAGCGAAACCTTATTTTGTCCTATATTTTATATAATCTTATATTTTGTTTAAAAAAAGTTACTATGCTACCTTTTAAGTGACAGCTACAAACTATACCATTGATTACCACTTGTGTAGTAATATTAGAATCAACTAGTTTCATATATGACATTTTTGTAACGCCTAACGTATTTTTCAACCAATAGACTTTGCACTCCTTAAAGATCAGTAAAGCTTACAACGTTCCACGAATAAAACAAAGGCGTACTTGTTTCCGCCATTAAACAACTTAGTCCATTTTAATGAAAGATGTTACTTTCATCTTTACAATTCTGCTCTTTGTTGCAAGTTCAATGAAGCGGTTCAATTGTTCCACTTAAAATAATCTTTCATTCTTAAAGTTTAGAGAAATGTTCTTTTTTTTTACTTTTTTCTTAGTTGATTAATAAGACAAATGTATTGTTGTATCAGAGAAAAAAAATAAATGTTAATAAAAATGCTCATTAAAATAGGTGTTAGTTTAACTCTAGTCTGTAAAAATAACTGGAAACTAGTAAACTGAATAGCATAAGTATTTATAGTAGTGATCATCATAATACATTATCTACAATAACTGAAACCTCTAAAATTAGCAAAAATAAATTATAAATTGGCTGGTATCAACGACTAAATTCCCGTATAATAAAAAAATGGTAATAATTGTAATTCGGGTATTCCAATATAATGTATAGTGATATATTATATAGTGTACTTACTGTGTGTCCATAATTAGTCACAAAACTGAGATGACAATGACGAATTTCTAATTCTTTTAATCACCTTTTTTGCAACAATAAATAGCCTAGGTCCTTTATTAAAATTTCGATTTGTAATGTTCCAAATTTCGATCTGGACGGTAAAGACGCACAGACAGACAAACAGATTTACTTTCAAATTTATTATGTTAATATGGAAGTATAAATTTATTTGAGTTAGTTATTTTGTATTTTATTTCAGTTATAAGTAAATTTTTCGCTAAAAAAACTGACGATACTTTTTTGAGTCCTGCTGAAATTTCATTTGCCGTTTTTATTATGGATTTAGATTTGATATTATAAAGGACCTTATCCAATGCTGTTCTAATTATATTAAAGGTTACAAAAGCTTCCCTGGTTGCAGTTGGATAAATAATGATGCAGCTTGGTCGATTACTACGATATTATATTTGTCAGGGTATCTAACGGCAAGAAAGTTGGTCTAAAATTATATCATAATGTTACACAAATCCCTTCAAATATTAGTATGAAATTCATCGTACATTTCTGTTAGGCCAAAACATGCATTATGATTATATATAAGAAGTTTTTAAAGGTATAAATTTCGGAATCAGTGAAAAACATGCTATTATCCGCTATTATCGCCTCGGAGTTATAAGAAATGCTTCATTTTGATTAGATCAAAAATTTATTAATAGGAAACGTCTAACACGATAATTTACTATTGTGGCTTTAAAGTTTTTGTATATCGTAACATTTTAGTAAATTGTCATTCAGTCACATGGTAGACTGAAATACTGTTTTATGGAATAGTATTGAAGTAGTTTTTTTTTTAAATGGTAGAACTATATAATATTTTTCGTCAGTATTGTTTTATTATAAAAACCGGTAATCTAATTTAAATTAAAAAACCTTATTAGATTAATTAAAATTTTTATCATTACATGTTTACGATGATGTCGATAACTTAAAGTTTTGTCATAGAATTTCTTTACCCATGAAAATGCGTTCAATTCTGTTCAGTAAATAAAAAATGATAAATTTTTATTTATGAAAACTTAACTTTTCTTTGAAAATATAAATTTCTCGTTTCTAAGTCAGTCTGTTGTTTATTTATTACTTTACTTCACTTTTCCCATGACACTTAAACATTTTTTTTTCAAAACATAAGCTCTTAACACTATGTAATTTCTTTAGCGGCACGACCGCGGCGCAAACGACATGTAAAATCAACAACTTTTACGAAGAGAACTTTATAACAAACGTAGAACTCGTTTTGGTAGGTTTGGTTTGTTATGAAAAATGTTCGTAATTTTTTTATTCATATGACATTCTATTACTAATGAAATACAAATTGGTTAAAAATAATAAAGTAATTAAAGTGCTATTTACCTACGTAATATATTAATTGTTTTCGTCGTTAAAATCTTTATGATTATTACATTAAATCCTCAGAACGGCTTTTTATCACAGTTGTCAAATTAAAGTTGTCCGAGTATCAAATACATACGTTAGCTTTATACATTATTTCATAGTCAAATTAGTTGGAACGCTATGTTGTAAAGTCTATATCAATAGTATCATTTTTTTTTTATAACTCTTTATTAGTTAGATTAAATATATATACCATTAAATTAAAATAAGACTAAAACATTTAATACATATTAAATATGATGGTGTCTTTTGAAAGCTTAGTTCATGTTTGAAAAAGAGTATTGAATAGTATCCATTGTTGTTATCTAACGCTTTTCTGTTTAGGTAACTAATATCATAGGTTTTGGCCAGGTTTTGTATTATTGTATAGTTCTGTCGTAGAACATATTTTCACCTTGCAGTAGTCAAGCTTCTACTATTATTTTTTAAATTGCTCAAGTGATAATATTAATTATGTGATAATATTAAAGCACTTTTGAAGGACAGGTCAAAGTAAAATAAAATGAGGACTACGGAAGAGGTGTGATCAATTTATGATGCTTAATCGTATTTTATTATATAAACGAGCTAAATCTCATTTTACTATTATAAACTATTTAAAATAAGTGCGATTATTACGAATTAGTGCAATATTTCTTAAAATGTACATATATGACAATTTGAAAATCGCTACTAGATCCAAAAGTATATATAAATTAGGGAGTTTTAAGAGAATGATATACACACATTTATTTATATCGGTATTTATTTTATAGGCCATTAAACTACCAAAACATAAGTTGTGTAATCGGAATATATAAAATTGTACGAAGAAAGTCAGGGTTGATATATAAAACAGCAACTTAATATATTTAAATAAGTTGACACATGAATTAGCAAGCCTAAATTATCGAATAACTAAGTCATTGGCCTGTTTTATTTGTGTCAAGAACAACAAAAACTTTTTAGAACGACCGTTTATATTTGACGTAGCTTGCTAGATAAGCTCGAGGCTTAATTAAATCTGACATCATTTTCGGTTTAATTACCGCTAGACACGCGTGAGCCATGCGCGTTATTTATAGTTAATTAAAAGCGGTTGTACTAAAATGTTCACGTAAAAGGTTGCATGGAAAGGTTTTAACATCGTGGCCCACAAATAAATTTATATTAATACTAAGAATGAAATATTTTTCATCATAAACAGCCTTTATTAGTCCACTGCTGGACATAAGCCTTTTTTAATGATCTCTAAGACGGTCGATCTTGATGGCGTCATGGCGGATTGCCATGCTGAGCAGGCGGATTGGCAATTCACTAATTGCAATTGTCTGCGGATCTGTGTAAATCCCACTGTAAGGCAGATTCGCCGTCAAGTGGCAGGGGCTCGTCACATCCGTACGCGCTAATACATTTATAACTATTATTTTTGGGCAACCCTTAGGAATTTATTTGAAATTAATATACGAAGTATATTAAATAGTCTCATATATCTTCCGTTAATGTTAAACAGTGTTAACGGATCTACTTCCAAGTCGACTTCAGCAAAGGCGGCTAATCTTTTATTTCATTATTTCCTATTCTTATAATCTTATCCCCTTTTAATTCCCTGTGTCATCACTTTCATTGTTCTATGGGCCGGATAACACGATCGAAGACCACCGGACCTACTTTTTACATGCCTATCCGCCAATAGAGTTATAAGCTCGTACTCGTATTGCCTAACGATCTAGGAGCTATTGAATTCCCACAGGATATGAATGAGTCTGTAAAGGTACAGCTCTCACCACTAGGCTACAGGAGCAGTTATATCAACATATTAAATCATTACTAAAGTAAATTGCATTCTACACATAAAAAGATGTTGGATCTAAGGACCATAACGTTTCCTATAAATTTGAATCCTAGAGGGTATAGACGCATAGGTCACATATCGATCCCTAAACGACGGCTGTACGGCTGAATGAAATATACGCTATATTTCGTTCGGGCTTGCATATCCATCCGGAATTAATCGCTTCAAAAATGGAAACCATTTTATGTATAGTGTTATGTGGCACTGGTTGTAATCCTCTATCAGTAAATAGTAATCACTATTGAATGCATTTGCGCAAGTCTAAAAATGATTTGATATATAGACATGACGACCTCAAATTAGCACCAGTATTAAAATACACGATCTGCCAAAACATTGCGAAAGATAATAGAACGAATGTTTAAATACTGGCACGAATATAAAAATCTTATTAGATAAATAAAAACAAATACTTCTCATAAAACTACAAATCAAAAATTTATAATTATTGTTGCATGTATCGAATAGGTTTCCATGCACCGCCTTTAAGCAATGAATATTCGATCAACCCGCATCTTAATATTTTACTCTATTGGCAATTTTTTTGCAATTAATGTTCACTTTTCGACCTATAAATGAAGTTTTACTCATTGAAGGTGTAAAACTTCATTTATATTTTGCTTATTATAATTGCAAATTAATATATTACAGACCTATTTACATTCAGTCCTCTTTCTGCAACATTTTGATACATTTTTTATTTGTAATTTATAAAGCGAAGTTGACAGAGTCTAACAATTTGTATGAATCTATGAATAATAACATAAATTATTAACGATAACTTATTTAAAGCTTATCTAATAAACTAACAGACCAAAAATTAGTTTTGAGAGAGCTTTTGTAATATTGAATAGGATTTCTGAAATAAATATTGATTGTTCGTTCAAGTTATCTTGTCGATATTCGATATAATTTATCCGATATTCGATAACCACCAAAACCATAAAATTGGGAATTTTTACTTATTAAATTTATATAAAATCTCAGATCAGATCGAACAATTTTTAAAAGAGTAACCGTACTTAAAATATTCTCACGTAATAACTTCATGTTAAAATAACTTTTATTTTATGTTATGTAGTTTCATCCAACTTTCGCTGCAATTTCGCTGTTGAAATATTCTTGTTGTAAATTCCTTAAACATAAAGGATGTAAGTTTCAAAAGTTATGAAATAAGTTTTAATTTACTACCCAGACTTACTTTGGACTTTACAAATATTGCATAATCTTTTTAGCTTTTATTATTCAACGACAAAAAAATTAAAAAATATCGATAAAAATTCATATATATATATCATTTCGTAAACAATTTTGCTGGGCTTAATGAATAATGTCATAGATAAGTGAATTCTTTTTGTAATATATGATTCGTGAATAATTACAATATTGAAATACATAATTATCATTTTCGTTACATACATATTCTTGGTACTTAATTACATATGCATATGCACCGAGGTAAAGCATCTTCGAACCAATCATTTAAAATTATGATTTTGAATATCTTTTTTTATTTTTAAAACTCTGAGAGACTCATTACTGTTCAATTACTATTATTAACATTAAAATATTCAGTAAGAGTTAGAGTGCTTTTAGTAAGTTAATTTAAAACATCAACTCAAAATTATTATCTGAACTCAAAACACTATAGTTTAATACTATAGTTTAAAAAACAAAAAAGTACACTATAGTTTTAACATTTTAACTGTCTGCGTAGTAAAGGCATACTGAATACAAATAGGTTTTTACCATCATTGAAATACGTCTATGGTATAAAGCAGCCGTGTAACAAACATCGTGCTTACAACTTTCACAAAAGGAATTCACTTCACTCTAATGAATTGTGATCTCAAATATACGCGCGACATAAAACCATATTTGTATATATTGACGCTGTTCCTCCATGTCATAAAGCAGGCTATAAACTTTTATTATAGCCTTTAAACCTACTTATATTTTAGGTTGACGTATTATAATAACAAAGAAAAATATATAAGTCAGCTCATACTTTAATATAAATCATCTGGGTAACTGTTTTGACTTCCTCTTGGCTCGATTGCCACCCTAAATTTCAATAACTTTTAAGTTCCAAATTAGGCATTTTTATTATATACTGATTAATATTGTCGAGTAATATGTTAAATACTAGCTGACCCGATAGATTTTTTACTGCATAGCACTGTATCAAGAATGGAAATGCTAGTTGGTTGTCAAGTGTCAAATAATATGGTTAAGTAGTTCAGAAATTAATACTGTGACAAAACTTCAAATTTGTCGATGTAAATAAAAAATATTTTATAGATATTAATTTATATTTTTTTCATCATCTGAGAAAAAATATGTATTTAGAAAGGTTTCAAAATTATTATTAATAATTCATTTTAAATTATTCTTCATGTGATTTCTGCACGAAATCGTATACATCAAAGAAATACAAAGTTGTTGTTTTTATTTTAATCCAAACAATTTAAACATATAACCTCCCGGGACTTCTACGAATAATTAATTCAAGATATTATTACATGACTTCCCATAGAAGAAGATACTCAATTCGGAGCATATGTTTTTTTTATGTACATGTTACCTCGTTGCTCCGCTCCTAGAGCTCCGATTTGGATCATTCTGGTTTCGGTATTGGCTGTCATTTTTTTGGTCAGATATTTGAAAAAAAAAAAGACGACTCTAAAAATTACCACATTGAACGATTAAATTTTAAACGCTAACGAAACCGTAAAAGATGGACCTAAAGTATATTCTACTCTGAATAATAATTTTAAATAATAATTCATCATCATCATCGTCATCATAACTAATAATCGCTTTAATTAGCTTATAGTAAAGTCTGCGAGAGCATATAACTATGTATGTTTTAAGAATAACCCGCGATTATGATTTTATTGTAAACATTTATAAAAATTACAACCAGGCATGTTATAGTTTATTTTATTTTAACAACTTTTTTTAATAATAGAAATGTTTACTACGCTACTTTAAAGTCATGAAATTATTGAAGATAACTTACTACGCTACTTTAAAATTTTCAGAGATTATGTTTATAAATATTTTCACATAAAATTGTTCTGTAAACTTTTTATCTAGTTTTTTATAAGACGCAGCGGCGAGCGTTGCAAGCGTTGCAACTAAGCCCATAAGTGCTGCGCACTGATGGGCTTAGTTGTTAAGGCTATATATATGTCTGCAGATAACTTTATTTAATAAAAGACAATTTTTTTATGTTCTGAAACATTCTTATTGATAAGTATTATTGTATGTGTATTATTTTTTTTTATTTTAAAACATATATACTATATATTGTTCTTGTGTATGTGAATGTAAACACTATGCTCCTTTTTTACTTAGAATTGTGTATATTTCGTAAATCAGTAATGTAAACAAATATATACAACAGCGATATTTTTTTCAGCAATAGTGTTATGCTTCCAGATCAATGTCTTTGGTAAGCTTCATCTAACGCAGTGTTCGTAAGAAGCCGTCCCCATAAACCTGAGGCCGCGATAAGCTAATATCAGCCGCTTATCCCGTAACAAAACGATTCATAAAAAAGATCGATTAATGTTTGCACTATAGGTTTTTAAATTTATTACAACTTTTTACTTTGCATATTCTTATTATTTATATTTTATGTAGAATAATAAAATTCTACAAAGTAAAGTTTTGCATAGAAAACTTTATATAATATATGTCAACTTTTAAAGTCTATAGTAAATATTTTACTTTTGTATTTTGTACACTAGGAAGTTTAATTTAACCTAAAGGTTAAATTAAAATTCATACCTGAAAACAAATTACAAAATATGATGAAATTGTACAAACTCACGTTATAATCGTAATTTCAATACTTGAGTATGCCTGAGTACGATCTTATTTTAAGAACAGATATGACTATTTTTCGTTGCTTGGAAGCATTTTCTTTAAGTCAAAATGAAACAAAGAAGGTTAACCCAGTTCTTAATATTATTTTGTAATATTCTTCAGTCACTTCTGTCGTAACATATAATGTTAAGAATATTTGACATGTTGGCACAGAATCTGTAATATTTGAAAGTTTTAAAGTAAAAACGCATTTACGTTCACCAATCAGTTCATAAGCCTATAATGTTTACCTTCATGTTTACTCTTCTGGTATATCCGTATTTACCTGAAGTGTAAATACGTTGGTACAAACATGGCTTGAACATTATGTGTTACGTTAACTCCGGTGTGTTTGTTGTACACAATAGATCACCTAATTGTTTGCTCGCCCTGTACGAGTTAGGTATGTTTTTATTTGTAAATAAAAAAAAACTTAAATAGATTTTATAAAGCTCTGTGGCCCGTAGCTTGATACATTTATTCGGTGTTATATTCCTAATGACGACAGTGATATTATAGTCTGCACTACTTTTGGACCGTATCCACCCTGGTCCAATGCGGGTTGGTGGATGGACCGACTTGATATATGCCCATCCGACGTATAGATCATCCCACTTTTCAAACAATTAAGTGATCGGCCCAAATTGTCCTAACCAACTAGGAAACAGCAATGAAAATTTATGAGTCCCAGGATTCGAACCTCCGGTTTCAGTAAGCGCACCCTACTACTGTACCGGAGGACAGTTATAAAGCCTTAACGCAATTAACAGTACCTGTTGTTATTGAGCTATTCAAGTTTTAAATATCCTTTTTAATATTTAAACTATTGTCAGCGTGGATATAACAGAGCATACACGTCTGTTAAGTGCCTGTGGGCAAATTATGCCCCGCAACAGTAGCCACGTTATTTTTGCTAAACAGTTCATTACATATGTTAAGGTGTGCTTGTTTTTTCATTGTTACCTTATATTTTTATTTATTTTTTTCATCATTTTAGTGTTCTATCGTAAATATGTGAATCTATAAAACTGTATTTATACTTATCACGTGTACTAATGAAACGGTGTACTTGCCTGCCAAAGGGAGTTATCATATTCAGGGTAGGTAAACTTCTTCAAAATATTTTTATTTACATATTATATACGAATTCATTTTTTGGTTTATAATAAAGAGAAAAAAATTATTTTTATATTTTGAAGCTTAACAAATTTAATGAATTACTACAATCATTCAAAATACTAAAAACTTAGTACTATTCGAAATTTAACTAACACTAAGGTTTAAAAATATTTACCCGTTTTCAAATATAAATATATTGTAAATTCAGAGCATTTGTCTTTTATTTTTGTATAATTCGAATACATTGCGATAAAATATTTAACAATATGTAATCAAGAACAATATAACCATGGGTTTTCACGAGGTACAAAGATAGATGAAGCAATAAATCGAGGAACGTTAAAATCTTATGAGTTATGAAGCTTAAACTTTCCCTAAACAAATTAGTCCTGACCTGAACTATTACGGTATCTCCCAAGGGATTTGTTAAGTCTGTTACAAATAATTATTTTGACCTTTACTAAAATACAATTGATGCCATCTATTATAATAACTTTAACTGTTTATATGCATAAGTGTTGAGATCAATAGCAAATGTGGGATAGTAAATAATATGAAAATTATGATCATTTGATAAATATTGATGTATTTAAAATTACTCATTTTTCAGTTATTTAACTAATTATTTCATAGATAAATTTCTTTTAAACTGTATAGAGAAATTGTGGATTTCGTTTATTCTTTTTTTTTAATTATTATATATAATCTTTATTAGCTTTCCATTGGCACTCAGTTTTGAAAATAATTTTGTGATAAGTAGTTTAATAGATATTTGAGAAAATAAAATTTACAGTACCAAAAATCACAACCTCTTGCTATTAAATTACAAACGCTGCCAAAACCGTAAAAGATTGACATTAAGTATGTTTAACATAAATGTACTAGTTGAATAGCGTTAAAAGTCTACGGTAGCATATATCTTTGTTTTAAGAATAACGCATAGTAAGCAATTTGATTTAACCATTTAAAAAATATAATGAGGCTCATTCAAGATTATACAGTTTAAGTCCACATAGAAGTTATTAAAACTTTTGATAGACAATATTATGATGAAATGAATATCTTAAAAGTTAGAGATTAAAAAAGCGGTGGAAGAAAACGAAACGCAATTTCGTACGGAGAACACATTGTTACCTGCTTAAATAGCGCTGTTAGGAGTCGGTCATTTTTTTTCTTAAAATTTTACTTGCTTAATCAAATATTGGGTGTAAGGAGATCCTAACAATCACCTAACATCTTCGGAATCCAGGCCCACCTCACCTGCACGTGGTGCACCTGCCAAACAACGGACGAGGCTCTGCGAACCACCCACCAACCGCATTGGACCAGCGTGGTGGGATACGGTTCAAAACCCCTAATGGTGAGAGGAAAATAGCCCGGCCCCCAGTTCCCGGTAGCCTTGCTATTCTTGGCAAGGTGGCGGCCAGGCAATGCGGGCTGGGGTGCTAAGAATCCTCGGAGTGCGAGGAGCCAAAACCAACTGACCATCGCAACGGACGCACGCTACGGTAGATTCTCATTTGGCTCAACTGGAAGAGGAGCTGAGGTGCATAGAGGCACGTTTTGGGACTGAGTGAAGTCCGTAGAGAGGCGAGGATACTCTAACCCAGAATCAGGCCATCTTCTGTACTCAGGTAGGGAGAAAATCCATCACAGGGCGGAGTCGGGTTCCTTGTCCATAAATCCCTCATTGACAATGCGATTGAAGTATCCGGTGTGTCGGCGAGGGTTGCGGTATCTTGTACAAAGCGACCAAGATACAGCCTAAAGTTATCCAATGTACGCACCAACGTCGACATATCCGATGATGATGCGACATGTCGAACCGTAACACCGGTGGTGTTACGGTTCGGATCAGCTGATAATGATAAGCTGGGCTAACTAGAACTGACACATTTTAGATCAATCTGACAATCGATTTGCTGCCTTGGAAAATACAATCGACGTGACGTTGACGAGGAAATCGATCGAGTGGTAGAAATTCTTCGGACGAGGCAAACTCTGCGGTCTGCTAAGTACGGGCAAAAGTGTACACTTTCGGGAGACATGGATTCATGGCAAGCGACGAAATGATCAACCGTCACTTCTCTGTTTACAACAGCGGGTTTTGACGAGACAATCTCAAACTGGTAGGCGCGACCTCGTCACCCAATACGCTTCAATACAGAAAGCTATTAGCAAAACGCGAGGTCCAAAGTCTTGTACAACAGCTTGGAAGAAGCCATCTAACAGTTGACCAAAGAGAACGAGAAGTCGTCGTTGAACGGAGGTTCTCTCGATGTTCAAAGCTTTTACAACCTTTTGTTATACGCGTGTCACACTCGAGCACACCGAGCCGGACGAGAAGGATTTCGAGCCATCTTACCCACCATGTGCCGGAGGATCTTCCAGAAATCGCCTAGACGAAATCAAGGGCTTTGAGCAACTTCAAAATGGAAAAGCCCGGGAGAGGACGGGTCATGACAGGAGCTCTGGAAGGCCGCCGGTAACAGGTGCTGAGGAGACTCGTCGTTCTGTTAACTCTGCCCTTCTCCGGGAGATCTCCTGAGGCATGCAGGGGTTTGGTCGATTGTTCTTCAAAAGATGATAAAACCCTTTTAAGAACTATCGACCAATGTCGCCCTGAGTCTTGTCTATGTTGTTTTCGAGGTCATCTCAGAATCGTCTTGCAGGAAACTCGACGAATGCAGCCTCGAGAACAGGTCGGGTTTCGGAGGTTACAGCCCCATGACCACATCCATAGTGTGAAGCAGGTTATACAGAAGACACATGAGTATAACCAGCCCTGCATGGCATTTATGGACTATGAGAAGGCTTTGACCCATCGAGGACCTGGTCTTTCCTCACGTCCTTACAGTGGTAAACTTGGTAAACCAGTCAGTGTTTAACGAGCTCGTTGATCCGGGACCGATCACATTGACGGCACCTCCTCGAAGTAGTTTCGAGTACTCTTACCTTGGGCAACGCTCGACTAGGTAGAAACAACCTTAGGGGAGGCCAACAGAAGGATTGGCTGGCTAGGCACTTCTAAGCTTCGTCGAGTTTTCTCGTCACCATCCCATGCGCTCCAAATCGAAAGTCTTCGATCAGTGCGTCCCCTGTTTGACCTACGTGCCGAGACTGGACACTACGATTCGACTGGTCCAAATTAAAATCCTCTCAGCGAGCTATGAGAAGGACTTCTGAGTTTCTCTGAAGGACCGCATCAGAAATTATGGATCCGCATGAAAACCAAAATCACTGACATAGCTCCACTGGATTAGTAATTATAGGCAAGGCGTCGTATAAGCCGCAGAAGTGACGACAAGAAGTCAAAAGTTCTAGTGGAATGGACTGGTCAAACGTAGTGTAGGACGCCCTGGCAAGATGGAGTGACGACATCGCAAAGCGAGCGGTGGGCTGGATGAGAATAGCCAAGATCGAGCGGTGGCGTCATTAGAGGCTGCGTCCAGCAGTGGACTGACACAGGACGATGATGATGATGATGAATCAATTATTGGTCCATTTTTTTTGCTGGTGACCGCCACATTTTGCAGCATTGTAAAATTTTAATATGTGCACTGCTCGTAGTCATACTCTTAGATTATACACATTATTATAATTTTATTTAAATTCGATTTTTCATTGTAGGACTAGGTACTAGCACAATCGCAATATATAGATATCGCGGTGGTACTACCTAATTTTCGCTTTAGTTTTGGCGCAAGATGGAAACAGTACTACTGCATTTCGGTTTGATGGTAACCGATAATGCTACCTTTTTTGTGTCTAAGTCATATCATTTACTATCAAGTTAATGTCCTATTTGTCTCACGGCTTCGCTAAATATATCAGGTTTAGGCGAAAACGTGTTTCCATAATTGCGAAATTGATTTTGTTTATATTCATATTATAATCATAATCACATCTAAGGGAAGCATGTATGTACAATCAGTATAGGTATTTATATTGCGATAGGGCCTCATTTATAATGTTGGGTTACGAATTACATTAACGATGATTGCGCAAAAATATATTTGATAGCAGACAGGCTGGCACTGTGCCATTTGACTTGTTTGCCATAGATCCAAGATAATATTGTGATACAATGGTAATAAATAGATCTGTATAGCAATCTAATTCATTCTTTTGGTCAAATATATATGTGGCTTTTTAAAGAAAAATACTTAAAAATAGTGAAATAGATATGATACGATAAAAATCTATTTAGTAATAATAAGAAATTATTATGATTACAAATTTTAATATCCACTTCAACCTGTCTAAAGTAATATTTTATTGATTTTACCAATTAAAGCCCAGCCTTTAAGAACCAACGTGCATTACGTTGGACTCAAAGAATTCTCTCGACTCAAACATTAGATATAATTTGCCACGGTTACTGTATACCCAAAACCCGAAGTATGATGTATTTTTACACTACAGAAGTTGGCACCGCAGTAATAATTGCGGTAACCTGAAAAGTACACCTACCATCTTTATTACTGAAAACTTTCTACTTGCTTCCTTCTCGATGTAGATGTTTAATTCACTATTCATTATTTAGAAAAACAACTCTTCTTGCTATTGATAAAGAGCTTCTATATATTTTTCAAACCGTATGAAAATTGTATCAATGAATATTTAAAAAACAAGCTTTAAAATAAATTATTAATGTTACTAGCTTCTAAGCCACTAGCTATTATAAATTATGGTTATTAAAATTCTTTTCAATAACATGCATTTTCACATTTATTTACAGAACATAAATGTGAAAAATATGTAAAATTATATTCATATCAATATAGTTATTCTTAATGCATATTAAAAAGCTACATCCCTTTATGTATACATAAACAACTGATATTTATTTACAGAATAATAAACCTAGCTATCATTTTTATTATCAAATTTATAATAATAATTAATTATTTTGTTTACGTGAATGCTACACTGGTACTATTGGAAAAGATGTAAACAAAGGTTAGACCTTAAAATTAACCATCGTTTCATTGTCAGCAAGATGTTGATAACCTTGCTAACAAATTGGTAAGAATCCTTCGTTTAAAAAGGACTGGAAAGTATCTCTCTGATTAGTCAGAGGATCTTTACTAAATATTAAGGCAATTTTCAAGTTGGTGAGTCAATTTGGCTAACAATAGTTTAACAATTTGGCTATGGAGCGGTGGAGGCTTTTTATTGGTGTATTTCAGGCAACTTACATACTTTTGTGGGCCTGGGATATGAAGGTATCAATTTGACATCTATAGTCAATTTGAGCATTTTAGTAGTAAAGTCAATTATGACTTTCCTTTGAGTATTTTTATCCGATAATAGTTGTTCTAATTTAAAATTATAATATGACATCTCAGCACTGGCAACAAAACGCATGATATATAAGTCTGTCCCGTGACCTCGGCCGCTGGAAAGGGTTTGAAACGCCCTTAATTAAACCGTAAAATAAACGTGATAAAGTCCGTAAAAAGACGTTTTATTCAATAACTTATAACAATGTTTAGAGCATCGTATACAACGCATATGTCATAGGTGAAGGTAGATTTGTTTAGTATTTACCTACAATGTCAATGACGTGGTAGAGTGAATGAGTTAACCCGAATCACACCCCTATAAAAATAATAGGCACCCTTTTAAATAGTTTTTCTTCAAATACGTTAAGCCTTTCATATTAAAATACGAGATCCATAGAATAGTTTTGCGAAAAATATTCGTATCAAAATCAAATAAAGAAAAACTGTTAAGTATAGGGAAATTTTCTCGCACTCATAGGTAAGGTCCAAATGTAAATTTTCTTACAATGTACCATACATATTCTTATAATCGATTGAGGATATCTGAAGTAGCAATTCAGGACACATCTGTCATCAATAGGCTTATGCTCGAGGGGCTGTATTTATTAGATGTAAACCAGTATTCTTATACGTCGTGCATAAATATAACCTAATAGTTCATACATAAGTGTAATGGAAATACTGAGAATATTTTCAAAATAAATATAGTTCGAGACGTCATAGTTTTAGGTAACTACCAGTATCACATTTTAAAGCACTCCATTAAATAGGTTTAAGTGAGACTAATTAATTTACGCCGCTTGTTCTAGTTAACCTACGCCTTTCATTAATTAATTAATTGAGATACTAGTGCTTCAAATAATTAATAAAATAAATTGCTTAAAGATTAAATCTACATACTCATAAGTAAAGGTTACAACAAGATAAACGGAGAACAAATTTTCTTATAAGATTATTAAATTATCTTTTCTGAATGCAACAGTACAGTTAAGTAATTTATAAAATCATAATAAAAATAAATAAATACATATTAAATCAACACGTAGTATTAAGAAATTTTAAATTTTGTGACGGCCTAGTTAAGATTTAAAAGTATAATAATAATGAGCGTCATAAAATATGAGAAAAGTCTTACTTTGTAATCATACCTTAAAAAAATTGTAGAGTTCGTTTAGCTTAGGCTGTTGATCGAAAATACTAGGTCAGATTTAAAAATGCGGAAAATAGGATGACCTAATTTTTAAAATAAATATCAAAGGTTGACTTTGTTATTGCGGGGAAAAATAATTTCCTTACAATTAAAATCGAAAAATAAAACCCATACCATAAAATTATGTTTTAATAATCTCTTTAAAATAATACTGTATAATGCGTTCTATGATATTTATGCCTATTATCTTAAAAAAAGTACCCTAAATAACGTATAAAAAAATATGCAGGTGGAAATAACAATATAATCCAAAAAAAAATAAAATGCTAATAATGATACATACAAATTCTAGAGAATATATTCGTTATTA
The DNA here is from genome assembly GCA_029286875.1 of Lamproptera curius. Lineage (NCBI taxonomy): Eukaryota > Metazoa > Arthropoda > Insecta > Lepidoptera > Papilionidae > Lamproptera > Lamproptera curius. The sequence continues at coordinate 522,810 of JAGSMT010000083.1, read as the reverse complement.
AAATTTAACTAATAGTTACCTAATTAACAAAAACATATTAAAATACAATAGGATATACTAAAAGCTAATAAGTTGCTCAGCAAATGTAATGATTCAGATTATTTCCAAAAATAAAACTTGTCGTAATTAAATAAATTAATGTTGGAGATATCTGGCTCAATTTAATTTTACAAAAACCTACACACGTATAAGGGACGCGTGTGTAGGTTTACCAGATTAAAGCAATTTTAAGACGATTTTTTAAATTAAATACAATACAAAACACATGTTGGGATTGTATTTTTGAACTAAATCAAACCTCCCCCTTCTTCTCGTCACCGCTTTTTTCCGTTGACGCGCATGGTTTATTTAATTTCGTCATGCTACGTCTTACCAATTGATTCATCAATCAATGATTCAATTGATTTACACATTCCGTTCAGTTTTTACGGCAGTGGAGCCACGCACTAGTAATTTTTTTGTAAAAATGGGCAGACTGAAACCGGGTCAGTACCTTGACTTCACAGAAAATCTTAATATAATTAACTAGCAGGACCACACATCCGGACTAGTATCAGGTTTATGCCAATGCTCCTTCAGGGTATGACTGTTACTTGATCCGGAAGAATGTACAAACTCATGGCAAACCGCAATTCGTTTCACTGTTTTTGGTACTATAGGTCAGCAGATTGAGACGAGAGACGGAATGCGGTCTTTCTTTGCAGCCTTCCCATCGAGGCCAGTTTTTCATACTAGGTGACCCTACCCTAGTGACCTTGTTGAGTCTGTTACTGATGTGGTGCAGCGGGAAATGGAGTATTAAATTCAAGCTCTATGGTTTTCATTGGTGGCAGAACGCGACCCTGGTTTGGCTGCTCTGTGTAAGCTGGGATATTTCCAGAAGCAGGAGTATTATCGAGCCTGGACTACTGTCATGATTTCACAGAATATAAATACCAGTACTCTAAAAAGAACTACACTCTGCCTTCAGATCTTTCAAAAGAGTAATCGCCTTAGAAAAGTCACATTGGCAGAATTTTTAGACTAGTTCTCTAGCTAAAGTAGTCTAAGGTAATTTATGTAAGCTTTCTTTACCATTCTTGCATGAGTGGATGACTCGCTGGCGCACACCACAAAATATTAAGCCAATCTCCTGGGTGCTATTTTTGCGTCAATTCAACGCTGGACGATGGTGGCATCACACCACCTTCTACCCTACATTTTAGGTTCTCCAAAATTTTTTTATCATACGCAGCAGACGACCAGTACACCTGATGGGAAGTGGTCACCGACACCTACAGACATTGCATACCTGTAATCTCCAAGCAGCTGCCTATCGAGACTATAGGTGTTAATCTTGCTTACTCCAGTAAATACCTGCTACCGTGCCCTTCAAACCAGGAACAGCAGTATTTTCCATACTGTTAGCGGCAGAAATAGGCACCTGCAGGAGTTCCAGACGGTCTCCGTAAACAGGAGACCACCAGTTTAGCACACAGTCATAAGCACTACTATCCTTAGATGTCTAGAAGTGGGCCTGACGAAGGTCTTTCTCTAGTGCTCAGAACATGTGCTCCTGCATTGGCACCTGTTTTAATGCGTCTTTTTTGATTCTGTTACCTTTAAGCACTGTTCCAGATCTCTAAGACTTTTCTTGTGCATACGATCCTTAAAAAAGGCGATAACATAGGTCTGTTCCAATACAGGCCAATTGAGATCTGCTCATTGCCCTCCGGAATAATGGGGTCCATTATTAACTGCTAGCTGCTTAGTTACCTCGAGAATCACCAAGTGATCAACCGTAGTCGTAATCGATCTTAACTAGTCATAAGAATAACAGCACAGAGACGATTGATCGGCAACTTCTTTAAGGTTAATAAGAGTAATAGGTATTAGTACTGATACTTGCATTACAAAGAAAAAATCTTAGATTCTAATAATAGATTCTAAAGAAAAGGACTTTGTGTTACTACTGTTTTTGATTGATAGGACATATACTGGTTGCTTTACAGGCATGAAATTTCATATCGTAGATGGTAACTGTAAAATATGGATTGTTAATGTTTGGATAATGATTTTTAGGACATCACATCTTACGAATTTCCTAACAGATATCTGATACGATTGTTAGGTCCGATTTTTTACATTTTCTCTCTATCCGTCTGTCTGAATGTCGTCATGTCGTGTTTAATGATAGAGAGATACAATAAAACCAACACTTTTGTACGAAAGTATCTCTGTCTCTCTGTTCGTCGCCAGCAGAGTTTAACATCTCATTAGCAATGTTCATGCGATTCTGTTTTTGGTTGCAATCGAGCAATTTTGGTAAGAATTTCGCGGCAACCCGTCTCATGCCCAAATCATTGATAAAAATCGAATGGCATGAGCCAATCGATATGTTTAGGTCCTCAGCAACTTCTTTAACGGTGGTTCGACGATTAACCAATACCGTTTTCTCCACTTCATTAATTTTTTCGTCTGTTGCTGAAGTGCTCAGGCGCTCGGCTCGCACTTTCTCGTTCACATCTTCTCGGCCTTCTAAGAACACTTTGTACGACCGATAAACGTTGCTTTGGTCCAAGGAAACTCCTCCGTATACCACAGTCAACATTCGAAATGCATCCGCGTACTTAATTTCGTTTTTCACACAAAATTTGTTACAGGTTCTTTGATCCATTTTTTTGAATAGGTAAAAATCTAAGACGATCCAAAACATATGCAACCAAAGCAGCTGTCGACAATTAAGTGAACATTCAAAATGGCCGAGCTTATGTTTCTCACTTGTGCCGTGAGAAACATGAGTACAAACATAACGCCACAAAAAAAATCGAAATTCGAATATACGTAACCCAAAAAATTCGATACTTTTTAAACACACTTCCTATAGGGCGATGAAAGATAATAAAAAATACACTAAAATCTATAAAAATGGACTGAAAATAATTTTAATTTAAGAAAATTAGACTCCTCCTGATTTCTTTCTCACGATAACTGAAAGTTACGAAGAGATTTAAAGGTTAAAAACTATTGTCAATTTAGGAAACAAGTTAATGATATTTTCTTTAGCACGTCTTAATGATTTCTTAAAAACAATGTAAAACTTAAAAGTAATATTGATTGAAAAACATTTACATATTTTCTAAATGAGTTCAATCGTATCACTTATAAGCAAAAAGTTTTCATTGGCTTGTTACTATTCGATATACATTTTTAACCATTACTTATATGCATTTTTACAAATGGTAACTGGTGTTCCAACAAGTGGTCTCTTCTCTCTATTTTTTGTAGCTTTATAGAACAAAAAGTCAAAGAACGAGTTCTGTTTCTGAGATATACACTAAACTAAGCCAACTGCGTGAAATAGTTTAGCTTTAAAGCTTAACCATTCCGACACTACTGAGGTTTTCAAACTTCCTTTGCTAGTAATTAATGCATAAAATAACAAGACAGGATTACTAGCGTGTTGTGTTGTTGAACGCTCAACGTGCTCGTCTAATGAGGCAACATATGAAAATAAAAAATATATATTTGCACCCAATTCAGTACCTGCTGGCAATAAGTTTGGTATTTTAGTAAAATAAAATGTTTGAGTCTTTTAGCACGATTTTTCTGCAGGGAATACTTTTCCATAGCGAAAGAAAATTTGTACACATTGAACAAGAAAGCTGCATTTAGGATAAATAACTTTGAAATTGATTTTGAATTAAATTTTATGTCTCAGTAAATGTTATATTGTTTTTATGTTCTAGGTACTTAAATGTTTTTCATACTACAAACAACAACTAGTATGTTACCTTAGTCATGTACGTACATGCAAGTTTTTTTAAGATTATATTTTCCTTTTTTGTTTTATTTTATTATTTACAGATTATAAATACAGCCAGAAATAGAACAATTATACTGCTTTTTCTTTCTTAAGAGCAATTGCTGCTTGCAATTACAAGGAATTCTCTTACACAATTGTGTAGTAGTAAGGTAAATGGGTGGTAGTAAGGTAAATTTAAATTATCACTAAATAAATTATAAACTGAAATTATTATATACATGAAAACAGTTTTAAAAAATAAAAACGCTTGAGTCGTTGTGCATCTTGTTAGGGAACATCTTTTATGAATGCCATGCCATTCTTTCTACCAGCAGTGGTTATTCTTAATTGTTGCATACTCAACAAGAGTGACACGAAAATAAGAGAGCATTGTCTAGTCTTTATAAATTCCTAGTTATTTAATAGACAATAAATTTCCTACAAAGCCCATATAATATTAACCAAGAAAATGTCAGTTAATAAAGATGTAAAACATCGTAGCGAGAGATAAAAACCTCCGCATCTTTAAAACAAAAGTAATTTGCCGGACGCACAATCAACAGTACATTATTTTTATTAAATCTTTAATTATTTTTGTGAGTATACATAGTTATGTATACTTAGCATAGTTATGCTACTATACAGTACTGACGTATATAAGGTGCAGTTATTTATTTCCGTTAAGGTTGCCAGGTCAGAAACCTTCGGTAACAAGTAGATCTACAAAAGCGTAAGAAAGCGTCCCTATGACTCACTCAACATTTGGCTGCTATGTTAGACGATACAACAATGACGATTTATATGACAGTTCACACTTAGAGAGACGGTTCCATTTCAGAAAAAGGGGCTCTTGCCTTTCTTGCGTAGGCATTTCAACCCTACGCTTCACGTCGTATTTTAACAGAGCTGTGATTTCTTTATTCGGGCATTTATTGTGTATTAGAATTTACAATAATTATTACTGTTTGAATATGATTCTCTCTACAACTGTGAAACAATAATAATAAAATTGATTTTATTTTTGCTTTTAAATTAGAAGAATTTTATTAAATTTAAATAAAATTCTTCTAATTTAATAATACTTTTTCATATGTAATAAGTTGAGAGATCTTTGACCCGTACCTTTATAAAAGGTGTCCTATAGGGATTAAAAATATGATGTACCATTAAACACTAGAAACGGTTCGTTACCTTTTCAATAAGTGCTGGCCTATTTATCAGTCTTATATTTACCAACAGCAATCTTCGTGTTAACTTTCAGTTTGGAATAGCCATTTAAAAAATAAATAAGTATTTTACTTTTCTTTAACGCGTTTTACTTTTTTAGATTTTTAGCAGTTTAAGATTAAATTTTTAGCAGTTATTGGATTTGCAGTAATGCAAACATAGGTAATAATCAACCAGAAGAAATCGTTATGACAGTTTCTGACTTTTCAGTATTGCGAGGACTGATCAACCGAATGTCATCTACTCTGCTGTAGGCGCAGGTGCGGATATCAGATATAACCCGCGTCCCCAGAATAATGCATAGACCGCACCATCCTCCCGGACAATGTCCTATATATAATTAGTTGTAATGACTTACTGCCTCCGTAGCCTAGTGGTATAGGCGTGTGCTTTAGAAACCGGAGGTCGAATCCTGCGGGGACTCAACGAATTTGCATTGTTGCTTCCTAGTTGGTTAGGGCAATTTGGGCCGATCACCCAATTGTCCGAAAAGTAAGATGATCCATGCGTCGGATGGGCATGTAAAAAAGCGGTCCACCCACCAACCCGCATTGGACCAGCGCCCGAATGGATAGGGGTATATTAGGGGAGGCTTATGTCCAGCAGTGGACTATCACTGGCTGATGATGATGATGATGATGATGATGATGAATTACACTTTATTACGATGTCTTTAAAGCGTTGCTTTGCTTACTAAAGTTTACGTTTTAGACCGCCCGTTTATGTGACCATAATATAATATTATATATTACAACATAGAATTTTAAATGTGAAAAAAAGCTTTACTGGCGTCAGCTTTTCTGGAGCAATATCACATACACGTCTCAAATTGCTTGAAATAAAGTGTCAAATGTTTCACAGCACTCTATAGTATAAAGTGCAATTCATTCGCTAACTGTAGTAACAATCATCAAGTTCTAGTCATCTGTTCTATTCTCAATATAATGCTTCACTTTAAGACGTTTTCTTTAGCTGCAGAAGCGCCCTAAAAAATAAACGCTCGTCAGATTGATGCGAGTGCGACGCAGGAAATTTGTGCCTATCAGACCTGTTATCTTCCAGTGCCGGGGCAGTAATTCACATATATTTTTTTAAATTCCAATTTTAAAAACGGTAGGTATTTAACAATTAAAAAGAAAGGAGCTAACCTTTTCTTGTTTACCATTAGATAGAAATGAGAAAATATCGATATAAGTTTGAACTCTATCTTGACAACTCTAAAAATGCATTTAAAATTGGCTAACGCTGCTGCTGCTTTTGAAATTATGTAAAATTATTCATGTTATTTTATTCAAGCTGTGCTCGAAAGCGCATTGAAATAAAAAACCCAATATTCATTGTGTACAGAACATAATGTAAATAAGAAATAATTTGGGTTCTATTGTGCCACTCAGAAAAGTTGTTTGTATGTTCATGTAGATATACTAAAGTTTCTAAAGCTATGGAGAGGATTTAAGTTACTTAACAATCTAAAGTCGTGTACATTACTTTATAACCTAGCTCAGGGCTTGTGGAATCTATGAAGTGAGGAAACATTAAGAATTTCTTTAGAAAACTATTGCATAACTAGCGTTTATTCAGATAGTAAGTTACCGAATTTTCTTCTAACTCTATGTGTGTCCTCAATTAATTTATAAAAAGTTCAGATATTCAGACTAAAAACAAGAAAAACATACCAAAAAACAAAACTGAACCAACACGGTAAGAGTGTATAACAAACATTTTTTTACCAAGTAACTATCTTTACTTTTAGTTTTTAATAACTACTATATCAATATTAAGAATTTTATTATGTTATTGGTGTAAAATTAATCAAACTACTGTTTTATATTATTAACTAGCGACCCGCCCCTGCTTTGCACGAGAAATATGCTAATAGAAAATATACTTACAATATACAATAAGCATGAGTTATAATATGGTATAAACCTTCATCTTCAACCACTTTATCTTTTAAAAAAACCGCACCGAAATCCGTTGTGTAGTTTGAAAGATTTAAGCATACATAGGAAGAGAGATTTAAGATATAGGGACAGAGAAAGCGACTTAGTTTTATACTATGTAGTGATAAGTATTGTTGATTGTCATAAAATATCAGATCAAGCCCTTAAATAGGTTGCTAAACGCTAAACAGGCTGATATAATGATGATGATATTATTTAAGAAGATAATAATATTTTGACAAATAATCCTTTCAAGGCGCATCGGACAATAGTCAACTTACCTTTTTAAACAGTCATAACAATGTTAAGCTTAACAATAATTATAAATTATAAAATTAATGAGCCCATTAACCAACCTCAATCAGGCAACGTGAGAATTAAGCCGTAAGCCGTGTAATTTGGCAATTTTGTAAGACAAAATTCTTAAGTGTGGTTTAATGTATATTACGAATAAATCATTAATATTTAAAGGTCATAAAATATTTCTGTACAATAGTTGCGCAAGTTTAATTATTACTGTGGTAAAAAGACAAGGATATAATTATTTGTCGCACAAAATAATAATAATACAAGTGAAATTTTAACTAAAAATATGACGGTTTCAAACTATATATTTTATAACCATTTTGCGTAATATAAGCAGGTGGAAACGTGCCCTCTGCACGAAACCCCGCAATTTCCACCACTGCATTTTAAATCTCTTTTATCTTTTAAGGTATTATTTTAATCACAAAGTAATGTATGACACATTCAATGCACATAGAGCGAAGAAATATTAAATGCATTAAGTTTTTCACTACATTACCTTAAATGAGGTCTGACTATGCCTAATTGTAATCTTTAACAATCTTTAACATTAAAATGCTTAATGTTTTTTTATTTTTCAAATATTTATTAAAGTACTTATCACAAAATTATAAAAAATGTCACTTCAAATGGCAGCTTATATTATGAATAAAATCGGAGCGCTAGGAGCGGAGCAATGAGATAACATATGTAAAAAAACATTCGCTCCTCCTCACAAAAGTACCTCCTTCTCTTGGGATATCGGTCAAAATGTGAAACAGATTTCACAAACTATTTTTAAAGAAATTCAAGGCACAAGAACTTCGAAGACGTATGTGAACGCTCTAAATTTAAGGAAGCCATTATTGGAGCTAGGCACAAGCAGGACTGTATTTTTAAACACACATTAAACACACTTTATAAACTAAAATAAATTACGAAAATAAACACAAGGAGACAATCAACTCTCACAATATCAAGGGTCGTTTTTTTTTATCAATCATATAAATTAATCAATTTATTACAATCCCAGGCCCTAAAGTTTTTTCGTGTCTGTACAATTCGTAATTACTTTTATTGAAGGTACATTTATTCATTGTTTAAAAGCTACATGAAAGCAATGGAAGAAGTCAAAACTTTCATCTTTTCTCAAAATTTCTTAACTGTCTAAATTGAAGTCTGCGTAAAGTTTTAAGAGGAGGTAAGTTAAAATATAAGTTTTCCGAAGCTGCTGCGTCTTAAAATTTATGAATATCTTTAGGCATAAACTCTTTTCTCTTTAGACATACTACCCACTTACATGGGTAGGCAATGCTACAGAATGAGAAAATTCCTTTAATGACATAATCTACTTACGAACGTTCGTTCTTAGTTCACAAATAAGTAGATTCTTTCCAATACTTTGAGAAAAAAAAATTAGAACAGCTCAATAACTTGTTAAAACCAAAATATTTACGATTAAATCCTTAATGTTACTTTCCAGAGCACTTGCAATTGCAGAGTTTAAGTTATTGTTTCCCTCCATCACCATCCTACGCTAGTCCACTGCTGGACATATGCTGCCCCTACTCCTTGTAGGGGGTTTTTGGACCGTATCTGCAACCACGCAGGTCCAATGCGGGTTGGTTGGGTGGTTTTTGCATGCACAACCGATGCATTGATCATCTTACTTTTCAGACAAATGTGTCATCAGCCCAAATTGACCTAACCAACTAAGAAACATCAATGAAAGATTATTGAGTCCTCGCAGAATTCGAACCTAAGCCTCCAGTTTATAAATCACACGCCCTTACCACTAGGCTACGGAGGCCGCATTATTGTTTACGATTAGAAATTACAAATTTCGGCTGCCGGCAAACTGCCAAATCTATGGCAGTGAAAATATAAATTTTAAATCCGCTGCTTTTACTTCAATTGTGGGGAGTTTATTGTTGATATTATATGGATTTATAATATGGTCATGGTTTTTATAAGTATGAAATGTTTAATATTTAAAAAATATTAATGATTCTATTACTCTATTAAGTTCTTAATAAGAGCTTTAATTGGTATAACATCACGCGAAAAATTAAGAACCAAGTAAATTTATTTATTTTATTTTTTTGGGTATCATACATTGCATGTCATGGTGCTAAAACAGATTTGTGATGTTTTACGCTGTGTCGTTTATGTCATTATTTTATTATCTGGTAAGTATTATAATGTTTTGTTCCACTGCTTCGTTGTATGAATAAAAGGAAGACATATGTACAATGTTATCAAAGAGAATTTCTGAATCTAACCAACCATGTCCAATGAAGTATGTAAGAATTAAGTAAGGAAGTAAGTAAAATAAAGATTTTAGACTGAATATGTAGGTCACAATAGCAATGAATTCCATCCTACTTTTAACCGGTTAGTTTGGTTAAATCAATCAAAATCGTTTAAATAATCTTGTATTCTGTTTCGTGTACAATAACATATTTATTAGTTTTTTGCCTGTTTTGAAAGAGACTAACCTCCATATTTTTAATGTTAGTAAGCATAGAAAAACGCATAGAAAACAAGATGCTATCGATTAACAATCTAAAAATTAATACACATATTTTACATTACCTACAATTTTGACGCAGTAAATAACTTTAGATATAAGCGTTAACTGATGAGCGATGAAGCAGTGTGCCGAAACATTAAAAACAAATGTTTGTAAAATTTTATTTTGTTTTAGTTAAATACTCTTTTAGTAATTATTTAAATACAAATTATAACTTTATTTCAAATACGTGTATACATATAGCAATACATAGCAACAATGTTTATTTATAAATTAAAAATGCTATTTAGCTGTGGGGATGCGACATAAGAATTCAGTCTCCCCATCTCTTCCCTTGGGTGTAAGAGGTGACTACGGGAAAAAGCTACTACTGCACATCTATTCAGTGGTGGCCGACAGATGGCGGGATAACCATCTCCGCTTTCAGATCCCAAAGTGCCGAGCCCATCAACGGGCAGCAGCGTTGAATGTGCAAAGGATCTGGAAATGACCGCGGTTGCCAACCCGCTTGCCAGGCGTGGCAACTATGGCAAAACCCCCCCAATGAAGTATGTTAGTAATGTACGCCCCCAGTCCCCGGCAGCTCTGCTATTCCTGGCTACGGTAGCGGTCATGGTAACGGCAGTGCAGGGGGCGCTAAAAATCCCCGGGTGGGATTCGGCTATCAACAACGACGACTGGACCTGGCAACATACAACGCACGGACGTTGAGGACCGACGAGAGAATAACGGAGCTGGAAGAGGAGGTAAAAAAGTTGCGATGGGATATAATAGGATTATCCAAAGTCCGAAGACAGGGGGAGGATACAATAATCCTCCAATCCACCAACTTGTATAACCACCGCGAGGGCGACCAACTGTCCCAAGGAGGTGTCGGATTTATAGTCCGCAAGTCTCTCATTAGCAACATTGTTAAAATCGAAAGTGTGTCGTCAAGAGTTGCTTACCTTATACTCAGAATATCGAAAAGATATTCGCTGAAGGTCATACAGGTATATGCACCAACATCGACACACTCCGATGATGAGGTAGAGGCAATGTATGAGGACATCTCACAAGCCATACATTCCTCTAAAACTCAATACATGGTGCTGATGGAGGACTTTAACGCAAAAACAGGCAAAAGGAAAGACGATGAGCTGCGAGTGGGCAATTTCGGAGTAGGGTAACGGAACCCAAGGGAGCAGCAGCTAGCTAACTTCATGGAGAAAAAAGGACTCTTTATGATTAATTCTTTCTTTAAATAGCAGCCCCACAGGAAGTGGACCTGCATCAGCCCCAATGGTTCCATCAAAAACGAGATTGACTTTATCATGACCACCAAACGCCAAATATTTAATGATGTTTCTGTGATCACAAGGGTTAAAACTGGCAGTGATCACCGACTTGTAACACTAAGAAATCTAAATATCACCGTGTAAGAGTTCTCGATCGATAAAGTCAACTCATACAATCGTTGACTAATACATTAACATGTTTTTATAACTCAGAAAGCTTATTAGTGATCGACATAAATCTGTCTCCAATCTTCCGTACTGTAGAGGTGACTGGAATTACTGCAATCATTCGTGTGCGAAGATGCGAAAACCATCTCCGCTTCACATCCCATGACCTGATGCCCATAACGAAGACGTTGAAGATGCAAGGATCTGATGACGCGGTTTGCTGACACTGCTTGGCCAGGCAGTGCAACTAGGCAAACTCCAATGAGTATGTAGTACGATGTACCCTCGTCCCGGCAGCTCTTTATCGCTAGGTGCGGTCATGGTAACGGCAGAGGGCGTTAAATCCGTGGATCGCATCAACAACGACGACTGATCTGCAAGCATACAACGCACGACGTTGAGGACCGAGAGATAAGGAGCCGACCGAGGTAGACAAAGTTGGTTGAGGAATAGAGATTATCCAAAGTCCGAGACAGGGATACACATCTCTCAATCCGCTAACTGAAACGCGAGTCGACCAACTGTCCCAAGAGTGTCATTATCGCCCAAGCTCTCAGAACATTAAATCCAGTGAGTCAGATCTGCATTCCATATACAGAAGGCTTCGAAAGAATTCTGAAGGTCAACAGAGGATGGAATACAACATCGACACATGATATGAAAGCAGTGGAGGACATTTCATAGCCTGTAGATTCTTCAAAGGCTATTTAATGTTGTCTAGAATGGGCTTTACGCCAGGCAAGGAAGACGATGGAGCTTGAGTGGCAATCGAGTAGGTAATGGAACTAGTGTGTTCACGAGCAACTCATGGAGAAAAGGACTCTTATGACTATAATTTTCCTTAAATGAGCCCCACAGGAAGTTGACCTGTCTCCGAGGTCATCTGAACGATTCGACTTCCAGACACCAAACGCCAAATTTTAGCCATGTTCCTGTGATCAAAGTGGATTTCAAAGGCTGTGATCACCACTAAGACCACATATCTAAATACCGCGGAGATACAGTCCGTCTGAAAGTCCAGTACATCTCGCCTATATGCTTACGAGCTTTGCTCGGACTTAAAAGCGATTCATGCTCTCGTCGAAACTTGTCCGTACTGTGGTACTGGCTCTTCAGCGTTGCCAAATGACAGCTAACCAAACTTCTAATCAAGTTCTGGAACTGTTTGAAACAAGCGAAATGCCAGATGTCTCTGTCGAAGTAGCAATCAGTAAACAGCTATCAGATCCAGAGGTGTAGACAGGTGATTTATCATCTCGAAACTCTTCACATGCGATTGAAGAGCGACCTGAACTATCAAGTGAATTCGCGGCAAAGCAGCAATAGGTTGAAGCACCGAAGGGGTGTATTACCGTAGACCTTAGATTTGAGAGCGACGAATACTGGAATGTACATCGTCGTCGACCGCTCACTGAAGGAGTGACCTAAATGCATATCGCCAATGACCTCAAATATCGAGTCGTCTGATCGAGAACGAATGGCCTTCGGATGAAAGAATTAAGACGCAAAGTGATGGTAATGTCAAAGTCAGAGTCAAATTCAACGGGGAACTGTATTTTGTTCTTTCATCTATTAATTTAAAACTTCTACAAGAACTGTATTTACACTTGAACTGAGCATCTGAGTGAACAAGTAGTTACTGGTGGTGTGTTCTATCGAGAGTCATGTAATAAATCCTTAACACATAGACGATTTCCTTCTACCTACCTTTCTAAAGTCATTTTATCGCCTCAGAACTGAGACGTCTTTCTGCCACGATTTGATTGTAGAAGGTTGATTGTCCATGAAGATTTCATTGTTCTGAGCGCAAGTTTTGGACAGAACATCGAGATACTATCTGCCTTTATGTTATGTTTGTGGTACTATAAGAGTCATGATCTGCCTCGTCAGTGGTTGCTGAGGCTAGGCTGTGCTCAATGACAGTGTATGAGCGATGTATTTACAGGACAAGTAGTCCGATGTCACGTCGAGTCCAACTCGAAATAGCGAGCCATCCAATCGCAGAGGTCAGACTCGAAGGTGATCGTATCGGAAACTGCTATCGCTCGTTCGAATATCCCTAAATGCCTGAATGAAAGATGAGTATGCATCAATGCGGTTGCAGTGATGGCCTATGCACTGACGATATGTCATTCATGCGGATCACTGAAGACCTAATGCTGCCAATGCTCTCAAAGTGTCTCTCAACCGAGGCCTTAGGATGAGACTATAGACAAGACGAAGTTATTCTGCGATAGTCAAAGTGAGTAAGAGCCAAATTCACGCAGAAGAATTTTTCATCATAGTAACAAACTACAAAACCGTATATTTACACTTTGAATAGCCTGAGCGAAGCTTCATTACGTTGTGAACTGATCAACGTCATGGGAGAAAGTATCCTGTAAGCACAACGTCCTTACAACTTTAATTTATGTTGGACAGACCCCACAAATGACGTGTTCTGTGTATTTATGTGTAGAGAGGTATGGGCATGTGCCAGGACAGATTCTTTTGGCGACTTATGGGGGAGGCCTATGCTCAACAGTGGGCTCTAAAAGGCTGAAACGACGACGATGACGATTTAATTTCTTCGTTATTTTATTAATATTGTCATCAAAAAAACATAAATATTAACATAGCATAGAGTTAGGATTTATGTATCAAAACTTTAAATTAGATTTATTTAATCTATATATATGTCGTGAAAAATTAAGTGATATATAGCATTTTACATGAATCCATGCTACTAAACAATCAAGTTTACAAAAAGTAGCGTTTTGGTTTTTAACTAGTTAGTTACGATATTTCTCTAAGTAGTACGCGTTAGTCTCCTTACACTACCGCTTTGCAACCTTACACCTCAAATCAATTTATTAATTTTCATTACGTTTTATTTATTTCTCGTTTATAAACAAACGTGATAATTATGAAGCTAAACATTGTCACAATAAAACATATAGAAAAGTCCGTAAATGTCCGTAAATGTCTGTGCTTATACCCCATTAACTATTTCTTCCATAAGCTCATTCGAGAAACTTTCTAGATCGGCATTCTCACTCGAGTTAATATTTGATTTTAAGCCATAAACAATATTATTATTCAAGTTTATTATTATTTACCCCAGAAAAATAACCTACGTCTTTGAGGAGCCTTTAAAAAACATATTATTGTCTTTATGAATTTAGCGCGTGTTACTTCAAGTGAATACTTGAAGTTCTCAGCTAGCTTAGTGGTTGACGAGACCTTTCACGGAAAGGAAAAATACTGTTTCTAAACAGTAGGCACTAAAATTATTAAGTTATGACTATATGATGTGCTCGTGAGATGTATGGTTACCTTTAGTGTAACTTTTAGTATTGTTTGATTTTTTCATAAATTGATATAAAGACTTATTTATACATATTTTCATATTGTTTTGAGAAAATATTATTAGCGTAGACTATGACAAGTACAACAGCATTTATGGAAGACCCAATAGGCCAATTACTGGCTCGAGAATATGAGACGTGATATTCAAGAACATTTTAGCGATACAGATAATTATAAAAGCAAAGATAATGTTGTTTAGTGTGACTTCAAAAATGAGTTATTTATTTATTTATTCTTCTTGCAAAAATAGTACAAAGGCAGACTTAATGCCATTGGCATTTTCTCCCAGTCAACCTTGGGTTGGTGCAGAGATTAAAGGTGGGGAGGTGCATAAATTGATTGTGTACAGAAAAGTCACATGACTGTAGCAAATATACCATAGCATAAATATAATATGATAAGTAAAATACATAAATAAAATGGAAATACTATATACTTACACACAAATATACATAGTCATAAGTTAATATAGATACATATAAATATATACAAAGTAATACATACATATTTGTATACAATAGTTATATACGAAAATACATAAATAATTAACGAATTTACTGTTCTGACGACAAGTTTTTAGAAGAAACTCTTGACTTTTCTTTTGAAAGTGATGAAACTTTTGGCCATCCTGATTTCGAAAGGTAGCGAATTCCACAGAAGAATGGACTGAATAAAGAAAGAGGAATGCATGAAGTCAGAACGGTGAATGGGGCATTGAAGGAGGCGATTGTGCGTCGAGCGAAGTTCTTTGTTGCTGACTTCAGATAAATATTGAAAATAGGGAGTTATATAAGACGGTGTTGTAGATGAATTAAGGAAATAATAAAGAGTGGTTAGAGCTCTCAACGACCGACGTTGGCGAATAGGTAACCACAAAAGTTGAGAACGGTATATAGAAACATGGTCAAATTTACGCAAATTAAAGACGAATCGAATGCAGTTGTTCAGAAGACGGTCAAGTTTGTTGAGTTGATCTGCATTCAGGTCAAAATAGCACACGTGACCATAGTCGATTAGCGGGAAGATCAAGGTCTGTACAAGCATGGTTTTTGTCTGAGGAGGCAAAAAATGTTTTAAGCGGTACAAGCAGCGTAGGACACCAGTGACTTAGTTACTAGCGATCTGTGCATTCCAACTCAGCGTTGAGTCAAAATGCAGGCCTAGATTTTTCACATCATGACTGAGTGGAATAGTACAATTATTGAACGTTATTGGAGGAAGCGTGGTAACATCCAGTTTGCTCAAAGTGCGCGAACTTCCAACCAAGATAGCTTGACATTTGGAAGGATTTACAGCCAAACCGAAATTATCACACCACCTTTTAACCGAATTTAAGTATTGGTTTAACATACGGGTTGCTTCTGAAAGTTTGTCAGCACGTTGTTGAGCATATAATTGTAAGTCATCGGCGTAAAGATGATACGCACATTGAAGGTCGTAAAGGATAAAATTAATAAACAAAGAAAATAGGAGTGGAGAAAGTATTCCGCCTTGGGGTACACCAGATACAAGTTTTAGCCAACGTGACGAGGATTCATCTACATTAACTGATTGCTGGCGCCCTTGAAGATATGAGGAAAACCATTCTAGCACTTCATTCGAGACCATTAAATGGGAGAGAATAGCGAGAAGGATGTCATGACTGACGGCATTAAAAGCGTTCGTAAAATCTATAAGAACCAAAACAGTAACCATGGTTGATTCCATGCCCGCCTTTATGTCGCCAGTCACTTTTAATAGGGCTGTTGTTGTGCTGTGACCGGGTCTGAAGCCTGATTGCATTGGACTTATCAGCTTGTTACTAAATATGAAGCAAGAAAGTTGTTTATTAACACAAAATTCGAGCACCTTAGAAAGGAAGGGCAAAATAGAGATAGGTCGAAAATGAGAGTAAAGTGAGGGATTAGAACACTTAGGAAGCGGCCGGACAAGAGCATTACGCCATAAGGATAAAACATCAGTGGTAAAACGATAAAAGAGGGGGCGAAGTATTAGATATAGAACTTTCCCAGTCTGGATCTCCAGAGCTTTGTTATAGTCCATAATGCGATCAACAAATACTGGTTCTTCCTGGCAGAACGTATAGATGGTGAAATCGTTACTATTCACTTGCTGCTACTATACCAGGGCTAAAATTGTTGGTAAACATTTACAATTAATATTAGTCGTACTGTCAAGAGTCCAACAAAAGTTGTCCTAATAAAGATGATCCAGAATAATATTTTAGTTGATTTCATACTGACGAAATGATTAACGAGATGGTATGTTGAACATTTACACAACATAACTTGAAATCAAAACGTAAAGCTTTTATGACAAGAGCAACGTGCAACATACAAAATACTTAAAATTAAACTCAAAATTGCCGCCACCGTGGATTAACGGTAATGTAGTTCTGAGAGTACGAAGAAACGCGGAGGAACAACTTTATGCTATCGTTGTTTTCTGGTTGGTTAGGACAATTTGGGCCGATCATCCAATTTTCTGATGAAAAAGTAAGATTATTTTAGACCATATACTCCATGATGTTCTAGATTATAAAAAAAAGATTATTTACAAAATTTCAAAATAATTAGTCTATATAAACAAAAATCTGCTTATTTATATTCAGTATTTTAATTATAAGTTAAAGATTAGTCTATAGTGAAAATTTAAATACTAAAGCCCTTTACTTTTAAAGAATGATAAATCCTTTACCAATATAAATAGGTCTTTTACCAGCATAAAAAGTAAGTTAAAGTGATAAGAATAGTTATTTATTAACTTAATCTCTACACGCGTCTAAAGCGTATTTACGTTATAACTTATATAGTTACCTTTCTAGGGTTAAACTGATTTTAATTACTGATGAGTATCTTGGAAAATTCATTTACATTTAGCATAAATTGACAATCCAAAATCGATTTATTATTTTCCCTAGTAGTTTTAACTGCCAACCTTACTCACTCTGATATTTAAGGCATACGGATTTGCAAAAAAAAAGATAGTAGCTATAGATTACTTAAGTTATTCAATTTCCTATCTTTGGATTCGTGTCGCTAGCAATATTGAATTCCAAAAAGGGTTCAGGCATCGATCCAGTACAATATTGACAAGATTTATGTGAGCAAGGAATAAATTTAGATGTCAACCTATCCTGTTCCTTATTTTATGTTTCTACGTATTTTTTTTTTCTGTTACAAATCAAATTCTTCATTATACTTACATATCACCTTTTAATAGCTACAAGCATTAAACACATCAAAATAAAGCAGTTTTTTTACTTACACATTACCATAACTTATAACTTCATGAAATGTTTGACATTTATATATTGTGAAAATTCGCTTTAGTAATGAAATATAATTTATATCTAATTATTTTATATCTTATTATTTTATAAAGCATCAATTTAAATAACTTCTTTTCATTTAATCTTATTTGAAAGATTTATTAAAATGCAAAATTTTTGTCCAAAAATGAGAAAGTAACAAAAATATAGCATTTAAAATAAGAAGAATACAATTACAGCATTAAAAAGTAGATTGCATTTTTAAAAATTAATAATAAGAAACTGTAATCGCTCAAAATTTTATAATGGTTTCTTCAATAATATCTTCAAAATTAATTTTAAAATATAAGCATCTAAAAGGTTTGTTATTAAAATAATATTGTTAAATTCAAATACTGTTATGAGGGAGGATTATTAGGCCTGTCTTTTTTCGAAAAATATATTTTCATCATCAAGAGGTGAAAGGGTGCTTGACGTGATTTGACCCATATTAAAGTAAACAAGTAAAAGTATTCTATTTTGTTTTAAATGCAAATTTATCACTCAAATGATTTAATTGCTGATAATTTTATTTGAGTTAAAGTTGAATTACAAAAAACGCACATTAATTAGGCTGAATAGTACAGTGAGCAATACAATGAAGCTACGAGGAACTGTTTTCTGAATAGCGTTTTATCCAATTCATTGTTTCACAGATGAGCAAAGAAATTTTCGGAAAAAGCAACGAAATTGTGTCAATTTATCACTGCAGTAACGAACAAAGTCGTAATCCAGCTTTATGTTAAAAATCATATTTTTTACAATATTTCCCGCACTTACATTGTTCCAAAATTACCATCATATACCTAGTAATGGTTAATAAAAATAATGATGTGATTGCGTCACTTGTGTAAATTTATAACGAGGAATATGTCAGCAGACAAAACAAAGCTAGTTGCTTCAAGATTCTGTTAACAAAGTATGTAAATAATATAAGTATAGAGACCTTTTAAATTTGTTTTGTATTTATGCATAACATTAATATAAAGGGGTGTCATATTAATGTTATTTTTGTTCACACCGCCAGAGAAGCGGTTGGACCACCAGATGGAAAGTGGTCACTGACACCCCTGGACAAAGGCAATAGGCAGTGGTATCACGAATGCTCTGCCTACCTTGAGACATAGGATGTTAAGTCTCGTTTACCCAGTATATATGATGGTTACGATGCTCTTCAAACCGTACCTCAGTAGTGTATTTACATTACTGCTTATCGGCAGAAATAGGCACCGCGATGGTACCTCCCCAGAGCTGTAAAAAGAGAACCTATCACCTATAACTATAAATATAATATAAAATTTCAATTTTTAAATTCGGAGTCATAAGGAGTCATAAACTACACTTTGCAGTTTAGATCTATACGTAACAAATTTCAACTCACTTTGGTTCCTCTAACAGAGGATAGACTTTTTAACCATTAAGAACCAAAGTTGACTTTCACTAAGCTGAATAGAATCATAAACGGCTATGAAATTTGCAATTAGTGACTTTATAACAGATCATCCCAACATATTTTTTAATTTTTTGAAATTTTCATGAAAAAGAGGTTTTTTAATAAGATATTTTTTCTGTTACTGAAGCCTTTTTTCAATAAGAAAGAAATAAAACAAAATTGTTAATATTAAATAATAATTATAATCTTTTATTTCTAACCATTATCTTACAGCTTTTATGAAATAAATAAAAAAAGAGAAAAGGAAAATACAATAATAAGCATTAGCAGATAGATTATGGTGGGTTTATACTTGAACTAGGACGTATCCGGTATCTCAAATAATCAACCCTTCACTCTGTCAGAACTTTCTCTTATAAAAGATACATTTCTTAAATAAGTATTAAACAAAATAATTAACACAACGTAGATTTCATGGTGTAGATAAGCTGCAAAAACAATACAAAGGTAAATAAATGTACATAAATTCCGTTAGGTTACATCAACAACTATAACAAGAATGAATTTACAAGCAATCAGCACCGTTGCTAGTATAATTGATTATATAATGACTGGTAAAATGATGATGACACATATGGGCATAATAAGACGTTTACCAGCTTATCATCAAATTGTAAAGAAAATATAAATAACATTATTTGCATAGTATTAAACGGGCCCATACACTAGTCCTGTTATGCGCTTATTCTGGGCTGTCGCTTTTTCCACCCGAACTGGTTCTTGCTTTGTCGTAACGGTAGTGCTCAGTACCTGCGGTTCACGGTTTCACGCCAGGTTCACGGGGAAGTGGAGTGTCGGTATTCCGTAGGCCGCTCTCTCTATCCTCCACGACTAGGTAGGGCCGTACCTCTGATGTAATGTGGAGGGTCCGTGGGAGATGGGAAAATTCAGCATAGTGTCGTCGATCTTTCCTTCTCCTGCGGCCGTAACGGTGTTAGCGGCGGAGCCTAACACCGAGTCCGCCGCTGAAGGCTGAGGGTCTTGTCCCTGTGAGGGACGGGATTTGCTGGCTCCAATGGTCCCTGTGTAACAGACTCGGGGGACTCTGTTACCTGTATTTAGGGGCTAAGACGAAGGGTGCGTTATTTTCGACACGTCAACAAGCAGGCAGTTTTCCGTGGGGTCGCAGAAGGCCAAAGAGTTCCATTGACCCCACCTCTAAGGCGCCTAGCAAGAACAACGTTGTGGTTTTAGTTGGTGCGAATCTGACATAACCCGTCATTGCTCCCACGAGGACGGGTATGCGTAAGCATTTCCCAATTGTAAAAAAGGCTGTTGCTTAACGAACCGGTGGTTAGGGGTTCAAATCCTGCGCGGACTCTACATCTTTTTAATGTTGTTTCCTTCTTGGTTAGGGCGATGTAAGGTGATCATCATGCCGTTTGGGAATGTGAAAAGTTGTTCCAACGCCTTTTATCTCTTTGGTCATGTCGTTTAACCTTTCCATTGAAGTATGAAAATAAAATATAAGAAGGAGTGAACTATAATATCTCCTGATTAGTTGCCTGATCTCTAAAAAAAGATCGGTTAGTGTAGTTAAAATCGACTTGGAGCACTTTAAAATTCGTATAGTATGTGACATTTCTTTGATAAAAGTGTGTTAAATAGTTTGACAATCAGAAAATGTTTAGTGAAAACCGACATAGTGGTGTAGTTTCTTTATATGGCGTAAGAGAACTGCAATGTTTAAAATTTACTGACATCTAAAAATGCAAGTTATACTTTAAGTTATGAAGATCAGAAACCAAGTGATCTTCGTATAAACTTTAATCAAATCAAGCCATTATACACCTATATAACGACTAAGAGAAAGAAGGCAAATAGATTAGTCATTCACTAAAGCTCAAGAACCCATACAGCGCTCACATAGAACCTTAGATAAATTTGCATTGATAAATTGTTTTTTATATAAAAATGTTTTCTGTGTTAATGGGTAATAATTTACAAAACAGGTTATAATGTAATTTTTAAATAATTATATGCAGTTTATATTTATCATTGCATACGGTGTAAAAATTGAGTACTGGTTATGATTACTAATTTTTAATTATGATTACCTATTAGTCAGCTACACTTCTTAGAAATAAATGTATAGGTAACATATTTATGTGTATTTTATGTAAGTAAATGTTCAGAAATAATGTTCATCTTCAATTCGACTGAGTTTATAACAGCCTCGTTAAAACTTCGTGTGCAGGAAATTTTTAAGAGCGCGTGGCTGACGCTGTAATCTCAAAGTTGAAGTAATTAGCGTTATTTTCACAAACATTTTAATATATTCAGCACATCCGCTGATAGACTACAAAAATAATGTTATACTTATATGTTGAACTACAACTACAAATACGTTATTATTGCTTAAAGAAAACAAATTATAATCTTTACAAAAACGTTTTAAACTTTTTTCAGTTACAGTTTTATGTATGTGATTATAAAAAAATTAAGATCTTAGTTCACCTACTACCTGTCGTATTTGTTATATTAATGGTTATAATATTTATTAGGACAAATACAGTAACAGTATCCATTTCCATCCAGATAACTACTTTTACTTTTTTTGTAAAGGAATACATGCTATTTGTATACAAGCATCCAGACACGAGAAGAACACTATGTTCATGGCGTA
This sequence comes from Lamproptera curius, assembly GCA_029286875.1. NCBI lineage: Eukaryota > Metazoa > Arthropoda > Insecta > Lepidoptera > Papilionidae > Lamproptera > Lamproptera curius. The sequence continues at coordinate 500,856 of JAGSMT010000083.1, read as the reverse complement.
ACAGTCAGAGTGATTTACAACCACGTAAAGCGGATCGGTCCTATTATATAAAAAGAAGGAACAATATCATCCAGAATCTGTACATAGGTTCTGCAAAAAGATATAATTTAAAGAGTGAGCTAACTCCAAGCGGCAATTATTATTATAATTTACAAATAAATTAAATCGAAAAAGGTTTAGAAAAGTAATAACTCCGGTGAAACCAATATTTTAATGGTATTATATATAAAAAAAATGTTGAGGTTCATCATCAAAATGTGAACAAAGGTTTGGTTAGTAAAAAAATAGTAAAACATACATTGCCAAAATCAAACGGTTAAGAGAGTGTTTTCCATTCAACTTGTAAACTTAGGCATTGCTCAAAACCAATAAAAGGAAACTTACCTTACGTTATATAAAAATAATCACTATTAATTGTAAGGAACACACCAAAAATAATAAAAAAAGTCCATAAGACTTATATACACGATAAAAATAAACGATTACAAAAAAAATCGTTTTAAGCACGTCAGACCTTGCGTGAACTCGGAAATTTGTCCGAAGTTGACGAATTGCGCTGTCACGATTCATTTTAGCATTGTCATGATATTATACTACCATCTAAGTAAGGAATATTTGTTCGAAAGTTATTTTTCCTTCCGTAGGACATAATGATTCAAAACGTGTGTTTTTTAAATCCATAAAAACATATATATATAACCTATATCTTACCGGATCTCTAACCTAGGTTTTAAGTTCTATTTTTCGGTTAAAAATGCAAAGATTTTCAAGTAAAACCATTTTCAGTTAATTTGGATTAGAAATTTTGTGGATATAATACAAATAAATATATAGGGTAAAGGGAGATATATTGGTGATATAAGTAATTTGGTGATATGTTTTAAAACACTTTTGTATGACCGCGTTAGCGAATTGCTACAAGTGTAAACGGTATAAAACCTTTTCACTCTGCTCCGGTAATTTGTCTCAGCGTTTGGCGAACAAAGCAATTCGCTAACGCGGTCATACAAAAGTGTTTTAAAAACTATCACCAAATTACTTATATCACCAATATATCTCCCTTTACCCTATTACTTAAAATCGTCATCAAAAATCATAGCAATTTGATCAGGATTTAAACAATTTATCAGTATTTTCTTTTAGTAACTTATAATAAGTTAGCCCGCCATATCTACTAAAACTAAGCGCAATCAAGCGGAACTGCGCTAAAATTATCAATGGATATAAAATAATGATATTTTAAATTACAGTAGATAGGTTACCGTACACACAAAAACACATTAGTAATTTAATATTTATATATATTGCTAAAATTATTTAAGCAGTGGTAAGTAAAAACATAAAGAAATAGATAATAACGTAAAGAAAAATTTAATTATAAATACTGTTGCACTCAAATAATATAATTTATATGTTTCACTGGAAATGAGTTTAAACTAAAATTTTTAAGCGTCTAAAATTTAATAAAGCCTATAATAACCAAGTTTCAACACATTTAACAAGTGATAAATAAAACGATTTTACGGATTTTATCGCGTTTAATTACTATAAAATTATATTCGACGTGTCAAACACTTCCCGTGATCCATGGTCACGGGACCGACTAAGACGTAAAAAACAAAAAAATACAATTAACAAACTTCAGACATTTTAGCTTAGCCATGGAATAAGATTAAACTTAATTTACATAGCACTTTTATATTAACATAGCAAAAATTGTGTTATGCTCCTTTTTAAAAACAATTTAAAGCACTGCGTTGTAAGTCCTTTGTAAATTAATGCATTTAATATTTTTTTGTATAATGGTGGCAAAAACATTTTAATTGGACCTAAGTGTTAAATCATGTTAACAAATTTAATCGCACAAGGCTGTGATATTCAAAAAGTATTTAATTTTCGTGTCTTAAATGTGGTTAAAAGTCACAAAATAAATAAAAATGCGACCAAATGACAAGCATAACCTAAATAAAAAAAGAATTGAACAGCATTGGCTGTTCTCATTTTATTACTTACTACATTTTTTATAAGTTAATAGTTTAAATTTACCTTAGAAAAAAATATTTACTCGACTTTATTTTAAGTAAATTATGGGCAAGGAAACCAGAAGAAGGCTTTGGGGGAAATACAATGACCAGATTGTATATCAATGCAATGATTGTAATCAATGTCAATGCTTATTTTAAATGGAAGAAATGATCAACTTTTGACATAATAGCTGCACCCCCGGGATTTTTGCGGTGGTAGAAAATAAAATTATTTACTAATATTAATATTAAAAAAAAAATTGCTAAACATTTTGTAAACATCACATTCTAAATATATTTTCAGCTTTCTGATTATTTAAGCGATGTACGATTGTAAATCTATCATCAAAGTTCGATCTACCCGATTTGATTGAAGGGATGAAACCACAGCTGTGGCATATTGCCAACTTGTCAACTTGAAACAGTAAACATATCATTACTAACGCGTTAGTTAACATTGTAATTGACATATATATATAACCGCCTTACCTCTTCCCGGGGTGCAGCTATTATGGACCTTGCAATACAAACCGGAGCTTGCAGGTTCGAATTTTGCGAATAAACAATTTTTGCGGCCACTTTTCTTTCGTCCATCAAAACCACGTATTCATATACTATATTACCGGTCACGTGCTCAGATTTGAAGAAAGAGATTAGTCAAAAGGGAAGCACACCTGCTGTAAAAGCCAACACCGAGCTAAGCAGCGATAAATAATTTCATTCATGAACAGCTGCATCTCCATCGTAAATAGGCAGTATTCAGTTGTCAATACATCTAAGTTGATTTGAAAAGACCGATATTCCCTGTAACGCTCATAAAATAACAATAAGACTCCTAGGGGAATACTTATTATTACCGAAGGGAAAATATTTATTATTTCTATGACTCAAAAGACTCCTGTTTAAACTGAATAGACAGCGTCTTGACGGATAATATGATTGGCAATCATTACATGTGACTAAATCCCATTACGTCTGAGTAATTAAAGAATGGAATAGAACAGAAAACTACAAGATTTATATTATTTATTCAACTCGACCACACTTCGTAGCGGATAGGTGATCACTAAAACTTAAGCGATGCCAAGAATTACTAATCCTAGGATAAGTTATTTGTGCTAGTTGATAGATGTATTAATTATTTTTATCAGAAAATTGAATGTGTACCGGACAGTGTCATTTTTTATGGACTTCCAGAAGGGATGATTAGAGTTTTATTGTTTATATACATTAAATTTAGTTCCGTTCCTGTCCGATTTTATCTTTTATTGATAGACACTAGCTGTGATTTGGTATCATTTTTTAAAATAATTTTGCAATAAATTTAATGGATATTTAAGAAATTAAGTAAGTTACGTCGTTAAAAATCTCAAAAAAAAACCTCATGCGATTAAATAGCGGAGGCTGGCTCAACCTTACGAGATAAATTTAAACTATGGTATACATAATTGTACTATTTGAATTGGCCTACAATAATATCTGCGAGCACATATAATTATTTTTTTTAATAATAACATGGAATAAGCAGTTTCATGTATTTTTTTTTAAACTGCAATCCGGCATATTCATTTAAGCTAATTTTAAGTTATTGCGTAGATGAAAGATTTCCTTTTGTAAAATAATATTTTCATATTTTTTTTCCAAAAAAGATATCAAACATTTAAATGCAGTGGCATTAATCGCGACGCAATTTGGTACAAAGAGCACGTTGTTACCTGTTTATATTGGGTTGAATATTAATACTGTGTTTGAAGTCGGTCTCATGTTTTTTTGTTAAAATTTCATTTCTTATTGTGTTACTTTGCTCATCTTGTTAAGAAAAGTTAAAGAAGTAAGAGTTTGGAATAACAACAAGGATTGTTTTATTTCGCTCTGATATCCTTGTTTATAAATATTCTCTGTTATATTCAAATATTTTTTCTGTACCGCATTTTTTCCCATTTAAAAATTGTTTAAACACTAGTTATATCGTATAACGGTAATGTGAATCTTAAAAAAAAACTGTTTTCTTACTCCTCATAAGAATTAAATCTCTAGACTAATGGCAGAGAAAAAAATTATATTTTTTTTATTGCCTACACAGGCAGACGACCACCTGACGGTTAGTGGTCACGCCGATAGACATCGACAATACTAGTGGTATCACCAGAAACATAAGGTGTTAAATTTATACCAGTAAATTGATGGCTACGTGCCTTCAAAAACAGCAGTGTTTTAACACTACACTCTCAAAATAGAAAGTGGCTGCCCAGTCGCCCCTGTAATAAAGGGACCTACCACCAGTAATACTTATATGAAATGATATTTATCAATATTTTTAGCCGGATAAAGGATTTTAGTCGTTATGTATCAGAACTAATCCTGGGAAAGAGTACAAGACACCTAAGAAATGTGGTTTGAGTCAACTCTCCCAAACCAGAATCAAAGGAAGAAGCAAATGTCATCGTAATGCTTCTATTTGTAATTTAAATTTAAATTCATAACATCACCAAACAAAAAAAAAGCTTAGTAGCAAATTAATAACATTAAACCAGTTGACATTTTATTGTAATAGTGATTCGCCAATAATAGGGAAAGGCAAAAATGATTTCATACTGGAAACTGGAATATCCTAAAAGAATCGGTCGAAATAAGTATCTCTACAGAAGCTATTTGGTAAATCAAAAAGCTATTTTAGAGTTGCACTTTGCGACCTTTCTAGCTTCGCTATTAAAAACATTACAATTAATCTACATTTTGCATTGTGAGTTTTTAATTTTATTTTTAAGGTATGAACACTTAGCCACATAACACTCTTTTTTAAACACTTAAGAAATAGGTGCTAACGTGCTCAACAAAGTCAGTTATGATTATATGTTCTTTGACTATAAAGCTCATTCAATCTTCGCCTGCTTTTATGAATTCCAATTATTGCCTCTTCAATAAATGCTACAAAACTTATATATTTAACCATTTTTAAGTAACAAAGTCAAAAGACAAATTTTGTGCGTCTAACTTTGAAGGGTAGCAATGGCCAAAACGGTATATCGTAATCGCTGGATCTATTTGACCTAGATGATTTCAATCAAGCAGCAAATGTATTGCATAAGCGCTTTCGACTTTATGTGCGTTCACTATCTGATAGATTGTTAATAGACCGTAATAAAGTTTTATTGTTTAATTCCACGAAGCAGCGGATGCCGAAAAAAACAATTAGAAACCGAATATGCAAACAAGTTGGGAAAATATCTGAATAAAAATTACTTCGAATCTTAGTCTACAGCTGGGTTCGTGATATTTAATCCAAAGAAACCTCAGCTAATTAAGAATAAATATAAATAACAAAATGAAGAAGTGTCGGTCGAAATTATATGTTTATCAGCTCAAGCTAAAATCTTAAGCTGATTGTAAAAAATTAAATAAAGGGCTTAATGGTTAATGCCAACTAAGTTAATATTAGGTCGTAAACTACCAAACAAGCTCTAAAGATATCTGAATGTCACAGCATTTGTGACCACTAGCCGGACGCAATAATGAAATTATTGCACCTTAATTATCTAGCTTATATGTTTATTACTAAATAAAATATTATTAATTAATATAAAATTCACTCACTATTATAGGTATATAAAGGAAAACATTAAAAAAATACTAAACTTACTGCAAAGATAATTTAAACATGCACCAAATGATATCCACTCAGCTTTAACTACGAACTTTTTGAATGCTGATTTTCAGATGATGGATATATTTCAAAGGCTGATGGCGTTTTTTGCCTTTCATTTTAACTTATTTCCATATATTTCTTCTGACCTCTCCAATTGGCAATTTTTTGATTTAATGCCACTTATATTTTAGATAATAGAAATGTAAAGTGAAATTCGCTTCAAACAATTTAACTGTTTATAGAAATAATTGGGTGATCGGCCCAAATTACTCTTACAAACTAGGAAACAACAATAAAAATTTATTGAGTCCCCGCAGGATTCGAACCCTCCTTCGAATTTTTCTACAGTTACACGACCTCCGGTTTCTAAAGCACACACCCATACCACTAGGCTACGGAGGCAGTCAAAAACCTTTACTTACCTGCAAAGCTAAAAAAACGATGGCGATAATGAACAGTTTTTGCTTCAAATTGTTTACATTAAATATTCTATATAATTTTTGATTCAATACGTTTGTTTAAAAAATATATGTTTCTATCTGTTTTTCAATATTTACTTTTAAAAATATTAAGGTATTAAAATAATCTTGCTTATTAATTTAAACAAGTACTTATTTCATTTATCCTATCTTTTAAACAGGCCTCGCAACTTTAAAAAAATCCCAGAATAATGTTTTAATGAAATTCCTGTCATGTCTCTGGGACTCGGGTAAAATTTAATAACTTAATACAGTGTTTTCGTTGTAAATTACTCCCATAAAGAAGCCTTATCACGGGGAACGCGGGAGTTGCTTTAAGAATGTAAGAAATATTTTGTCGTCATCTGAATAAAATTTTGATTGAATTATTTTTGTTAACTAATAAATTGTACGTCAATAATGTAATGCAAGTATTAGCAAATTTAATCGACATTATTGATATTTATCAATAATCTAAATAGCGAAACAGCTTAACTTTATTTTAAATTAATTGTCGAGTAGATCTGTTTATATTTTTTATAAAGGACGTTAGTTTTTAGATCATCTGTCTTTTAAGATATAATTTTACTGTTATGTTATTTGTTCTGCGTCTAACGGTCGATAGTATAACAGTCATTTTTGACCGTGGTTAAACTTTCTTATAATATTTATGTTTGATAAGTAGTTAAATAGATATAAGTGAAATAAACAAATCAACTGAGATTCAAATAAAACCTCAGAAGATGAAACTACAATAATATATTTATGGTAATACAATTTTGAACGGTTATATCACAGAATTGTAAGAATATTGTATAAAAACTAGTTTATACATTATTATGTAATAATTATACATTAATGTATAATTATCAATACTAAAATTTAATATCTATAGTAAAGTAAATATTTCATTGTAAGCATATTAAAAAGGTTTCGTTCTTTAAAAATTAGTAAAAACCGAGGGAATACAAAAACTTACAAGTAATTATTAATGATAGCTTTTTTTCTACAGTAATATAAAGTGTAATAAAATATTATTAGTCTGTACCTGTGCAAAATGAAATTATTTTATCATTACAGCTGGCAGTGGTATTACGCTTGGGTAGTATAAAATATATAAAGAAATATATAGTAATTAAGATCTCAAAACCCCGCTTCAGCACTATATAACAAATATAGTTAAAAAAAATAAAAAAATATATTAGGGAGAAAGTTATGTTAATGACTATTAATAAAAATACCCATAAAATAGGCTTAATTTTACATTCTTTAATTTTATTAATTACGTGTCGTTTATTCAAACTTATTTCTTGCGATCGTAGTACAACACCGGTTTCAAGCAAGTGTTTATAGGATGTGCTACACTTTTTTACTGGCGTATGAATGTGACGACCCTACCTCCCACTTGACGGCGGATCTGCCTTACAGTGGTAGTAAGATAAATCCGCAGTACAAGTACAATTAGTCAAATGCCAAGCCGCTTGCTCAGCGTGACAATTTTAAGCAACTCTTTTTATTAAACTCCACTAAGATCGGCCGTCTTGGCGTTCATTAAAGAAGGCCTATGTCCAGCTGTGGACTGCTCAAGGCTGTTTATGATGATGATGCTGATTCTGATAATTATATTGTTTTAAGATGTAATCAAAATTTTGTTTGAATTAATTTTTTTCTACAATTGGCTACGCTTTACAGTGTTGAAAAATCATTTTAAGATATTTTATAATTGTAATTTATAATTAATAGGAATAATATTTTCAAGAATTTCTGTTTTAATTTGTATATTTTATTAAAATATGTTGGATCATCTTACTTTTCAGACAATTGGGTGTTCGGTCCAAGCTGCCCTAACAAACTGGGAAACGACAATGAAAATTTTTTAGTGTCCGTAAGATTCGAGCTCACGATCTCCGGTTTCTAAAGCACACGCCTATACCACGAGGCCATTGAGGCAGCAATGGTTTAAAGCCATTCATAAAAAATGTAATCTAATCATAGTGGGATTTGGAGCTTTCTGACTAGTTGTATTTGGCTAACACAATAGAGTGTAGCAGCCAGACGCAGGCAGACGAGCAGTCGTACCACCTGACGGGAAGTGGTCACCGACGCCCTTAGACGTTAGCAATACCAGTAGTAGGTGGTGTTTTCACACTACTGCTTCGTGCCAGAAATAGGCACCGCCGTGGTACCCACCCAGACTGTCTCCTGTAAAAAAGGGACCTACCACTGGTGAAAAATTCAAGCCAAACATAATGAAATATTGTTATAATTATGTCGTAATAGTTATCCCATCATAAAAATTCTGTAAAAGTCTGGCCAAGTCTCGATAGAGCTGCTTGTTTATGTCTAAAAAGTAATAAAATCTAGGCAAAGTCGTGCCAAGTAAAAGTAAGATCTTTACCGAAATTTATTTATTATTATATTTACTGTTGTGTGATTTGGCCGTTATACAAGTGTATCACAAACATGCATCGTTTATACTATGTTTCTTCATGTTTTTTCTGTTTATTAGAACATATTTGTATTTCCGCTACAAAGATTATTTAAATATAAACGTCATCGCGTTTTAAAATTCAGTTAGCGGCATCTAGCGTCGTGCGCGGGTATCTTCGCCTCTCTTAGTATAATGAATATTTTGATCAAATTCAGAGCAAAATTAATTAATGGTTTAGTGTATTTTTTTATTTAATTTGTGTAATGTTTGAGAATAAAGGAATTAAACGTTTGCCTAAGGTTTTTGATCAAATAGTCACGAGATACTCCAAGCTTCGATTTTCCTAGTTTTTAGTATTTCTTTCACGTAGCAATTAAACTTTAATCCTATACTAAATTTCAGCTCTCGGAGATTATGTGAAGTTCTTTTTCTATTTTGGTGATCATGAGTAAATGAGTTTTAAAAATGCGAAACTGCTATCGCTTAACTTCATAACTGAATTACCTAGACTTGATACTTTGGATTTTAAATATTTTGTAATAGTTTACTGATGACCAAATTTGTACGTAATGTTCTTATCTAGAGTTTCTCGAATTGGGGTTTGAAAATAGGGAGAAACGGTTGGTAAAGGATGGTACGACAGTGTATAAACCGCATTTGTTACCGAGCACTGTGGTGAGTAACAGCTCGATTACACATACGCAGTAATTTCTTGTTTTAACTTTAATTGACAAAAACCCAGTAAGTTATTGTTTTAGCTTATGTATATTACAGTATTTCAATGAAAGATTAAATAAGACATGGTCTTTGGCTTACATGGTTTATTACTAAAAAATTGTACACGAATCTTAAAACAAAATTAATTTTATCAGTATAAAGCGTGGAATAAAAGACACATGACTCAGTGTTATTTTAAACGCGTGATACGCTATTCAATTTCTGGTTTTGTTTTAGAGATAGTTATGTTGTCAATTTAAAATTTCACCTAATAAAAATACATATATGTATTTTATTTACGCCAGGGTACTATAAGATTTTAGTCTCTACAATCATTTAGAGCACAGTAAAGAAAATATCTTTTTAAACAAATCTTGGTTAATCTATTTTTCATTTTAAGTCTTGTGATTTAATTGCACATAATATTTATTAGTAAACTTTGTAATTTATTCTACCGACTTTAAAAGCTGTTTGTCTAAAAGTTACAATGATCGAAAATTAATTATAATTATTTTTGTATATTACTGTTATATGTGATATTATTGTTTGTGTGCGTAGGTATCCAAATTTTCGGTTCTAACTTTGGTTCTCCTAAGCAAAAATGATAACTATTTAACGAAACCTTTGTGAATATACTACAATAGACTATATAGGAGTGGTATTCAGGCAACAGTTAATCAAGGTTTCATTATTTTGTGGGGCATTGTATGCAGAGAATTGCAGACCGAGTACTTACTAAAATGGCACACGTGAAATATTTTTAATTTATAACTTTGAATAGTATCCCATACGAAGTGCTCATAATAAGAATATCATATATGAGTATTTTTTAACAAACTTCAACACTATTCAAAAATTTTTCAGATGATATTACGAGAAAAGTTCTATAAAAATGTTTATTTTTAAGTTTCTTTCTCCTTAAATGGCTAAACACTATTCCACCGACTTTTTCAACTTTTATATCTCTTGCAAATAATACGATTTGCAAAAAAACTGTTCACAATAGCGTAAATTGGTCCTTTAAGTGGATAGTTGTAATTCTTTTTCTTTATAATTTCAAATTCAATCCGTTCAATAATGTTGTGATATAATAACCAGTAATTTTCTATCCCTTGCCTGAGAAGTCAATCATGATAATTCATTCGCCACCCCAGAAATGTATTGAAGAATATATTTTTATGTATTTCATAGGAAGAGGTTTTAGGTTTTGCGAGTCTAACGTAACCCCTAACTGTCCCTGCCTCTCTAAAGAATTGATATGCGGAAGTGTTTACATATGGAAATAAAATTATGAAAATGCAAAATATTAGCCATTTATTTAAAACAAGGTTATAATTAGCGTTATTGCTATAGTTGATTGGAAAAATAATAAGCTTGAAACATATATTAATTGTAAATCGTAAGTTATTTGGTTAAAACACCTAATTACTAAACTAATTGATCTCACTAAATATACCTGTGAATTATTAAGTTGAATTATTTTTCGTGGATATTCAATACTTTTAGGAGGACGTGCGAGTGAGGAAGAAAATTTGTGTCTCTAGGTGCAAGCGTGCGTCGGATGGGCATGTAAAAAGTCGGTCCATCCACTTACCCGCATTCAACCAGCGTGGTGGGATACGGTCTCAAACCCATTTATGGATAGGAATGTATTAGGGGAGGCCTATGTCCAGCAGTGGACTATCACGGGCTGATGATGATGATGATGACGTGCAAGCGTGGACCACTAAGTACGCAATTTTAGTAACCTTCAGTATTTCTCCACACGGGTGGTAGATGTTATGCCACTTATGAGAAACACATTTTTTTTAAAGAAATCTCTGAAATTAATGAAAATAATTTTACACGATATTATAACAAATTATATTGTTTTTGTTTGTTGTACAAATCTTACCAATGCAAGAATATGTTAACTTAATAATACAAGCTAGTCTGAAATTTAAAACAGAATCATATATTTATTATAAGGCAAAAGTCTTTTTGTTGTGCTATCAAAATTGTTGATAACTGTGAGAATAGTAAATAAAATAAAAAAAATAACACAATTTTTGTTGACGTGTTAGATTCAATGCATAACTTAATTGGAAAGATAAATGTTAATAGGGCAGTATATATTACACTCGTCAATTTTATTTCAGTAAGTCGTGAACGGCATGCCGATAGACATGTCTAGTTATAACACGACCACGACTGTAGGCAATATTATTCTACCTTAGCGCAATTAATTAAATTTGTATGTTTAGAAGGTTCTTCAGGACAACCTGCCTCACCGACAATTGCACCACAAGTGTCATTTAACTTCTATGTCTTATGTATTAGAAGTTGTGCTTCTAGACCTAGATGTGTGAAGTTCATCTATTTCTGAGTTCGGTGGATTGCGAGATCCTCGAACATGGTGACCAAGATTTTAAAGAAATGCATCATCAGCACTGCAGGACATATGCCTCCCTAATACACCCTTTCCATTGGGGGTTTGGGCGTATCCCACCACGCTGGTCCAATGCGGCTGGTGGGTAGACTGACTTTTACATGCCCATCCGACGCATTGATCATCTTACTTTTCAGACAACTGGGCGATCCACATCGATTGCTGGGGCGGTGAGAACCGCCCTGGAACGCGGGTGTATCTCGTGTACGCAGTGTGTTGGTCTCGCCGTGCTCTTGAGCGAGGTAGACCTTAAAGTGTGTGTGTGTTATCCTACTTGTGTAGTATCGTGAGGCGGGACCCTTGAGGTCCAGAATTCCTAAGCCCCTTCTTCATCTGTGCAAGAGTATATTACGAGGACGTCGTTTCCACTAGAGGCTTCTGGGTCTGCGTGATATTTTGCAGCTTACCATCAGAGGTTATTTTGCGTTTCTTATCCACCTCTTTAGGATACCACGTGCTACGGTCCTCCGGAGGGCAAGTGTGAAATTAATGCTTTCCGCAGAAAGGTGTAAGTTCACGAAACTCATCTACCGTCTGACGTTTACGCGGATCCCTTAGTCGCATCTTTAGACCTGACGTCATAACACTTATTTTGTTAATGAACTTATTTATTCGTGCCCAGCTCGCTTTTCATGGATGATAATTGGCGGTGGGGCTTTGGCCTACGTTAATATAAATGTTCGAGGTTTCAACCTGCTCGGTGCAGGCCTCGACTTAATTTTTAGGATTTGGTAGGAGAAGCGGTATTCTTTTGCGGTTTACAGCGGCGGGGCGTTTTTGCCCTTTTTACGGAAACGATGGTTTCGAAACCGTCGTCATCTATATTATCATTAAACAACAATCCGCCCTTTTATATAAAAGCAGTGTTGTTTTTGAATTTTAACACTTGACACTTTCATATTAACTATTAATAATTGTTTCAATAAATATCTTATCTTGTTTTATTTACTTTGACACTTCTTTAAATAAATTTAGAAAAAATAACACTAAGTGTGTGTTTAATCAATCAATATCATGTGTTGGATCGAGTTATGTTTAAAAAGTTTTATCACAGTAACTCATTTGCAAATACTTTAAATTATTTATAAAGTTATTCCCATTATCTAAACATTTTAAATGCAATATTAAGCACTTTTGGTATCTCGCGTTTTATCGGTGTTAGAGGGTAATCTCAAATAAATAAATGAAATTAGTTAAACCCGTTACAACACCCAAGAATCGATTGCCTTTAACATTAATATCGTAATTCAGAGTAATTATCGTAATTAAAATTAATATACAAACTTTTACAAAACTATGATTTTTAATCTAAATATATTTTGCTAATCATAAAGTTTATGTTTAAATTAATGTAATAATCACGTTTTTTTTCAGATCATTACCACTTCTTGGTCATATTTTGCCGTCCCGTCATCTTTCTATAAGGACAACTAGATCGATATGGTAAAATCTACTGGGAATCAATTTCCACTAGCCGCCGAAACAGCGCCATTTAAGGCCTTTTCATCGCGCTCTCTTATTGCTGTATTGTGCGATTCATCTCAAGGCCATATTTTAAATCGCTTACCTAGAAGCCAAGCCTAAAGCTAGCTTTGACGAGCCTTGACGACCAGCCTTAATTCTTAGGCTAGGTTCCTCTAAGCTTCTCTCTAGCTAGAGCTTTAGGACGAGTTCGCAGTTACTATAATCTACCACTAAAAGGAAGGGTGCATGAGACGGGTGAATTAAACGAATTGTAGAAATACTATAAATAACTCAGACGTTTTGACCTTGACCAGAAATTGTGTAGCAATTGTCAAAGCATACAGGTTCATTCAGAACTGGAATGTGATTCCAAGACTCTGTCTCAGAGGTGGTGCCTCACGTAGCCTTCTAGATAATAGTAAAGAAAAACATATTTCTTCCCATAATTATATTAAATACAAGCTGAGAACTGGGAAGAAGTATGGGTTCATTAATTCTAGATAAGTGTATGGGGAATCAGTATCTAATTATTGTGCCAGAGCAACCTACTCACATATTATGAAAAAAATATTGACTGATACTCATTGCCCCAACACTATCTTGATTATCTTGATTGGGAGTAGGGGAAATGTTAATAGACAACACCTACAACAATTTCATGAAAGACTTAATAAACTAGATGTTAAAAAGGTAATTTTGTTCACATTTCCCTACATTAAGGAGTTGCCACAGGAAAACCAACATAGATATAAGTTAAATAACTATTTGTATATGTTATAAACAATAATTGTAAACATTTAACCCACAAATATCATAACAAAATTGATATTATTGACATTAATAATATAATTAATTGTAACAATTTTCATTTGACATATGGTGGTTGCACCTATCAAATTTTTTAGAAAAAATTAGCTTGTATGCTATATTATTGTATTTTAAATAATTCAGCCTAAATGTTTGCATTAACTTCGACTCCTGCTTCTATTGAACAGGAACAAATTGTGACATCTAATATTTGGAATCCGTTCCAACAATAATTTAAATTAAATATTGAGACAACGGAGAAAATCTCTTGCATATTAAACAATACCTTATTATTATCAAACAATAATGTTATTAAAAATAAATTTTCTAATAAAAGCACACAGTGTATGAACCTGGTACATCAAAAATATTCAGGAATAGCCAGTAAAGAACTTGAAATTGAACTCTTCTTGAATAGTTGTAAAATTGATATATTATGTATTACTGAGACTGGCTACAACAATATCAAGTTAATGTTAAATCTTGGATGTCACCAGGTTGCTTAGCCTGTTCAGTAGAGATAAAAGCTATACGCGGTGGCTCTTTAATAATTATTAATAGTACTTTAAAATTTAAAAATCGTAAAGATATTGTGAGCCTCTCTGTTGAACGGACTATTGAGATAGCCTTGCAGAGCTTGAGCACTTCATTGTTGTATGTGACAGACCTCCACAGCATTATATGAACCTTTGAAGTTGTTCTAGAGAAATATTGGTAAAACTATCTGAATCTAATAAGTATATTATATCTAGTGACTTTAACATTAATTTATTAGATAATTGCAACACCACACTTAGATTCAGATCATTGTTAAGTTCATATAACCTTTTAAATTTATTTATTGAACCAACAAGGATTACTGAGTCTTCTGCAACATGTATAGATAATATATATACTAATTGTCAACCATTAAATAAGTCAATTATTAAAATGTTAACTTCTGACCATTGTGGTCAATTTGCCTCCTTTAAAATAGATAAAATGATATATAACAAAGTTCGCAAGAAACAAGAATGTTTGTTCCTATGTATAAAAAGGTATTGAGAAGTTCAGAAGTAATATTTTACAAAAGTTAATTATTTACATTATGATGAAAATCACATGTACTTTTTAGCGCATTATTCACTTTAATAAGAAAAGAATTTAATACTATATTTACTTCTAAAACGGTTAAATCTAAAGGTTCTGGCAGTGTTTGAGTGGGGCAACAGTCGGAATCCATAAAAGCTAGGCGGAGATTATATGAGCTTTATAGTCAAAGAAACATAACCATAACAATAACTTTGTTGCACATGTTAGCGCTCTATTCTAAAATATTTAAAAAGTGTGTTATCTGGCTAAATGTTTATACTTTAAAAATAAAATTAAAAATTCATCAGATAAAGTGAAAATGACTTGGAATATTATTAATAGCGAAACTGGAAGGGCCCAGGAGCAGCTCTAAAATAACTTTAAATGTTGATAACCATAGAATTTAAGCTGACATAGATGTTGCTACTTATTTCGAGAAATTTTTTTCGGACATTCCGGATTCGAATACCAAGTCACTTTTGTCTTCTCCAACAGTTGCCGAATCACTTTTAAAATATAAGGTTATTGAATGTATCAAAATGTTTAATTTACTGATGTATGTAGAGGACATTATAAGTGCATGTAGACAATTAGATATTAAAAAAACCGCAGACCTTTGGGGAATCTCTGTTAAGGTGATAAATTGATTATTGATGTAATATCACCTCATCTGCTAACAATATTTAATGTAAGCATCCAGAGAGGAGTTCTGACCTAATGAAGCAGTAGAGTTATACATGGTTTTAAAGCAGGTGTAATATGGACCCAAATAATTTAGACCTATATCTATTTTGCCTACTTTAGTAAAATATTTGAAAAACTATTATTAAACCAATTAATGAAACATTTAACATAACTGTCTCATTAATAACAAACAGTACGTCACTTCACTAGGGTCGCTCCACGATTGATGCTGGCGTTATGCCATTAAACATCTTGAGGCTTGGGAAGCGTCGCGGATGCCTAGGCATTTTGCGATCTCAAAAAGCTTTTGATTGCGTCAGCATGAAACTCTGGTCAGGAAATTACGTCACTATGGTGTAAGAAACGCGCACTCAATCTCTGTCTTCGTACTTGAGCCACCGAACTCAGAGGGTTGACGTGAATGGTAAAAGATCTCCAGGGGCCCTGGTAAATATGGGTGTCCCACAAGGGTCTATTCTTGGGCGTTTTCTCTTTTTCATCTATATAAATGATTTACCTTTATGTTATTAATAAAAACGACGAGATATATATTTGCTGATGATACTTCCTTGATTTTAACAGTTAAAAGACATACATCAATAAATGACGATGTAAATAATACTCTCTAGAGTGGCGCACTGGTTTAGTGTCAATAATTTGCTACTGAACCAGAAGAAGACAAAATGTATTAAATTTATGACTCCAAATGTAAGACCGAGTAAATGTGAAGTGTTTATAGATGAGGAAGAGATAGACGTTGTTGAGTCAACCGTGTTTCTGGGAATAACAATAGATACCAGATTGCAGTGGGGCCCTCATATTAATAGACTGTCGAATAAACTCAGCCTGCAGTATATGCTATCAAGAAAATCAGACAATTAACTGACGTGAGACGGCCTGTTTAGTATACTTTAGCTATTTCCACAGTGTAATGTCTTATGGCATTCTATTGTGGGGAAGTGCAGGATACTAATACGATCTTTGTCCTCCAAAACGAGCTATTCTGAGCGTGTTTATAACCTGGCCTCAAGATCTCTCGAGAAAATTGTTCCCAGAGATTAAAATACTAACCGTTACTTCTCAATACATTTTCGAAAACCTAATGTATGTCAAAAAATAGAAATGATTTTCTTAGACATTGTGATGCACATAACATAAATACTAGAAACAAAATAATTTAATTCTTCCAGCAACCTAGACTGCGAAGAATAAGTAAATCTTTATGGGACAATGTATACGCTTTTACAACAAAATCCCAGTAAACGTTCAGAATTTAACTGTTAATAAATTTAAAAAAGTAGTAAAGGAACGTTTATGTGTTAAAGAGTTATTATGACATAAATGAATTTATAAATGATAACACAGCCTGGTAATGGAATGCTCGCTCCAGGCTTTTTCAAGTATAATATACGTATGATAATATACGTACTGTATGTAGCTCATAAGGAAATTTATATGTATATATTTGATTATTTTAAAAGATGACAAAATAGGCCGCTGAGTTTCTTTCGCCGGTTCTTCTCAGGTCGGAGGCAGTCCTATTCCGAACGGTGGTAGCTGTCCTCTGACAATCAATAAGCGAGTGTTACACTTCTATATTGAATAAAGATATTTGAATTGAATTGAATTGAAAAACTATGTTTGAGAATTTTGTCTGTCATGAATCCGTTCACAAGATTTTAGTTTGGCGTACTTTTTAGTGGTATCTTGAGCATTTACAACTTGTTAGCAGTGATTAATGCATATCTCACATAAGTGAGACACGTAGGGACAACCTCAATGCAAATTAGTATATTTTTATTTAAGTTTTCAATACCTTTGAAATAAATTAAATTTTTAGGGTAGATGCTATGGTGTTTAAAAAATAGTAAGAACTATAAGCTAAAAAAATATATAAAAAACGTAGTTGGAAAAATCTATTGTAAAGCATTATAAATAGATAATAAATAAAATATTTGAGACTGAAACTAATTACATTAACACAGTTTTTGATTTTCATCTGGCATTTAATCTTATTAAGAGATTGGTTCCCTTTTTAACAAGTCCTTTAAATTATAAAAGATTATTTTTAGAAATACACGTAAGTATTTTAATGTGAAAACATTTTTATGGTTATTTTATTGTATGTGTTTTATCTATGTCGGTTGATATTCTATGTTTATTCAGGACTCTTGGTCGAGTGTTGAAGAGTGTATGTCTAAATATTTATGAATTGTATACATTTACTAACAAAAAGTAGAAGTGATCATATTTTTGTTTAACGACGCATCTGTGTTTGCAAATTGAATTTTTTTTGTACTAATAGAAAAAAATATAAACAGTATCTTAATGTTGGATAACATAACATGTAAAGTGTAACATTTTGTGTATAATTTAAAAATTATATTACGTGACCACTCATAAAATTAAAATATTACTAGCAGATACATATATGTTTATTCAACCATTTGTATTTTAAAATATTAAAATTGAAATGACGTGATCAATTAGGATACCGAAGGGTTTAACTGATTGATAATAAAATCGTGGTGTGATTATAAACAGTCAGCACTACACTTCTTTACTTTCTTTAGTCATAAATTGCGCTCTTTATGCACGATAACGCTGCTGTTCACTCGTACCTTGCTCCGACGGCTGCCATCCTCCGTAGCATCTTTAAAAAATTAGACCATCTATCATACAGCCCAGCGTAATACATATTCTCAAAATAATAAAGGACATGCGTTGGCAAAAAATGTTACTCTGATGACGAAGTCAGATCTGCAGTTTCGGTCTATTTCGACAGCATAGTTAAACTTTTTTTCAATAGTATTAACAAGTTATTAGAGATGTAAGAAAACTGTATAATAGTAAAGCTTATGGAAAAACTTACTTAAGAGTAAAATTGTTTCATGTTTAAGGTCAACCCCGCTCCCCCTCTTTTCAAAAACATATTGATTTTCTGCACCTTTTATACGATCAGTTACTTTGCAAAGCCAGCCACGATACTTTATTAGTCCGATAAAACATAAGATACATTATGTGATAACTAGACGGAAAAGAGATTATGTGCACTACTTCTTCACCATCAGACACATCGATCATCTTACTTTACAGACAATACGAACAGGAAAATAATGAAAAACTGTTGAGTCAAATGGTATGTACATCTTTTGGTAAGTACACTCATAACGTAAGGGTAAATAACCTAAAGGTACGCCTGTGTGTAAAATGCCACAGGTGTATACCTGTGTCTACACCTTAAAGTAATTACATACAAGATTTTCACGGCCCCTGTGGCATTCTTTTTAAATTAAATCTGTTTGTGCTGTAATGGAAGGCACGTAGCCGCACATACGGTACATAAGCTGCTCGGTGAAGAGGACAGGATTTATCACAGTGAAAATCGTAAATAAATAGTAATGCTAACCAAACCATATTCGATTTGGAATGACTATCAGATTTGATTTATTTATGGACGGTGGTACTTTTTCCAACATTAATCGCCAACCAAGTAGGTGCCTTAAAATTAAATATCTCTTATATTAATTATATTTATATACATTTTTTTGTTTATGTAACTTCATAAATTTATTAATCTTTAAAGAATATCATAAGATTTTAATTCAATTTACTGTTGATAGCAAATTAAAAAACTTAAGGCAATAGAAAGACACATTACGAATAATAATAAGTAAAATTTTAACAAAAACATTTATGACCAACTTCAAACAGCATATATATAAGCGGGTAACAACGTAACCGCTGCAAGAAACTATCCTGCGATGTCTGCCATGGCATTCTAAATCTCTAATTTCAATTAAGGTATTTATTTAATCAAAATGTTATGTACGACACGGTCAATGCGAATAGAATCGAGATTTTTTTTATGCATTAACTTTTATTTAAACTTACACTATATTAATGACATTTGAATTTGCGTTATTGCAGTTTTAAACAACGCTTAACATTAAAATGGTTATTGTGGTGTATTCAAAAAACATAGATATATGCACTCGCAAACTTTATTATTTCAAGAAGTAGTTATGTAAACATAGTTTAAGTCTATCTTTTACGGTTTCAGCAGCGTATGCAATTTAATCGCATGAGGTTGAAATAAATTTCAACCTCTGCTATAAAACCGGTGCTATATTTTTTTTATTTTTCAAATATCTTTTTGAAAACTTTTCACAAAATTAATGACAACAGATTAATAATTAGACACGATCAATTGACAGCCTATAACTATGATTAATTACCTATCGAAAAATAATTAACAAAATCGGAGCACTGGAAGGAGGAGGTAATATAGTGAATCATCGATTTCTTTGTGACGAAGATAAAACTGCTGCAAACAACCTTTTATAAATAGAAGTGTGAGCATAATTGATAAAATATTTTATTTTTATTTTAGTATATTAAATATAACAATTAAACTTTATTCAAATCGGTTTTAAAATTGGATAATTGAACTACATGTGAATAATTATTCACAAGCTATTGTTTTTGAAATATATTTTATCAGACAACCACTCAAACAGGTGGCAGGAACAATTAACATAATGAGTACTATATTATGGCACAAGTTCTTATTTAATATAATTGCCTTTAAATATCATAATTTCCTTTATCCATTAAGACGTAATAAAACAAAACGATAAAAATTTATAATTTTTTGGGTTTTGTAAGATTTTATTTCAAAACCGTTGATTTCAAATGTTACGTCAAATATTGTGTATAATACTCAAAGAAAGTATATGAAACGTAAAGTCACTGCATGTAGTATGCTCAACTTAAATATTTGTGTTTAATTCTTATTTTGTACAAATTTTACCAAAGATATAAGAGATTAAACATGGCGATAATAATGAGGGAAATATGTCAATCTTCTTTATTCTAGTTTTCTAACTTAATTTTTTGTCGTATCTAAGTCTTTTAAAATTAAATCAGAAAAGTTTATAATAAGTTATACAGCAAAAAAAGTTTGTACTCATTAAATGTGTTTATACCCATTAAATTTTCAATAACCCATTATTAACATTTTAATGAGTCAAGAAATAAGTGCACACTCATTATGGAATTCATTTTAATATAATATTGCGACTAGAAGTAAAGAGCAAGAATTGTTTCACTTGTCACCTTATCATCCCGAATGTAATGTTCAATTTACTTTCTTATCAATTATCATAGTAATATACAGTAATAAACAGTGACATAGTATAATGAATTTACGTAATAACTTTTTCTATGTTAGACTGCTCATTCCTCAGGGAAATTAGGAGGTCAGAGTTTTAATGAAGCTTATATTTATTATGCTAATAAGCAAAATAAGCTTGGAAAGTCAAATTATTCTTAGATATGACAGGTAATAATATATTTATTCTTAGATGGCTAAATAATATACACAAATAATACATAAACCCAGAATATTTCACTTCACATTTATTTTTAAATTTAAGTTTAATTAAATATTTATTATAGGCGTGTGTATGTATATATATTTTGAGGCGGGCTTCAATCAAAACTTATTTCGCCTGAAGAAGATTGTCAATTCCTACCATCTGTCAAGTGCAATATTCCTCTACAAGATCCAGGAGGTATCAAGCTTAGATTGTGATCATGGCCTCTTATATTGGACAAACAAAGCGAGCAATAAAACCCGTGAAGGAACATATAGCTGACATTAAACATAAAGATCCAACAAGTCGGCAAGTGTGACCATACCTTATATCACCCAAGCCATTACATCAGACCATTACTACATGTAATACAATCTGTAAAAAGCTGCAAGGCAAGGTGATATAATATCAATTATTGAATTTATCACCCAACCTAGATCCCCTACATGACTAATCTATATTAATATTATAAATGACAAAGTAACTCGTCTGTATATCTCTCTATTTGTCTGTCTGTCTTACCGTTTAATCCATTGAAATCATTGAACAAAATTTTGTACATCATTATAACAGATTCCAAGAAAAGACACTATATTAATATTATAAATGACAAAGTAACTCCGTCTGTATATCTCTATTTGTCTGTCTGTCTTTACTCGTTTAATCCATTGAAATCATTGGAACAAAATTTTGTACATCATTATAACAGATTCCAAGAAAAGACACTATATTAATATTATAAATGACAAAGTAACCTGTCTGTATATCTATCTATTTGTCTGTCTGTCTTTACCTGTTCAATCCATTGAAATCATTGGAACGAAATTTTGTACATCATTATAACAGATTCCAAGAAAAAGCATAGACTATATAAATGACTTACCAAGTGTAAAAAATAATAACGAAGAGATAGTATTACTAACGGATGATACCTGTCGATTAAAGTTCAACCACATACGTCAATAAGTCCGGTGACTCAACAACCCGGAAAGAAGAGGCCCGAGAGAGGTGAGGGCCACGTCGCGCCGGGGTCGCTGAAGACTGTCATCCACGCCCGCCACTACAGCGACACGAGAAAGGAACAACGTTGGTTTTTTAGTGGGATACCGGCTGCTCCATCTTAGTCCGGGAGCTCCCATATATCCCTGCTGCCCTCTACCTGGCAGCGGAAATTCGTAATCTGGATTTTTCCAACGGCAAAAAAAAGGGTTAATAACTTACTCTTAGACGTAGTTGAATCAACTGTTTCTCTAACTAGAAATAAAAAATTGTAAAGGGACCACATATTAATACGCTTGCAAGTGAAGAAAGCCTTGCAGCTTACGCAGTAAAAAAATAAACATAATTTATTCTTCCAGCAACTAGACTGAAAAATAAGTTAGTCTTTTATTTGACAATGGATTATTTTTTAAGACAAAATACCATTATACGTTCAGAACTTAACTGTTGATGAATTTAAAAGGGTAGTCAATGAACGTTTATATGTTAAAGTTTATTATAGTTTTAATTAAATTTTAAATTGTATCGTAGCGTGCTACTGGAATGCTCGCTCCAGGTTTTGTTTCAATATTGAATTATGTTATGCCTTTAAATTGTTTGTTATATAAACGAGCCCGCTGAGTTTCTTTCGCCGGTTCTTCTCAGGTCTGAGGCGTCCTTTTTCGAACCGGTGGTAGCGTATTTTACAATCAATAAGCAAGTGTAAACTTCTATGTTGAATAAAGATATTTGAATTTGACTAAAAATTATTGCGACAAAAGTAGTCAAAAGGGTTGAAATAGAGGACGAAAGTCTATGTGGAAATCGTCTCAGCTATTGTTTTTTTTAGCTATTTTGTGGCTTTAGCTGTACGGGAAGTTGAAATGGGGATGAAAGTCAACATGGAAATTCGTCATCGTCTAAACAATAGCCATAAAACTTTGTGTACAATATACAATAAAAACACCTCCTTTATAGTTTAATATACAGAATTTTTCAATACAACTCGCGGTCATTTCTCCTATTCCTCGCGGGCGAATGCGCAAGTAACAGCAAAATTATGATATATGCATCTGTTTACAACGAAACCATTTTAAGCAGTGTTTTATAATAATCACAAAATATACAAAATGACTAACTCTTAAAATATGCTTCAAGTTGAATATTTTACACTTGTTACATCCTACGGCAGTATGCAATCCGCTGACATAGCATCACGCATCAAGCGCATGCATGTCATCATCAACAAATGTCGCAATCACTCAAACGCCGACCTTTTCCATATAACGACACTATGGAATCCGCTGACCTGCTTGTAAGACAGCGATCGATTCTTTCCACCGACGAATGTCGCAATAGGGAGAACGACGATCCTTTTCCATATAACGGCACAATGGAATCCGCTGACACGCTGTAAGACAGCGATCGCATTCCTTCCCACCGACGAATATCGCAATAGGGAAGAACGCTGACTCTGCAGCACGGGGAGAACATAAGAACATACGCGAACGGATGGACTTCACTTCTCTTCACACCTCGAAAGTAGTCACTTGTATTTAGAATAAGTTAACTTTATAATTTATAATTAATAAATTTATTTTAAGTAAATCGGTTTTTTTGAGTCCTCCTGCGTCGGTACTCGTAATTGGCGCAGTCGGTAGGATTCCCGGGTCGCACCGCGAATATTCGAGACCGCAAAAATCGCATCTCGCCGCGCTTCGATAGACTTTCAACGTCGCACCGGGAAAATCCTGAACAACGTGACCACGCCGGAGATCCAAACTTCGATACCGCTCAACTGAAATCGACCATGCCCATGTAAGTACGCTGAATTTTCCAGTGGTTGCTTGCTTTCCCTTATATATGTAATTTTTTTTTTCCTTTTTATAAAATAATTTCAAGATTTTTCGATTGAGGAAAACTGAGAAACCTAGGTTAGTTAGTAAAAGACAGATAGATATAGATTCTAGACGTGGTATATTATTAGATAGTAATTTAATTATCATGGCAGATTTCGACAATATCCTTAAAGCCCTCCGCTTACTTCCCGAATTTGATGGAAACCCGAACGTACTTACCCGATTTATTGGCCTTTGTGACCAGTTAGTTTTACAGTATGCGGGAGAATCCGAAATTAATAATTTGGCACTTGTTAATGGAATATTAAATAAAGTAACAGGACCTGCCGCCCGTTTGATTAATACCAATGGTATACCTACGGATTGGTCTGGCATTCGTAATGCTCTTATAAATAATTTCGCTGATCAAAGAAACGAAACCGCACTTTATAACGATTTGTCTCTTTTAACGCAAGGTTCTGGCACACCACAGGAATTTTATGAAAGATGCCAAAGCCTTTTTAGTACCATCATGACATATGTCTCATTGCATGATAGCTTGCAAACTCTATTGACGCAAAGCGTGACCTGTACCTAAACCTAACACTACAAGCCTATCTACGTGAGTTAAAGGATCCACTAGGATCGCGCATTAGATGCGGCCAGAAACCATCGAAAAAGCACTCGAGTTTATTTGCAAAGTAGAAATGACCATATGACTGAAAGGAAACCTGCTTATCAGTTGCAATTACCAAATCAGTCTGCCCGTAATTTTAATTTGCCGATAGTAATAATATGAATCTACCACCCTTCGCCGATTAATTTTAACATGCCCGGTCCCTCTAGACCGCAATACGTTAACCATTCCCCGTCGCATGCAAACCAGTTTAAAACACCTTTAAACCATCCACGTGGACCCACGCGTACCCAGCAAATGTTTGCCGCGCCGCCACCAGGTTATAACCAGCGCAGCGCTGTATTTAAATTACCGCCCCGTAACCAAGGACCGGTGCCGATGAGCGGCGTTAGCCACTTCCAAACAAAGCCGCTACCACTATCTGGATGGAATTGGGCGAAACAAGGTAATCCACCGCCATCTCAATATTTTAAAACTGTGAGTTAATGTAAATGAGTGTTCAACTTACGATAACTATTACTACTACCCTGACCATAACGACTCATTATACGACCCTTAATTAAGTGACGAATATTGGAACCATATAACCAGATTATCCTGGTGACTGTGACAACAATTACGAAGCGACTAACGGTAGGTAACGCCCAGACACCCGAGGAAAAAGTCAATTTAGATTGTCAGGATTTCAGAAGGGACCAAACTGCAAATTAGGAAGAACTAAACCTTCAGACGCAAAGACAGCTACCTTTTATACGAATCTCTGAACCCCGTTAAATTTATTAATAGATACAGGCCTAATCAGCTTCTATTAGCCGGAAGCAGTTGAATCTACTTTGGTAACGTACAATAAAACTACGACCCATTCGAGTTACGAATGTTCACGCCACGAGTAGGAATAATTATTCTATTACCTTCCATGCTTTTCCGAATTTAATGATTAGAGATGATAAAATTATTCGTATATAAGTTTCATTATCATTTTGACGGTTTGATAGGAATGGATTTACTTACGAAATGGGAAGGAAATTAGATCTTATAGAACTTAACTTAGGTTACAAATCAGCATGCAATCCATACAAATTTATAATTCTGTAATTTAAACCTTTACGAAAACATAGTACCAGCCGAGTGTTCAAAATTACTTGGTTACCGATTAACGCGCCCCTACGGTGAAGTTTTGATAGAAGAGTTAGGTAGCAATTGCGTAATATCAGAATGCCTCACTACGGTTCGTAATTCACGGTATAGTTGAAGTCGATAACCCACTAAAACGACATCATATTTCCTTGAATCCAGTACTCAGGCAACTATGTCAAGTTAGTGCACTCGCACCGAACAACTAACGCCACGCGCAAATGCAGTCATATCGCAATTACGCATGGATCATCTAAATGACGAGGAAAAAGTAATTTTAGGCTTTATGTTCTAAAATATTCTGACGTATTCTATATTGAAGGAGAGCATTAACTTTCACAAAAGAATAAACACAGTATTAGAACAACTGACGAAATTCCGATTCATAACAAAGAGTTACAGATACCCGTATATTCACCGCAAGGAAGTGAAGTCAGATTAATAAATGCTCGATCAAGGGATAATAAGACCGTCCGAGTCAGCCTGAGCTCACCAATTGGTGGGCCCAAAAAGGTAGGCCTCAGGAAAGCAAAAGGGCGTCTGGTCGTTGACTGTAAACTTAATGAAAAGACAGTTGACGACAAATACCCATCCCTAATATCACAGACGTCTTGGACAAGCTAGGAAGTGCCAGTACTTTACAACTCTACTTGGCACTGGATTTTATCAGGTTGAAATGAACCCAGCCGATATTTCGAAGACGCGTTCAACGTCGAAATCATGGCCACTTCGAATTTCTAAGAATGCCTATGGCCTAAAAATTTCCTTCGACCTTCCAGCGCGTCATGGATAACGTACTTAGGGACCTCCAAAACGTAATATGTCTCCGTGTACCTGGATGACATTATTGTTTTAGTACAAGCCTTCAAGATATAGTCAACCTGAAAAGGTATTTGAGGTTGGTGAATCTAACTTTAAAATTCAATAGATAAGTCCGAATTTTAAAACTGAAACTGCGTACTAGGAATATCATAGTAAGAAGGTAAAAACTGAATCCAGACAAAATTGCGCTATACAAAAATATCCGTTACCTAAGACCTTCTAAAGAAATTAAACAATTTGGGACTGTTAGCTATTATCGGTTTATACCGGATTTTGCCCGCATCAAAAAACCCATGACAAGTGTCTCAAAAGGGAAATAAAATCAATTTTGATACCAATTATACCAACTGTTTCGAAAAGTGCAAGACGCTCTTACTAACGATCCCATCCTTAGTATCCTGACTTGATAAAGATTTTTTAACCACAGACGCCTCAATTTTGCAATAGGTGCAGTTCTCTCTCAGGGGACTAGGTCAGACAAACCGATAGCATACGCCCACGTACTTTGAATGAGAGAAATAAATTACAGACAATAGAGAAGGAACTGTTAGCTATGGTATGGGCACCAAATACTTCCGCCCTATCTCTTTGGTCGAAAAATTTAAGATAGTAACAGACCATGCTTGCAGTGGGTTATGAACTTGAAAGAGCCAAACTCACGGCTTACAAGATGGCGTTTAAAGTTAAATGAGTATGACTTCGTAGTGTATAAGAAAGGAAAAATAACACAAATGCCGACGCGTTATCGCGAATCGAGATCTGAACGAGAAGCAGCCTGTAATAGTTAATCCAAGTGAAAACCAGCCTCTATAGTAACTCAAGTACTTCTCACAGCAATACTGCAAACGAAAATCCAATACTGGAAGTTCTATAACTGACGACCTCTGAATAAATTTAACCACAATTTATCTGACTATTGTAGGTGAATAAAGAACGTACAACCTGAAAAACCATTTGAACCACACACGTACATCTGTTCAGTTGTCCGACTTAATTTTAGAAGAAGATCTCATTAACGCAATCAAAGAATATGTTAACCTGAAAATTCAAACTGCCTCTTGATTAATCCTCCTCCTTGGTCAGGTTATTCCCATTATACAAGATAAGTTTAAAAGTCATCTATGAAATTAATTGGCTGAAGGAGCTGGAAATGTAAAAGACTATTAGACAGAGACATCATTCGCCATACCACAAGGAAAACAAACCATCGGGTATTAAGAATGTTACTTAGGTTAAAGCAAAAGTATATGGCTGAAAATGAAAGATCAGATTACCAAGTTGTCAATGATTGTACCATCTGTGGGCCAAATACGATGGGGAACCTGATCAGACTTAAATTTAATGTAGTGCCTCCGCCAAAGGTTCTTCGAGACAGTGCAACTGGATTGTTTTTAGTCAAAACGAAAAATACTGACATTTATCGATGTTTTCGAAACGCAAGCATACTTTAGAGATGGTAAGCAGAAGTTCATATGTTTATTAATATTCGCACGCACCATGGTTTACCACCACTATTATTACAGATCAGGGACTGAATTTACTAACCAGATGTTTTCAGAGGTTTGTAAAACTATAAAATCACTCACCATCAAACTCTAGCACACCTCCGAATGCGAATGGTAACATCGAACGCTTCCATTCTACAATACAGAGCACTTCTATTTTAAAATTACAACACCGTAACGAGCCGGTTATCAATTTATGCCTCACGCTGGTACTTGCATAAACAGTTCTATCCATAGTTTTACGAAATGCAAGCCCTACGATCTTATCTTAGGACATACACCACGAGACCCAATAGACATGACATGACTGCACACTTGTTCCAATAACGTAGAAAATCAAGAGAAAATAAGGAAAGTCTATAATTATTAACGAAACATCATTTGTAAATAGAAAGCCCTCATTGAGAACCGTAATAGAAACCGGGAATCAGAAAGAATATCAACCGAGAAAAGATATTTGTTAGAAACCTTGTGCAAACAGATCTAAATTAGCCCCTAGATACACCTGATAAAGAATTAGAGATTACCTATTCACATAACATCAAAAAAAAAGGTCCCAGGCAAAATCTAGACTGAAACGAGTCCCAAACAGCCAAATTGTTACAGGATTCCCATGATGCTGTTCCTGAGTCTGGTACATGCTCAGGAAATAAAACTTGCCACTACAAGACGGACCAGGACTCTTGCCCTTTAAATTAGGACCGATGAGACTTTACGACTAACTATCATATTTTCTTACATTATATACAACTGACGGACATTGAAGACAGTATTAACCTAGTAAAATTCAACTAACAAACCGTTAAAGACCGTCTAGATAATTACACATATGCGCTATAGAATTTAAATCGATCATCTAAACACTAAATTAGATAAAGCTTTATACACAAGATTGACAATCGTTCTAAAAGAGGTTTAATTAACGGATTAGGTTCCGAATTAATACTTACCGGTAACCTGGACTATACAGACGCAAGAAGTACGAGAATGCTATTAAATCTTAAAGGATAATCAAATAAATGGTATCTGAGAAAATCGTCACATTAGTCTTAGCAGGAACTAATGGAGAACACATTTCAATTATTTCAAACTCGCAAAGAATCAGACTCAATTAAATAGAACTATGCACATTTTACTTGACACCAATAAAACGCAGCATACTCTCTTTGGTTTACGAAATTTGCCCAAACATTATCAATAATTAGATAATTTGGAAGTATATTATGAATTAACTAGGTTAGAGAACGATTACATTTTGTAGTGAATCGCGCACCATCATTCTATGCTTAGTTTAAATATGATAATAATACAATACTTAGGCTTAAGACTTATATTTAAGGAGGAACTATTAGATTTAAATTTAGAGACTACTATAACATTATAGCAGCGTCAATTTCAATGGGAATCGTATAACATTTGTATTTAAATTCCAAAGTTTCACCGCTTACATTCTCGTTATAAAAATTAGTGATTGTTCCAAATAAGTTTAATCAGGCTATTATCTTTTCCTTTCTCTTGCAATCACTGGCGATATTCATGGCATGGAGGCAGAATGTCCGAAGATAGATGCGTGGATTCTGCGAGAAAGAACCAAACCACCAACTGAGGTCATCACCGATTGCATCTGAAACCATCACGGGTCACGCAACCAACGCCTGCAAGAAAACTACCATCAGTCTGACTAGACCAGCCATGGAGAAACTAGATGACCGCCACTATGCAGTTGTATCTACGAACCTCACCGAGTACAACTTACATGCCA
Source organism: Lamproptera curius (assembly GCA_029286875.1). NCBI lineage: Eukaryota > Metazoa > Arthropoda > Insecta > Lepidoptera > Papilionidae > Lamproptera > Lamproptera curius. Next base: position 471,072 of record JAGSMT010000083.1, on the reverse strand, counting down.
ACGAGACGGATCAGTTCATCAGGAAGTTTCCTGGCTATCATCCCGCATAATTGCATCCTGCGCAAAACGAGTTCACCATCGCTAACACCAACGACAACCTAAAGGGACAGCTGATGAAGATAAATAGTGTATCAATCGAGCCCGAAAAGGAACAGTTTCAACACCATTGGAAATTAACTCGGTAGATCTGAAAAGCTTCATGAAATTCGGAGATAGGATCAAGCCACAACAACCCATTCAAATACAAGAAACTTCAACCTCTACCACACCACTATTCCGATTTATAGCTTGCACTGGTACAATAATTATCGGCTCCTACTCTGTCGACTATGCCATCGTCGAATGAGAGCAGCGCCTACACTGAACCTGAGGCCCGGAAAATAGAGGCCGATCTCAAAAGAGAGAGCCACCAGCGACATTTCCTCTCAAATTGATGAAAATGCTGCCTAAAGGGGAGGTGTTTAATCCTACGGTTGAGGAATCCGCTGACATAGCATCACGCATCAAGCGCATGCATGTCATCATCAACAAATGTCGCAATCACCAAACGCCGACCTCTTTCCATATAACGACACTTGGAATCCGCTGACCCGTTGAAGAAGCGATCGATTCTTTCCCACCGACGAATGTCGCAATAGGGAGAACGACGATCCTTTCCATATAACGGCACAATGGAACCGCTGACACGCTGTAAGACAAAGGATCGCATTCCTTCCCACCGACGAATATCGATAGGGAAGAACGCTGACTCTGCTGCAGGGAGAACATAAGAACATACGCGAACGGATGGACTTACTTTCACACCTCGAAAGTAAAGTCACTTGTATTTAGAATAAGTTAATTTATAATTTATAATTAATAAATTTATTTGGAATCGTTTTTTTGAGTCCTCCTGCGTCGGTACTGAATCCATGCTTTTATATCTACTTGTTTAATAACAAATTGAGGTCAAGAATCACAATAAGTTATTATTTAGTAAAACATAATAAATAAAGTATAATATTTACGCATGAAGGTTTCAAACGCTCTGTTTATTTAGGCAAACTACTACCTTAACCTACAGATTCAGAACTGTTATAAGGTTGAATGACCAATGCCCAATTGGATTTTCCTCGGTCACTGTACTTTTACACTATTACATGTATGTTCATGACATATGCTTTTTAAATATTGCATGCCATAGGCCTCCATAAGTCACTGAGAGAGATTCTGTGCCACCAGATCCACTGACATTCTACAAAGTTCGCATCATTCCATCTAGTGAGGAATATTTTACATTTCAATAATTTTTTAAATTTGGTTACAGTCCACTAACAAATTTGAATTTAAAAGAGAAAATAATTAGATCTATGGAATCTACATTTTGGCAAAGAAAAGTAATTTGATTGAAAAATGATCATTTGAAAGAATTTCTAGTAATTGTCGCAAAGCAAATGCCATTAGATTGCCATAGTTTCAAAGAAATGTTTTAGCATTAGAATCCTTCGAAAAATGCTTAATTTTATTATTAAAATATGACTATTTATTTTAATGCACTTAAATTGTTTAAATTTCATTTTTAGTAATTCAAAGGAAAGAAACCTTTTAAACTAAATAAATCCAAATTTACCTATGTTTTGTTTATCTTTTTGCTAATTATGTTGCCACGTGCAAAAGTCGTCTTGAGTTTTTACAATATTTTTATTTTTTATGTTTTATTATCATTTGTTATTCATTAAAATAAAACAGTATTTAATTATCGATGTCCAATTTAATCTAAAAACATGATATTTATGATGATGATGATATTTTCGGTTTGTAATTAAGTTTAAACAAAATAGTTGTCAGGCAGTTGTGTTATTGCCAGAGTTATTTTTTTACATTGTATATTTTAATTATTAGATAATGTAACTGTTTACGCTATTCCTAGCCTTCCTCAATACCATTAAATAGCTAAAATATTTATGACTTTTATTAAAAAATATGATAATTATGAAAATTCATTCATCCATCTGTTTAATTCACGCATATTTTAACAACAACGTGAGTATATATTATTTTTACCGGTGGTAGGTCCCCTTTTTACAGGAGACCGTCTGGATGGGTACCACCGCGGTACCTATTTCTGCCGCGAAGCAGTAGTGTGAAAACACTGCTGTTGTCCGGTTTAAGGACTGTAGGTAGCGTATTTACTGGCAAACGAGACTTAACACCTTATGTCTCACGGTAGTAGCGCGTTCAATACCACCGGATATTGCCAATGTCCGTGCGTCGGTGAAACTTCCCATCAGGTGGCACGACCCTCGTCTGCCTTGCGTTATGCCAAAAAAACATTATAACTCTACTTTGTAGTATATAACTGCCCTTATACGTAAAATGTTGTACTCTTCGTAAAATAAGTTACAAAATTACAACCTCCACGTTAAAATATATGTCCTTCAGATTAAATTCAGTGCACCTGGGAGCCACGAGCCAATCAGGCCGCACAGATTAATAACTAAAATGCATTGACGTGCCATAATCCCCTGGTGAGTCGTGTAAAACAACGATGTTGTAATGCGAAATCACATGTTGAATCAGATGTGTGTGTAGCCATTATTTTCATTCTCGTTAGTAATAAATACTTAAAAGAATACTAAAGTTAATGTTGTAGCTAAATCATCATTGATATTAAAAAAAATGGAACTACAATAGGACCAGTTTAAACTTATAAAGCCTCATTCACACAAATAAATAATTATTATAGGTATTAATCATCATACCTATAATGTAAACCTTTTTTAATGAGCGCCAAGATAGGCGATTCCATGCAACTCGCCTCCAACTTGTACCGGCTATTCTTGTCGCAGGTCGACCAGTTAATTACCAATTAGGTAATTGGGTTCTGACTACATGACCCCACTGCCGCTTCAACAAGTTCATCCTTTATACTATGTCAGTGACTTTAGTTATTCGACACATGACTACGTTACAAATTTTATCCGTAAGTTTTAAAAGAAACTCCGAGCATAGCACGCTCCATTGCCCGTTGAACTTTAGCAAACTTGTGGACCAGTCACATAGTCAGTGGCCACATTTCTGCCCTGTAGTTAATAACAGTAAGTACGCATTGGTTAAAGACTTCCGTTATTAAACTATGCGGTATCAGTGACGTGAGAATGTGATTTAGCTTCCTAAATGTTGCCCAGCCCAACTTAATTAGCACATCGGCTTCCTTCTTAAAGAGAAGAGTGTGGTGGCTTAAGTAATATTTTATCAAAGTAGACTCGCCATCAAGTAAAAATGGATCTAATTATACTACTTATATCGCACAACGAATCGACTATGAGCAAAGCCACACAAGGGCATGTGTAAATTACATGTGTATGTTAATATATATAATAGTACATACATATATTAGCTTAAAGGGATGTAACATAATGTATCTAAGCATGAATTTATTTTATTTATACTCCATTTTATAAGTAAACTGCTTGTGTTCCATTACCTTTTAAGTGTAATAAAAGGAATTTGCAATTTTTTCTTAAAATTCAAAATATGATCGGAAACCAAAGTTTGGGTAAAAGAAAACATTGTAAACAGTCGGTGTTTGAAAATTGTGCTTGATATTTCGCAACCAACCACTAAAAAATTTTATTTCTAAAGTCAAAAATGCACAACATTTTCCTTGAATAAAGAAGGTAGCAATCATTTAAACTTGTAGTAATCTTTATTAAGGAACTATTTAATAAAATAAATAGGCCTATAACTTTAAAATTAGGGAGTTTATAAATACTTAGGAATTTTATATTTAATTTATGCTGAAAATAGCAGTTTTGATCTACATCGTATAGAACATCTGTTGATCGTAATCGAATTTATTATAAAACTTATTATAATAGTTTCATACAAATATTTCTTTATCGGATTTTAAATTGACTTATTTTGAAAATTAAGATTTGTTTATAATTCATATATATATATTTTACCACAATTCTACTTTTTTTTTACATATTTAATCTTTATTTTAAGTCCATTCGCATAGTCAATGAACAATATGCTAACATATATTAACGTTGTTTCATTTAGAACAAATCATCGCATTGTTAATATGAGAAGATTTAAGTTTTTTCTGCTAATTTTATAATAGGTTATACAAGAAGTACAGTTTTTCAAAATCCTTTAATTTGACTCCACTGTTTTATAAATATTTCCACAACGTTATAATGTTTAACAACATTTATATATTTTTAAAGTATTAAAATTAGCTTATTGTAAATTAATCAAAAACAGACCACGCGATAATTGAAAAAAAAAATGTAAATCAGATCACTAGCAACAAGGAAATATATTCCAAAATAAGTACTTTCCTCTTTTGGGGAGTCGATAAAAAGGATTCTATAATTATTTTATCAACTTTAAAAATCATTATTTTAATGTATATTATTATTACCGAAGCAATGTGGTAAATAACCAGAGAACAATTTTTAATCATCCATTCCTTATTTTATTTCATTGAAATGCTTTATAAAAATATATGGATAATGTGATTTGAGGCCTTAATGTTCTACAACTCTTATTAATGGAAGTCTAAAGAATGGTCGGAGAAAATAGCTCCAACTTAAAGGGTTGACCTTTTTAATGGTAACGCACGTATATGTACACTGATAGCCTTTCAGTGACTTGAAAGTATATTTCTTAGTAGCAGAACTAAAAGTTGGAGGGAGGTCCATTTTACGCTTATTAGTTTCTTTTCAACTTTTACCACGTTTAATCACTACATAGTTGCCGCTTCTACGTATATTCAGATCATTAAAAGTACGCAACGAGTTTTGATGCAGTTTTACAGTTAGAATCTAATCGATAGAATGATTCAATAGTTATTTTTATATGTATTATACATGGATAATATAATGGAGAAATATCTTAAGAGGTTACTTACTAGGTCACTAACGTAACCTTGTAAACGCTGGATTAGGGTTATTATACATATTGGGCAATAATAAAAAAAAACGGTGACGTTCTACGTTCACCGTTTTTTTTTCATCCATCATCATTTAACGGTCCCCTTTAAAGTTTTTTTATATTAAAACATTCAATGCAAGACTTAATTTAAAGGAAAACATTTATAAAGTTCGAAATTGTTTAATTAAAATTAGGTTTATCACATTATTTTTTAATAATTACAAATTTAAACCCTTAATCATATCAAAAATATAATGTCCTAACAAAATCTAAAATTTCTTATATATTAAATAAAATTACTTTACGGATTTTATCGCGTTTATTTTACATTTTTAATTCCGACGTTCGAACACTTTCCAGCGGCCGTGGTCACGGGTAGACTGAGATGTCATGCGTCTTGTTGCCAGTGATGAAGGGGTTTCCAGATCTTAGTTTTTATTAATTATATTTAATCTGTACCGACCTATGCAAAACGAACTGATTTTATCTTTACAGCTAGCAGTGGTATTATGTTCTTGGGTTTAAATTTTAATTTATTAATTATGGGATCCCAAGCAGGTGGTAGAACCCAACCATCTTCTCTATTGAAATTTGGATGTTTTTTAATTCAATAGCCTCACGGATCATCCTTGGTAGGAATCGTGTTCTTTTAGCGAGGATTTGTGGTCGATCAAATCTGATGTAATGGTTTGGGTGATTTAAGGTATGGTCACACACTGCCGACTTGTTGGGTCTTCTATGTTTGATGTCAGCTATATGTTCCTTCACGCGGTTCTTATTGCTCGCTTTGTTTGTCCAATATAAGAGAGGCCAGTCACAATCTAGCTTGTACATCCTGGGTCTTGTAGAGGAATATTGCACTTGACAGGTGGTAGGAATTGACTCAATCTTTCAGCGGCTTGAAATAAGTTTTGATTGAAGACCACCTCAAAATGTAGCCAATCTTGTCAATTACACCTCTCACAAAGGGTATAACAGCAGGAACTCGCTCCACTGTGGCTGCCTTCACTCGGTAACTGTGACACTGCCGTGGTGCAGCAACCTTGTATCACTGTCCCGCAGTACTTGCTTAACATGTTGTCGCTCAGCCGCTAGATGTTCATTGTCACAGATCCCTCGTGCTCTCTGAAACAAAGATTTGCCCCAGGCAGCAAACTGGGATGGATGATGGTGTGAATTACCGTTTAAATATTTGTTAGTATGTGTTGGTTTTCTATACACAGTATGGCTCAGTGTATCAGGATTAGTGAATAATCTAAAACATCAAGAAAAGCTAAAGAATTATTACTTTCTAACTCCATAGTAAACTGTATTTTGAATTAATGGAGTTAAGGTGGTTTAAAATGCATTTATTTTATCATATGGTAAGATGGTAAATGTATCATCCACATAGCGCTTATAAAATCTTGGATGAATGGGAGCAGTGAGTAGGCCTTCTCCTCAAAGTCTTCCATAAAAAATGTCAGCAACAATAGGAGACACCGGGCAACCATCGCTACACCATCCATCTGCATGTAGAACTCATCTTTCCACTAATAAATAGCCAGATGTTAGGCAATGTTTTAGTAAAATGCATATTCTATTGAGATGTTATTTCCTCTAACTTTCTTGTTACAATATTGATGCAATCTTCTATAGGTATAGATGTAAACAAAGATTGAACATCAAACTAACTATAGTTTCATTGTCAGCAAGATGTGATGTTTTACCTCGCTAACAAAATGGTACTGAATCTTTATAAACGCGCTTGTTTGTCCTCTGAGTGGTGAGAGGATTTTACTAAATGTTGAGCCAATTTATAAGTAGGTGAGTCAATTTAGCTAACAATAGGGCGCAATGGAGCATTCTAATTTGTGTATTTTAGAAACCCATACAATTTGGGGGCTTGGGACATGAAGGTATTATCAATTTTACGTCAAGATTAAGTTTTTCGGAGTGCTTTTTAATAAGATCGCTAGTTAATTTGAGCGTTTTGGTAGTAGGGTCGTTTTGACCTTCCTATAAGTAGTTTCATCCGATAACAGTTGTTCTAATTTTGAATTATAATCTGACGTGTCCATGATCACCGTAGAATTACCTTTGTCTGCTCGGAGAATTGTTAGTTCTTTGTTGTTGCGTAAGTTGTTAAGTGCAATAAGTTCATCCCTTAGGGAAGATTAGGTTTCGGCACTTTGCTTCGACGCAACATTGACGAAATATCTTGTCGGATAGCTCCAAATCTTCCTTTGCAATTGATTTTTGAACAAACAATCTCCACACTACATACAATTTGCTCATACGGATTTTTCGCGGTGCAATTGCGAAATTTAAACCTTTTGATAATACTTTCAACGTCGATTCATCCAGTGATTGTTGTGACAGATTACAAACCGCGCGTACGTCATTACTGCTGTCACTTTGGGAAAGTTGCGTTCCGTTTGAACGTTGTAACGATTCTTTAGGCTTAGATTTGTTTAATAATTTTTCGAATTTTATTATTTGTTTATTTTTGCATTTATTATAAGTAGTTACTTCGCGTTTATTTAAAGTATTAATGCAATTTTCAAAATCGAATGGCGTTAAAATTGATTTAATATCACTGGATGAATTTTCAATGTGGGTATTTATGACGCACAGATCGGATCGGTGTTGTTGGATTACCCTCCTCAACAATATATAATACTTGCCTGGTTTAAGATCTGGCGCCTAACACGAATGTCCTTTTTAGGTGATATCCGGACACACGTGGGACGAGCTCGTTGTCCCTGCATTTCTTCATGAAATTTAGAATGTTCATGTCTTGCGCGCTTAGTCATGGACCTTCCAACCGGCGAATTTTGTTTGGGTTTCCAGTCCATACTGGTACACATAATTATTTCTATTGCTTGCGCGTATATTATATATTATTAAATAAAATTACTTTACGGATTTTATCGCGTTTATTTTACATTTTAATTCCCTGACGTTTCGAACACTTTCCAGCGGCCGTGGTCACGGGGTAGACTGAGATGTCATGCGTCTTGTTGCCAGTGATGAAGCGGGGTTTCAGATCTTAGTTTATTAATTATATTTAATCTGTACCTGACCCATGCAAAACGAACTGATTTTATCTTTACAGCCAGCAGTGGTATTATGTTAGTTTAAATTTTAATTTATTAATTATGGATCCCAAAGGTGGTAGAACCCAACATCTTCTCTATTGAAATTTGGATGTTTTTAATCTCAATAGCCTCACGGATCATCCTTGGTAGGAATCGGTGTTCTTTAGCGAGGATTTGGTCGATCAAATCTGATGTAATGGTTTGGGTGATTAGGTATGGTCACACTGCCGACTTGTTGGGTCTTCTATGTTTGATGTCAGCTATATGTTCCTTCACGCGGGTTCTTATTGCTCGCTTTGTTTGTCCAATATAAGAGGCGCAGTCACAATCTAGCTTGTACACCCTGGGTCTTGTAGAGGAATATTGCACTTGACAGGTGGTAGGAATTGACAATCTTCTTCAGCGGCTTGAAATAAGTTTGATTGAAGCCGCCTCAAAATGTAGCCAATCTTGTCAGTTACGCCTCTCACAAACTGGTAGAACAGCAGGTACTCGCTCCACTGTGGCTGCCTTCACCGGTCACTGTGACGCTGCCGTGGCGCAGCTGAGCTTGTTGGTCGCAGTACTTGCTTAACTATGCTGTAGCTCAGCCTGCCAGGTGTTCATCATCACAGATCCCTCGTGCCTCTGAAACAAAGATTTGCCCACGGTAGCTAACTGGGATGGATGGTGGTGAATTGCCATTTAAATATTTATTTGTATGGGTTGGTTTCCTATACACAGTATGGCTCAAGGTGTTATCAGGATTGCGAATAACTAAAACATCAAGAAAGCTAAAGAATTATTACTTAACTCCATAGTAAAACTATATTTTTGAATTAATGGAGTTAAGGTGGTTTAAAATGCATTTATTTTATCATATGGTAAGATGGTAAATGTAATGATGGCGTCACAGTGACCGAGTGAAGGCAGCCACAGTGGAGCGAGTACCTGCTGTTCTACCGTTTGTGAGAGGCGTAACTGACAAGATTGGCATACATTTGAGGCGGGCTTCAATCAAAACTTATTTCAGCCGCTGAAGAAGATTGGTCAATTCCTACCACCTGTCAAGTGCATATTCCTCTACAAGACCCAGGAGTCATAGTAGATTGATGACTGGGCCTTCTTATATTGACAAACAAAGTGAGCAATCAAGAACCCGTGAAGGAAACAATAGCTGACATCAAGACATAGAAGACCCAACAAGTCGCAGTGTGTGTGACCATACTTAAATCACCCAAACCATTACATCAGATTTGATCGACCACAACCCCTAAAGAACACTGATTCCTACAAATGATCCGTGAGGCAATGATAAAACATCCAAATTTCAATAGAGAAGATGTTTTCACCACCCGTTTGGGATCCATAATTAAAATTAAAATTTAAACCCGAGATAATACCAAATTTGTAAAGATAAAACGTTGTTTGCATAGGTCGGAACGTTGAAATATAAAAAACTGTTGGAACCCGCTTCAATACTGCAACAGACGCTGACATCTCAGTTCACCTGGACAGCGTAAAGTTTTGAAACGTCGGGAATTAAAATGTAAATAAACGCATAAAACTAAAATTTTATTTAATAATGTATAATATCGGCAAGCAATAGAAATATATTCTACAGTCAAAAAAATTTTTTTTTTTTGGTTTTCTTTTTAAAATATCCCCTAATATAAATCATATTTAATTTATTGGGGCAAAATTTTGGGATAAATAAAATTTTGATTTAATTTTGCGCGCGTTTGGGAAAGGCCCACGGACATACCCCTAATCGCCGAGGTAAGAAATTGTCCATGCATACCACTTAAAATTTGAAAAGGTGTCACCCACGGTGGGGTGAAATTCAGGCCAGGGTTTCAAAATTTAGTTTAAAATTAATTGAAAATTAAATAAAATTTCGGAAAAATTTAAAAAATAAACAAAAATGTTTTTACAAAATTATTTTCAACTAAAATTGGGATAAAATCAAAATTCAAAATGATTCTAAAAGAACCCTGGGGTTTAAAACCCCCAAAAAAGGATGGAAATTCCCTTCCAATTGGGGGCCCTTTTTTCCCCCAAACCCGGGAAAAGGGCGGTTTAAATCTGTTTTGGGGTGGGGGTAATTTTTTAAAAGGGGCCCGGGCAAAACTTCAAAAACCATGATTTATTTTACTTTGCTTTAAAAGGGAAAAAAGGGGGAAAATTAATTTGTAAAAAAAATTTAAAAGAATTTTAAAAATAAATTTTAACCCTTAAAAATTTTTTTTTTAAATAAAATTTTTAAAATTTTATGGGTTTTTGGGTTAAAATATTTTTATTTACGGTAATATTTTGATAAAAATTTTTTATAATCTTAAAAAATTTGAAATGTTAACTGATAAATGATTGGTGTTTTTTTGTTAACCCAAAAATCATATTTTTAGAAGATCCCCAAATAAATAACCTTTTAAACACCCAAAAGGTGATCCTTTGTAACCGCCCCTTTTCTTAAACAAAGCCCGAAGGGGAAAGGCTTACCTTTCGGGTTTTTAATTTGAAATAACCTAATTTTCTTGGGTAAAAAAGTTTTTTTAAATTGTTTAATTCCCAACACCGAAAACAAAAAAAAAAAATGTACTTTTTTATTTTTTGAAAAAGTAAAATAATTTTATCTTTAAACAATTTGAAAGGAAGTTTGTTTAATTTCTTAATATTTTTTACAAAGGAAAAGAACCAGGGTTTTTGAATTTAAAATTTCAAAACCCAGGATGTTTAAAGTACAAAAAAAAAGACTAATGGGTTTTAAATTCAAAAATTTTAATCATGGCCAGCCACCGTGTTCAGGAGGACACGTTTTCAAATCCCCCCCTTTGGCCCAAAGCCCGAGGAATTTGTAGTTTGTTTTTTTCCAAAAATTTTTTAAACTATTTCCTATTTAAAAAAATTTTCGCCTTCATGAATATCTAATTTAAAATTTTCAAAATGGTTTAAAAGAATTTTAAACCCAATTTAAAGAAAAAAAAAAAATAAATGTTTTTTTTTTCAAAACCTTAGAAAAGTTTAAAATTGGGAAAAGGAAAAGGGGAAGGGGTTTTTCCCAAATCATTGGGAATTGGGTTAAAAATTGAATGAAAAATTTCCCAAATTAAAAAACCCTCCTTTTGGGGTTGCCCCTTTTTCTAAAAATTTGTGCTTTCAGACCAAAAAAACACTGGGAATTTAAAATTACTAAAAGGTTCATAAAAATTTTTCCAACCTTTTTGGGGAAAAAAATTAAAAATTTAAAATTTACCTAAAAGCATTTGATTGGTTTAAAAGTATCGGGGAATAATTAAATATTTATTTTTATATGTTTAAATTATTTTTAACTTAAATTTGTTTTTAAATGAAAATTTGGTAGTAAAAGCCGGGGGTGTGTTGGTTTTTTTTCCCTTTTTTAAAAACCCTCTTAATTAGAATAAGCCCTTTCCGCAAAAATTTTTTAAACCCCAAAGGGTTAAACCCCTCACTCATTATTTTTGGGGATATTGGAAATAACCTTTCTTCTATTAATTTTCAATTTAAATAAATTACGAACCATGGAAAAAAATTCGAAAGTTTTTTTTTTTGGAAAAGTTCTTTAAAAACCCTTTGACAGGAGAAGGAAAAAAAAATTGAAATGGGAAATCCCCAAAAAATTTTAGAAAAATTAAAGGAATAGTTCTTAATATGATAAAAAAAAAATTTAAAATGTTTTTCAAAAACTAAATTCTTTGTTTAAAAATATGGGCTTTTACTCATTTTTTAGAAAAATAAAGAATAAGCCCCATTTGAAAAATTTTTTTTATTCCTTTAAAATTTTTTCCCCCGGTCCAGGGGTTTTTTTTTAAAAATTTTTAAGGCCCAAAACCCTTTCAAAAGGAAATAGTAAATTTAACCCCCATTTTAAACAATAAAAGGAAGGTCCCAAGAGGAAGGGGTGGAAGGGGGTTTAAATGTCCGTAACCTTTATTATTTGTTAGGGAAAAAATCAGGAACTAGGTTTTTGAACCCCAATTAAAATTTTTAAAAAACATTTTTTTGGGGGGGCCCAAAAAATTTTAAATTCTGTGATATTTGTTGGGAAAAAAAGGTGGGGGTTTTTGATTACCACCCTTTGTTTCATATTTGTTTGGTGTTTCAAAGGTACACATAAAATTTCATTTAAAAGTTAAAAATTAAATTTATTTAAAACATTGATTTAGGGTTAAAAAAAAAATTTTTTTACAAGGTAATTCAAATTAAATATATTTAATTATTTTGTTATTTTGAAAATTTTTGTGGTTTTGGGGTTATTTTTTTTTTTAATTGACTTTTGAAAAACCACCCCAAAAGGGTAATTGAACATTCTAAGGGTTAAGCGGGTTTTCAACCCTTTTTTATTAATAATTTAAGAAATTTATTTCCAAAAAATATTAAAACTAATTAGGTGAATTTTTAAATGAATTTAAACCAAATTTTCTTAACAAAAACCATGATGAAATTTTTGGGGCCCCAGTGGAACCATGCTAGAACTGGGAAGGGGAAAAAAGAGAAAAAATTTTATTAAATGTTTTTTATTTTTTTTTTTATTGTAATACATAAATTATTTAAACATTTAAAAAATAAAAATTTAAATTTCCTTTATACAATAATTTTTTTAAAAAATTGGTTTATAGAATTTTAAAAAAATAGAACTAAGGGTTTCCCTTTTTTAATTTTCTTTTACATTAAGGTTTTTGAGGGTCCAGTTTCTAGAATATTTTAAAGGGCAACGCAACAGAAAAAGTGGGTTTTAAGGCCCAATTTTAAAACACACCAAAAAATTTAGAAAGATTTGGTGAGGTTTTTAGAGTTTCATTATGTTGCCATAGGCTCATTTATTGGGTTTTTAGGATAGGGAGCAGCGTGGGCACCTTGAAAAGGAACCGATTTTGTTGGGCAACCCAGGGGTAAAATTTTGATGTGAGAATTGTTGGAAGTTACACGGCCGGTGTTTCAAAGGCGTATGTTTTTCAACCACCTTTAAAAATGGGCCCGATTTTCCCACCCAATTTTAAACAAAGGGATCCATGATTAAGAGGTTCTTAAAAACCATGGAAACTTAAGGGTAATATTAATTTTATAAATTTTCATTTTGAAAAAACGGTTTATCTTAAATTTTTTTTATTGCATTCAATTTGTAAAGAAAGAATAAAGATTCCAATCCCTCTAAATGCCCCTTTGTAAGCGGGGCCTTTTAATTTTTTTTTTTTATTTTTTGAAATATTTAAATTAATTTAATTATTTTAAAAAAAAATAATTTAAAAAAACCTTTTTTTCCCCCAAAAACGTTTTTGGGGCCCACCCCGAAACCCTTTTAAATTTAAGGATAAAATGAAAAAATTTTTTAAAAGTTTTTACTTTTTTTTCAAAACAAATAATTTAAATTAATCGAGGAATTAAAAAAAATTTTTTTATTTAATGTATTTATTAAAAGAAAATGTTTTTTTAAAAGGAATTTTTGGGAAAGCCCAAATTTTTGGGAAATTTTCTAAATAGTCTAAAGCACGTTGTAATGGGTTGGGCATTTATATTATTAAAATTTTTAAATTTTTAATTTATTCTCAATGTGTATAGTATTGTAATCCTTTAAAGCTTTTTTTTTTGTTTAAAAAGCCTTTTTCCCCTGGCAAATTTTAAAAAAAATTAAAACCCCAAATTTTCGGGCCAAAAATTCGTGCCAAACCTAAAGTAGCCAAATTAAAAATTTTCTCTTAATTGGCCACAATTTTAAACCGGGGCATAAAACAGCGGGAAACCACCGAGGTTTTGAAACAGAAAAAACCCCAAAATTTAATTTGGAATAACGTTAAAAAATACTTAAAAATTTACCGTTTGGTTCAGGAAAAAGGAACAAGTTTTTTTATTGAAATATTATTGGAAAAAAGGATAAAAAACAATTCAAAAATCAAAAAATTTTTTGGGGGTTACAAAAATTTGCATTTAAATTAATTATCTTTTATTTTAAAAATTTAATTTGTTTTAATTTTAAAATCCAAAACCAAATATTTATTTAATAATTAATTTTTTACCCATTTCAGTTTTTTAAATTTAGAAAAACGGTTAACCATTTGTTTGTTTTTTAATTTTTTAGGGAAGGTTAGAGGTTTAAAACAAAAATTTAATAAAAATTTTTTTTTTAATAAATTATAGGTTGATAAAGTTAATTTTTTTTGAAAAAAATTGCTCAAACCTTTACTATTGCCATAGCCAAAGGGGGCCCCCCTTTCAATTCCCCAACCTTGGGATTTTCCCACCACCTTCCAATCGGGTTTGGTGGGTGCCACTTTTCATTTACTTTAACAAAGGGTTTTGAAATTTTAATAGCGGGAACCCAAAAAAATTTTTAAGTCCCCAGGATTAAACCTCCTGCAAATAAATTCCAAAACCCAGTGGGTTTTAAAAATGTAACTGGTAAAAATTTTCCCATCTAATTAATTTTCAAATAATTTATCTTTAATTGAGTTTAAATTTTCAATTTAGTTTATTTGTAATAAACAATTCATTTTTACAAATTAATTGATGTAAATTGAATCAGGAAAATTTGAAATAAGGGAAGAAGTTGGTTTTGGAAAACGAAGGAGAAGGAAATCCCCATTTTTTTCCCTTTTTTATTAAAAGGCCTTTGGACTTAGGTTGTTATAAAAGGGTTTGAGGGGTTAAATGTTTTAATCCAATCAACTTTTACCAAATAAATTTTCAATACAAAATTTTTTTTACTAAATTTTTTAAAATTTTAGAAATGAAACCAAATTTCGGTTTTAAATGGGTTGGGGAAAAAATGGTTTGAAGGAAAAGTAGACCCCTTAATTAAAAAGTAAATGTTGTTTTTTATTAATAAAAATTTATTGTAATTAAAGAATACCCAAATTATAAATTTAAAAACTGGCAACAAAACGCGGGAATTTCACGGGTTACCTTTAAAATAACCCAAACAATTTTGTTATGGTAATTTTAAAACTGTTATCGTTGGGGCGTCTATTTTTTTAAAATTTTCTTGGGGTTTAAATTAAAAAAATAAAATTTTAAAGCTGAATTAAAAAAAACCCTTTAAGTATCCCCACCAACCCATTGGACCCGGGTTTAAAGCCAAGCCCCCCAATAGGGGCTATTGAGGCCCTACCCAATACAACAAATATGTTATTGTATTAAAAAAAACATGTTTTCCGTTCCAAAAACCCCTTTTTAATTTTACATAAACAAATTAAATATTTTTAAATTTGTATTTAAAAAGATTTTCTTTTAGGGATTTCTTCACATCAATTTTTTCCCTTTTCTTTCACTGGAAAATTTTTTGTTTCTTATTTTTTTAGGGATTTTCACGCGCTAAAATTTTTAATGTACCACGTGAAATTTAGAAAACCTAATAGATTTTTAATATGGAAAAAACGTTTCCGCCTGACAATTTTATAAACCGCTAAGTACCAGGTTTATGCGTCAAAGGGGTTCCAAACGGCACGTTTAACGCCACGGAATTTTAAATTTATTTGATTTCATTAATTAATGGACCCCAGAATCGTTTAAAAATCCCAAAAATGGCTTTCCCTCGGGCGAAAAAATTAACCCTTTTGAAAAGAGCTATATGGAACTGTACGCCTTAAGGGTCCGGTCTTATTTTAAAATTAATTTGGTTGGAACAATAACTTCGGACGTTTTAAAAAACAGGGAAAATTCACACATGACAGGTGGGTCCCGGGGCCAACCCCCGGGGGCATGGGACCGCATGATTAACGCCCGGGGTGGAACCCCAATAAGGGAATTTTTTTCCTTTTCCAAAAATTTTTGTTTATCTTGGAAGGCATTTTTTTTTAAACCCAAATTCTAGAAAATTATAAAATTTTAAGGTTCCTTAATCATGTAAATTTTTTTTCTTTAATCAAGGTTTTTCCCGGTTTTTTTTTAAAGATTAAATGTAAAAATTTTGCAATAATGTTTACCAATTATTAATCCAAACATTTATAGTTTAAAGGGACAATTTCGTTTCTTTGCGGGAGGAAATAGAAGATGATAAACTTCCCACTAATCCAGATTTAACGTTTATTTTGTAACAACGAATAAATTTCCAAAAACCCAAATTTTAAAAACGGAAAATTAGAACAAAACCCAAACTCTGATAACCAATGGGAGTTTAAAGCGAAACCTTTTAAAAACAACAAGTGTTCCATTTAAAATTTGGTGCCGCCCCTTTTAGCAAACTTTTAAGGTTTTAAAAAAAATGGGCCCTCTTAAACTTGTTTTAAGAAATTTTTATATGAACTTAAATGGGAAAATTTAAAAACTGGTCCCTTTTAATTATTATATTTAATTATATAATTTTAAAAAAAATTTTTAAAATATTTTTTATTCTAAAATATTTTTTATGGGAAAAGGGTTTTTTGAAACAATTTTACTTAATTTTTAGGTTTTAGCGTTTGACTTAATCCCCATTTGATTTTATCAATTTTGTTTATTTTAATTCCTTGGGACAACAAAAAAATTAAAAAAACAACAAAATTCCTCAAAACGGTAAATTTAAAAAGAAAAAAAGGGCCCAATTTGGGTTTAACCTTTTTGGGAATAAAAAGGGATTTCAAACGAAATCTTTTTTGTACTTTTTATTTTACCGTTGAAAAAAGATTTTTTACGGAATTAAAAAAAATTTTTAACGGCAATTTTCAAGTTTTTCTATTTAACCAATATTTACGCAATAAAATTTTCATTTTTCCTTTTTAAAAATTTAGTCGTTCCCAGGGCATTTTTTTTAATTTTTTAATAATATTTTAATTTTGAAAACAGCAAAAAAAGTATGTTTTTTTGCCAATTTTAAATGATTTAATGTTTCCCTAAATTTTGAAAATTTTTTAAAATAAATATTTTTTTTAAAAAATTTTTAAAAAAAAATAAATCTAGGGCAAATTTAAAAAAATATTGGGATAAAATTTTTTAGTATTTTATAAACATATAATAAATATAAAATTTATTTTTAATGTTTAGTTATTTTATAATTGGGTTTTTTCCCAAAAATTAAATAAAAATTTCAAAAAAATTTCAAAAACTTTAAAAATTTTAAAAATAAAATAAAATTTTAAAATTTAATTCTTTTTTAAAAAATTTTAAACAAAAACTTTTTTTTTTAGAAAAAGTGTTGATTTTTACGGCATGAATTAAATATATTTTCATAAAAATTTACCCTTTTCAATTAATTCAAACCATTTTAACAAATTAAAACCTTCCTTTTAGGTTAAACCCCTTTATTTTTAATTTATAAAGACAAAAATAATTTGGTTAAAATAAATTTTAAAATTTTTTACAAAACCCAAATAAATTGGTTTAAACATTTAAATTAAATAAAGTAATAAAATATAAAAAATTATTTATAAATGGAATCTAAATTTTTTCTTATATTTTATTAAATTTTTATTCTTCTAATGCTTGAAGGAAAACCCTTAATTTTTAAAAAAAAAATTGGGAATTAAAAAATTAAAATTAAAATTTTTTTTTCAAGTCAATTTTCCCCAACTTTTAAAATTATAAAAAAAAAAAAAAAATTTATCGTGGAAAAGAAAACCTTTTAAAAATTTTTGTTAATATTTTTAAATTTGTTCCTTTCCAACTGGAACCCTTTAATCTCTTAAAATTTTTTTCGGGAGCTAAAGGACTGTGAAATATTTAAAAATTTTAAACAAAAAATTTAAAAATTTAAGTAAACTTTAAAACCTTTTTTTAATTTATTTTAAAAGGTAAATTTAGACTTAAAATAATAATTATAATTTGATGTTTCCCAATAAAAAAACAACTTAAAAATTTTTTTTGAAAATTAAACGAATCAAACAAAAATTTTAAAAAAATTAGCCCTTTTTGAAAAAAATTTAAACCCCCCAAAAAATTAAAGCTTAATTTTAAAAATTAATGGAAAATTTAAAAGGCCTTTTTTAAAAATTTTAAAAATGAAATCAAAGATTTTTGAAAACCTTTTTTCTTCCGCCGTTTGATTCAAAGTGGCAAAAACCCTTCGTAAGGGTTGGCGGCCAGGAAATGAACGAGCCATTGCTTTAATTTGCCCAAAAGAAAGAAGTAAAAAAATGATCCGTTTTTAAAAAAATTATACTTTCCCTAGTACAAACCAGTGGCAATGAACGGTCGGTTTTGGACCGGCAAAATTTAATCTTTTAGGATTTTCTTTTTTTTTTGCAAGCAATGCTGAAATTTTTTAAAATGGGGCCCTTTATTAAAACATTAAAATTTATATTAAATTTAATATTTTTAAATAAAACTTTTTGTGGGTTATTTTTAAGTTAAGTTTTAATTTATTAAGAAATACAAATGTAAACAATTCAAGTTTATTTTAAATTTGCCATTTTTAATTTAATTTTGTGGTTTTTTTGATTTATTGTTTGAAATTTTCAATAAAGTAAAAAGTTGGGAAAATTGAAACCCTTTTAATTTAACCTTTTAGCCCGCTTTTTTTTCGTTCTTATTTTTGACTTTCGGGCGGTTGGGAAAATAAAAAAGGGAATATACCGCCTTTGGCGTTTATTCTTTGAGGTTTTGTTTTTAGGACCACCATTTTTTCCAATTTAAAATTTTAGGTTTTTTGTAAAATAGTTAGTTTTTTTAAATATTATATTCGGCAAATTTGGGGTACCATTTATAAAAAATTTACAAAAGCATTGGTGAAAATTACTCTAAAAAAAAAATTGACAAATCTTAAATAATTTTTTTAATTACAAAAATTTCAAAACTACTTAATTGAATAATTTTTAAAATATTAAAGTTTGGAAAATTCAATAAAAAAAATCGAATAAATACAAAAGGGTTTTTGAAATAAAAAAAGTTCAAAATTTTTATAGAAAAATTTCAAAAAAAAATCGAAAATAACTTTTTATATTTATTAAATTTTTAAATTTAAAATTTAATTTGTTTTCTTTATATTAAAAAAGTTTAATGATTTCGAATTTAAATTTTTTTTTTATCCAAATTTATTTTAGATTTAAAGTTTTTTTAACCTTACAACAATTTTTAATTTGAATTTAAGGGTTTACAATCAATTTTAAAAATTTACAAAATTTTTTTCCTTTAAAAAAATATGAAATTTTTTTTCAACATTTTGTATTTTAATTTTACTTTTTGGGGTTTGGAAAAATTTTTGGGATAAAATAATGAAAATTCCATATTTATTATACAAAATAAATAACTCGAAGGGTAATTTTGTAAAAATCGGCTATCTTTATAACGCAAAAAACTTTAATAAAAAAAAAGGAAACACAGACAAATTTATATTTTTAACATTTAAAGTTTCTCGCAATATTACATATTCCTTCAAATATCTCTAAAGCATTAATCAAAATTTTTTGAAGAACAACAAGGAAAATAATTAAAAAAAAAGATTTAAAGATGTTCTTTTTTCCTGATTGTTAAAGGATTCCCTTCATTGGGTAAAAATGACAAATTGTCAATGTAATGGTCTCCAGTCGATAGGGATTAAAGGGCCGATCTATAAAAGATCAGCCAACTATGCGAGATATTATACAAATAGAGCAAACAAGGCGCACCTTCCTTTAACCCTCAAAGCCGATGGGAGAATAAACGACACGAGAGAGGGGTAACTGACCTTTTTAATGCCCATCCGATACATGGATCATCTTACTTTTCAGACAATTGGGAGATCAGTTGATTGTTGGCCTAACCAACTAGGAAACAACAAATAAAATTTGTTGAGTCCCCACAATTAAGGATTCTAACCCACGACCTCCAGTTTCTAAACCACAAGCCCTTATCAATAGGCTACAGTCAAATGTAATATCAAGTGTACCGTAGAATTTATGATAAAATATAGAATAGAACACATTTTTGTTGAGTTAACATTTTGAACATTTTAATTATGTAACTTAATTATTCTTGATATTTTCCTATGTCTTTATATTATGCGCTTATAAGATTATAAAAGATAGATAAAGCTCTCCTACGTTGTAACAAACACTATAATAAAAAATTAATGAAATTTTGAGAGTTAATTCGGCACCCTTGTGAAATTTAATAAAATATAGTCCTAACGATGTAAAGTACGCTCATAAAGAAGCCTCATCACTGGGGATTGGTTGTAACTATACTAATATAAAAGCTTTAATAAGTTCATTCAAAATTGCTTGATTTACTAAAATTGGTGAAAACGGGATGTGTGTTTTCATACGTTAAGTATTTCTAACAAAATTTAATTGTATTTTAACATAAAGTTTGATCATTACCAAAAATTAGCCCGTGTCTGACCACGTTCCTCTTTTTATCGCGAGCGACCATAAATTTATGGACCAGTCCAACCGTAACTGTTCGGAAGGTCATAACAAAGGGACGCAATTTGTGAAGTTTTGATTTTGGGCTCTGGGGAAAAGCTTAAAGCGCTTGCCCAGCCGAACTCTTCTGTTGGCCTCTTCCTCAAACTTGTTTCTAACTTCCACCACTTCGAGGTGCCGTCGATTGTGATCAATCCCGGATCAATGTGCTCTTTGAATATGATCTTAGCTTTACCCAACCTCATCGAGAGACTGATGAGTGCATAAGAATCAGCCAGGAGCTGCATCATTTCTTGCAAGACCTTCGAGGTCTCAGCCATGATGACAATATCGTCCGCCTATCGCAGATCTCTAAGGACTCTAGAAAATACCAGTTCTGATGAAGTCGTAAGTATTTTCATAGTCTAAAAATGCCATATACAATATTAAGGTTTTACTTGTGTCTTTTGTGTAACCTCCAAAACCCACTGAGTTCTCGAGGCTAAGTTTCGTCGAGTTTTTATGTAATTTTATTTATTCTTTGCACCATTAAGTACACAAAGGCGGACTTACGAAAATTTTAGCGTAGGTGTTGTTATCGACATCACAAACAGCCTTTAGCAGTCCACTGCTGAACATAGGCCTTTTTTGAAAAACGCCAAGACAGTTGGTGTGGTATATTTAAAAGGAGAGTTGCTAATAGATGCCATGCTCAGCAGGCGTCACCCACCAACATAACTTTATTCATGAAAAATTCCAGTTAAAATCTCAGAAAATAAACGTAGATATGTCTGAGATAGCCAATTGTAGCAACAAAATAATTAATTGATTACAAACTTTAAAAAAGTAGGCACAGGGCTCCGCCTGCCTTTTATTTTAGCCGTTATTTGAAACAAATTATTAGTTTTTTATTTTTTTAAACCCTTTTTAAAAAGGGAGGAAGAAGAAGTTTTTATAAATGTTTAGAAATAAAACGACGGAAATATTTTAAAAAAAGTTTTGGAAAAATTTTAATCCGGCAAAGACATACCGAAATTTAACGGCATCCTTAATCAAATTCTTAATCAATTTCAATCTTTCTATTGGGTAAAGGAGGAGAAAGCATTTCGAACAAAAGGAAATTCCATATGGTTTATTTTACTTTACTCCTTAAATGTAATTTAATTGTTATCATTTGATTGTAAAAAATTGTTTGTCAAGAAAAATATTATCAAATCTTGAAGCAGAAAATAAAAATAACCTAAACTGTAAAACCCTATCTGCAACATAAATGAATTATAAGTGCATTTCTCTTCTGTAAAAACCTGATTTCTCACTATTCGTATTTTATGTAACTTAACAGAAGGTATTAACAATATTAATATATATAAACAGAGTATTTTCATAAAAATATTTATGAAGTACTAAACTTATTATAAGAATAACCGAAAAATAACCGAGATCATATAAAACAATGGAAAGATCGAAAGGGAACATGTTTTAAGCGAAATTTATATAAAAAGCTATGCCCGCATATATCGTAAGATACAATATAACACGAGACGCGTGATATCAACAATAGGACAGCTTATTTGACTGAACTCTTTAGACAATGAACTAGGAAATAAAGCAGCCTTGATTGTTATCTGTAACAAAAAACTGCCAGAACACATTCTTTTGAAACTTGTGTCAAATTTGAAGGTACAATTATTTACTATATTATAAAATAGATTATCGAAAATTGCAAATTGATATTAAAAGTATTAGCACAAACATTTTTTATTGTACCTTCTATTACAAAAAAGTATTTGTTTAATTTTAGGCCGTTTTCTTTATTTATATCGATTGCAACAGGGTTTTGATATTATTTTTTAATAATCTCTGTTTGTACTCTTTATTTGACCGCTGCTTTTTAAATAGTTTATTTATCAAAATTAGGTAAGATAAAATTTTTCCCAAACTATATTATTGATCTTAAATGATTATATTAAACAAATGGCTTCATAATACATTTTTTAAAAAATCCATTTGGGAAATGATATCCAGAACTGAATTTGACGTCTTATTTTCTATTTTAAATGACCTAAAACATAACAATGTAGGAAAGGAGACCAAAGAAAGAATTTTTCCTTTTATTTTGGTTGTTTTGGAAACATCAACCATCCTGTGGTATAATCTTGATTTTTTCAGTTGCGATTGTTATCCCTTCTATCCGGCTATATATGTGCACTGTTATATCTTTTGCATAGATAGTCGTTATCGAATCGAAGGACACTCTTATTAATTAATGTTGTACGCAATTCGTCGTTGCTGTTTTTACTTATTAACTTTATAATAATATATTTACCATTTTTGAATTGACATTATACTTAAATTTTAATAATCTAAAATACTTGACTTTAAATTTAAGCCAAACCACAAAATTCAGCACAATGGCAACCCCGAAGGATTTGCAAAAATATTTTTCGGACGGAAAATTCCCACCCATGCGATTGCTCAGTGTAGCGTGAACGTTTACACTCAAGTGCCTCAAACATTTCCTTTAAATATTGTGTGTCTGAATATCTTTATTATTGATCAATATGACAAGTATTGACTCAAGAACTTACGAAGGTTTCTATAGAAACCTACCGAGACGATATGGAGCCGATATTTAACCCAATATTTAAATATTTAATATTATAATAAATATGAAGCATTTACTTCCTAATATAAATTTAAACAGTTAGGTTTTTTGCACCGCTTCCCTGCGTTGTTGAGATTTTTTACCAAATTGTTGATAGTGAGATCAATTTTGTCATTTAAAAAGTAGATCAAACCCAAAAATATTAAAATATTTGTACATTTTTATACACCTAAAAAAATCGGTTACTGTTGTCAAATCTATAAACGACGTCAAAGTTTCAAATTTATGCTAACTCTTTGTGAGATCTGTAACTATTTTATGAATAAATAAAAATTTTTAAATTTTAAGATTTTTGCAAAATAAATTTATTTAAGACCCTAGACTGGATACGGGATAAACAAACCGAGATTACACCCCCTTTCGTTGACGTATATATATTCCGAGTCGTTGAGTGCTTGAGGAAAGAACGGTTTAATGAACGTCCCAACGTTCGGACTAAGGATGAACTTGAACGGACAAAGAAAGTCAGTTCAACGAACACGTTCTCCCGGAGTCCGGTAATGTCGATGGTGTTACTCCGAAGTTGTCGGGAGAATATGTCTACCTCGGGCAATATTGCAGTTGGGAAGCCAGGTTCGGAGGGAACCAAAGGAGGATTCAGTTGGGCGGCATTCAGGAAGCCAACACATTCTCCGTCGCGATAAGCAGAGTTTGACAAAGTCTTTAACCATTGGTACCCCGTCATGACCTAGGGGCAGAAAAAGAGCCCTGACCTTCGGATTTCCACAAAGTTTGCCGAGCCAACGGGCGGAACGCCATGTTTGAGCCCGGATAAGTTCAAGTTAATCCGACAAGAACGAAAGTTTCGACATAGCGCAAAAAATTATCTCGTTGAAGGGGGTAGGCGGTCACGTGGTCCTGAACGGAACGATGGGCCTATAAGGTTCGGAGGGGCACGTTTAGGAAAGGAGGTTGGTCGACCCCGACCAGGTGGGATTTCTCTATGGAACTTGGGGGAGTAGCAGGGTCCCTTTGGGTTCACTTAAAAAGGCCAAGGTCCACGGAACTGATAAAGGCTATTTGGATGAAAAAAAATTAAATGCCAAAACATAAACTCAGCGCTTTTTTAACCGATTTCAATAAACTTCATCTAAATAAAGTGGTATTTGTGATCACATGTTTTTTTTAGTTGAGAAGACTTTAATGGTTACAATTTAACCAAAAAATACCCACGGTGACCACGCTATTAGGTTCTTCCCTTGTAAAAAAAGAATTAATTAACCTTTTGGGCATAATTGGTTTTGATACCCAAGCAGGAAAACATCCTACAGTTAAAGGTAGGAAACACATACCCCACAGTGCGAGTTATTTTGACGACCGAGGCCCGCTGATCCTCCCCTACCGCGCGTCCGCCACCGTGGACACCCCCCTACGCCGGGGCGAAGAAGGGAAGACGGCGGCAAAGCGCAGGGTGCCGGAGCAAAGGGCGCGTTGGCGGGTTTCGGTAGCCGTCCGGGGAGACTGTTCCGTTTTTCCCGTTCACAGGTTTCGGGAGATGTAGGGCAATATACTTTTTATTTATTTCGCCACCCACCCAACGTGTTTAATAAAGCACACCACCCACGGGGATTAATTGAATTTATTCGCGGTACCAGGCAGCGGGTAGAACACCGCGCCTTAGCGCAGAGTTTTAAATACGTTAGGTTTACACCCCCGCTCACGGGGCTGGGAGGGTAACAACCCCGGCCCCGCCAGGGGCTTGCAATACCAAAAATCCGCAACATTCGAAAAAACAACGCGATGGAACAGTCACCCAAGTACCAGGCCTGACTTCGAGGACCCCAAGAATCGTCCGCCGGGGAGCGACGCGCGATCCGAGCCCCCACCCGTAGGGGAAATCGAATAAACCCACACCATGCTCGACGAGAGCAAACGACCAAATTGCGTCGGAGAAATGTCCCCAATCCACACACCTTACCCCCGCTTACCCACCGCACCAACGGACGGAAATGAGCTTCGGCAACCCCGCCCGGTCACTGAGGGAAGGCGCAGGAGGATTCGCTTCTTCGCGTAAGAAAGGCCAAGAGCAGGGCCTTCCACCTACCCGCCAACTAAGGCGCCAAAAAGGGGGGGAAATAAATTTCGGCCCCCCATCTACACGGGCCCAGAGCCCCCGCCGCCCAGGGCAAAACCACCAGGACCTCACGCCAACAACATCGGCCCACAAGGCAAACCGCCGTTTTTAAGAAACACCTGGTTCCCAGCAATCAGCCCTTTTCCACAAACCAACCACCCACCAGCATAAAAATGACCGAGGGCAAAAGGGTATAACCCAGCCACAATGGACTTAAACGATCTACTTCCACCGCCAATTCTAATGGCCTTCCGCGCAGGTCATAACCAAAAATGTAGGCTATGGCCCGAACCGTGCATGCCCCTCGTGGAAGGCCCCAGTGACCAGGCACCCTGACGCCCTAGACTGGAGATAGGAAGTACCACCACTAGAACCGCGGGCATCAACTGCCAGCACCGCCACGGCAAATTACCAGACGCCCTAAAACGCCCAAGCGCAAGGCACTACCACCCCATCGCCCCGGCGCCCCCGGTGCCTCCTCTACATCCCTCCGCCCCTCCACCCCGGCGTGGCAACGCAGTTCCGGGCCCGCGTAGCGCACCAATGCCCGTGGGTTAAAACCACCGCCAACAGGTAGCGCTGGGGCCGGGCGTCGCACCAGGGACAGGCCCCGTGCGCCCCACAGGGCCACGCAGCAATGGCAGCAACCTGGAAAACATTGCCGGACAGACGACTTGCACAGCTCGATCGCCAAGCGGAATTCGACGCCATCGTCGGAAACTTCGAGCCCGCCTTGCCATATTTGAAGTATAGGTAACTTGACTTAATTACGGGCATAAAATGAATAATAATATTGGAAACGACCGCCGTCTAAAGCCACGCGTAAATAATTTCTTAACGCAAACGGTCCTTGGATCAAAGGACCGAAATTTCAGCTTTCCTTCGGAAAAGACGATTTACAGTGGAGGAGCTTTAACCCCAAAGCGATCCGAAACGCAACTAAAACATTATAAAATGATCTTACCGGCGCTTCACAAAGCGGCATATTTAAAAAAAGTCACTGCGCTGTGTAGCAACGACACGCCGTCAACGCTAACCATCTAGAAGCCTTGGTCTGTGGGCCGACACGCACCTATCACCATAGCCTTTGGTCTACTATGTGTAAAGCTCACCGGACTTCAATCGATTAAAGACCTATCTCCCAGGAGGGCGCATTCCCGGCACTCGGCACACCCGGGTGGAACAGCTACAAAATCAACTGGAGGGTGCAGAAGGGACCATCGAATTTTAATTTCAGTATCGTTGCAAGTTTAAATACGCCCAAGGGCACGCGGAGGCCAAGATCGGATTGCTTGATATTCACTTAAAAACATAATTCGTTTTAGAGGATAGAAGTAAGAAGATCTAACCTCCGATCATCGTCCAGTCATCCTCAAATTAGGACCACCTGACCCCAGAACATCATTTCCAAAACCCAGTTGATCACAACACAAACATAGCTAGTTAAGCTCACCACACCAGATGCCATTCCAAAGTCCGCACAGTGCTAATGACGCGAATTTCGCGTCGCCCTCACAAGACATGTCCAAAGTGTTGTCGAGGCCTCAAGCAAGTCCCGGTGGTGGAAAACCCGCGCTGGGCCTTAAACACATAAACGACCTGGATTGGCCTTCAGTTTGGATCCAAAACAAAAACGGAGAACAGCGCCCTTGAACATCGTCCAAGACGCGATAGCGAAATTAAGGAACGATGGTAGAAACAGATCGCAATTGCACCCATCCCATCATCCTTCTAACCCTTAAAGTCTGAAGGGCGGAATTAATTTCCGATGCCGCCTCTATCCCATCTTAACCTTCCGATACCCTTTAACGTATTCAGAAGAAAGCCGAATGTTGCCGACAGCCTTGAGGCTCAATGCAGCCGCATCAACCATCGACGCCTCACCGCCAAAAGGTGGAAAGGATAAAGGATTACCCAACTTCCTACTTCGCGAAACTTCACCGAAACGAAAGAAGCGTTGATTATCTAAAACTGAACCGCGGAAAGCCCCGGCACCGACGGCAAAAGGTAGGAATCGAACGTTCCGATACCGCGGGAACAAATCCCAACCTCCGTGCTGGCATAATGAATTCCCACAGCACCGTTTTGGGACACCGCCTTATTCGCAGATGATACCCGCATATATTCAACCAGTAGATGTCCTATCCTTGTAAGACAAAGACCTGATCCACGGTCAATATCCTAGGGAATGGTTCCGGGAAATGGAGAATAGAAAATCCATCCAAAAAGCGCGGCCATTGTTCACGGACGAAGACCGTTTACTTCCAATGTCCGACCCAGATTGCCCTTCCGTTGGGTCAAACAGACCAAAAATGGGGTAATCTTAAAACCTATCATTCGCCCACATTACGCGGGTTAAAAACAGAGGGAACATCCAGGTCACCTTCTAAATCAATCCGGGTTTCTTGCGCAACAAGGTGTTTATACAAGACAGTCATATGCCCTTTAAACATACACCGGTCCCGTCTTTGCCACGCATAACGAACAATTGAAAAACTTTTCGTCTTGAAAAAGATTTATGCGCAGGGGCCACTGGGCGCCATTACCGGCAACATTGACCAGCACCTGACCGAAATTAAAAATCCCGAAACCGAAAACAAGCAGCATCCGATATTTCAACCCTTTCCCAACATCCAAACGAATTGTTTTGAGGGCCAACGAACCAAAATATTATTAGCCAAAAATCTTACCAAGAGGCGCGAAACCGTTAAGGGATCCGGAGATGGGACGATCGTGGGCAGTTTTAGCTCCAAGAGCAGCATATCTTGTCCTCGCCGTCGAGGTCAAACGAAAGACCGATAACAGAATGGACGTACTCCGATTCTCACCAAGATAGGGTTATTAACTTCACATTGTCTTTAAAGAACCTATCGAGGGAGGTTCCCACCGGGACACCTCGATAAGTGTTTAACGGGTAGGGGCATGGACCTGACCATTGACGATCGAGCTAGGCCGGCCTCGGGCATCCCTCGATGGGCCCGCTCACGGGATAAAGAAGGGCAGCCCGAGCCGGGTTGAGCGGTGAACCCACCAACGTGAGTAATCCAAAAACAATTTATTAATCCCAGCCGAAGCGGGGCCGCCGGAAACGTCCCCCCCCAATCTAGTATGTTCCAAAAGGTTTACCCCAAAAAGAACGAGATGGAAAAAAAACGTATGGTAAAAAAAATATCAGGAATAATTTTTAATTAAATATAATATACGATAAAAGAGCAAAGTTTATTCCGTTTTTAGCGCTATATCGGACGTGCTGTTTGTTTTCTTTTCATGTTCAATGGTTATGAAAGTTGAAAGTTGTTAAGACTCAATTATTTGATTATTTCTAGAATTTAAGAAATTATTTACATATAAATAATTTATGTCTTAATACGATGGTACATTAATTAAATGTCAACATCTATTTACTACCTGAAAATAGGAAAAAGTTGAGCATAAAATGACACTTCCACATAACAAAAATAAAAAAGCATATTTTAACCGTCCATTTTTAATCTAAAACGAAAGCAGCCTACGTACATAGCTTGGCTGCCTTGGTAACTTACCAAATTTTTCATAGCTTGTAAGCTATAAGGTTTTACGTTTATATGTACGCCGATTATTTCACTGTGGAGATCACTTCAAAGTCCACAGTTGCATTAACGTCATAGACACAAAGTATTAAATCACTTTTGTACCGCAAAACTGTATTATCCTTTAAAAGTCATAATATTTTCATGTCTTAGACTGGTCCTGTGTAACCTGAGCCAAGACACTAGTTTACTCACAACGACCTAAACATTAGTGGATTCGCCTAGCATGCAGATGAGATAACAACAATAAGACCTTGAAACGAGTCACACAGTGACTATTATTTCACAAACATTTAGGGCACAATACATTTAGATAAAAGGTAAATACCGAATTTCTATTTACCGTAAAATATCGTGTCACCGCAGAACGCGCAACTGCCAAAAACTTTGTTGTAATGAAAACGCGACTTTGACAAACTTTTGTTACAATCAAACGTTAAATTACCTGTTTTCGGATAGTTTTGTAATCCGAGCTTCTAAATTACACTGGAATCATGAAGCAGACCATAACGCCTGATTAATAATACTTTTAAACTCCAAACGCTTTTTTTGATGCTGGGTGTATTTTTTAATTTTCTTCAAATCATTTGTGCTTTTGGCAGCAAGAATTCGCCGTCACGATTGAACCAAGGCATGATGGGTGTGTGCGGTAAAAAAAAAAAATATTGTATAAAATGTATATAAAAGAAATGAAACGTGAATTTAATGTCAAATGTAACCACTGCAACGTTGTAACGTACAGTAAGAATTTAACAACAGTGGGTACACCATTTGTATTGTATGGTTTAGATATAATCAAAGGGTTTTTGCCGCTTTTTTGCTGTTTGTTAGGTTTCTGTTAATTATTGTCACAAAAAGTATTAAATATTAGCATATCTGTTTCTATAAAACCATGTTTAGACTTTCCATTCACTCTATCTGGCAACACACCACAGCAGGTCTCGTCAGACTGAGTTAACGGACGTGGTACTACAACTTAAAACAAAGATTCTAGATTCACTACAGTTCTTTAAGACAGGAGAGAACGCTGAGCGTAGAGAACCCTGACACTAGCCGTTTAACTAAAGAAGCCATACAACTGAAATTTAAGTTGTCGATGGAGAGGAGTTATTGCTCGCAATCTTTTACACCAGGCCTTTCATTCCAGCATGGATAAGATGCCACGATGAGAATGATATGTCGTTTTTTAGTTTGGTTTGTGTATTTGCTTTTGAATACGGAAAAACTTTGATAAAAAAACAATTTTTATACTGAAACCAAAATTGATTTTTGGAAATTTGAGGTCATTTTTGCATTTTATTTGTTTGTTGTTGCTTTTGAAATACGACACCATAAATTACGGGGCAGAAAAGAGCAAGCATGTTGTTACCTGATTATATTAGGAACTATTATATTCCAAATGTAATCCTCCTAATGTCAAAACCTAAGGTAATCATAAACGTTATTCAATTCTAATCACCAAAAATTGTCAATAAAACATTTTCCCTGAAATATAATAAGTGGATAATTGAGAATTTTAACTCAATTTTTTAGTATGTAACCAACAAGTATTTACATTTTAGATTTCTTAAATGCGCTAACTTTACTAACGTTTTGCTTTTTTGTTAAAAGAGGCTTATCGTCATGAACTTTATAAGGAAACACACTTTATCATCATCATCATCAGCCCGCGACACGCTGGACATAAGCCTCCCTAATGCACGCCACAAGATTCCAACTTTTATTTAATCCAGCCCAACCGGCCACTTTGCGAATGTCGTCACCCATCTTTGCCACAGGGCGTCAACACGATTGCTGAGCCTCAGTCTCCATCAGTTTTCCTCTTGGGCGTCGTTCTGGGCTTTAGGGACCGGGCCCACTGCCACTTTCAGTTTACCAATCTGGTGGGCTTATCGTTTGATTCTGGTTCTTTGGGACGGACCAAATTTTTTCGGTCCTTTTAAGATACGAGCATGCATGATAAAGAGAGGGCCCATAGGTCGCTGAGGACTTTTAAATTTTGGGATCAATCCAACCGTAGAACCCAAGTTTAAGTTTCCAGGAAACGTATCATAACCACTTTAAGGAAGGTGCCACCAATTTGACGGTCCCGTCAACGTGTCGTTGAATATGACCTTGGTTTTTTCCCTTTCATCCATAGTGGCTGAGCCCTCGCACGGCAGAAGACCAGCCGGTTAACCACTTTCGCGGTCCTTTGCGGTCTAGCCCTGATAACGATATCGTCCCAAAACGGATAAATATGGGTTCCCATTTATGCCCCCTTCCAGTTGAGCGTCCGAATACATCCGGTAAATTTCGGGGAACATGAGTTTTGTCCACACCCCGGTGAGGGTGATAGGTCCCGCCTATTTTGGACTACGAAAAGACATAGGGCGGGGGTTATCTATCCCGGCATCTTGATATATCCCAATCAATTTGGCACCATAAAACCGAGGAAAGACCACGTCCTCCCCATTGTCCAAAAATGCACCCCCCCTCATGTTGGATGTGGGTTGGTGATGTAACCCTCCAAATGGGCCGTTTCGGTGCGCTTTGTCGAGTTTTCGTAAGACGATTCGAGATGACCCAAAAACAACTTTTTTTAATACCCAAGGAGGAATTGGAAATTTTCAAAAGGGTTTTACCTTTTTAAGAAAAGACGCCATGTCTATGCCATGTCTCAGGAGTTCTCCGGAGAGAAGGCAGAGTTAAAAGAGAGGAGTCTCATCAGCACTGGTTTACTGGCGACCTTCAGAAAAGTCGGATTCAGTCCTTTCCCTTTTTTATTTGTTTCAAGAGCCCCTGATTTGCAGGCCAATTTCTGGAAGATAAAAGAAAAGGATCTGCCAGAATCAGAGTCACTGAAATCCACACAAAAACACTGTAAAATTATTTTTATTCAATCTTTGTATCAAGACATATCCAGTCTACCCGTGACCACGGCGTTGAAAATCCAATCCATTCGCGATAAAAAGTCCCTTTATTCAATTTCGTATGGCTCTTCAATAATAGTATTTATATACGACACTTATTATAACCGTTGTAATTGGAAAAGGATGCAAAACAAATTGATTTAAAACCGTCATAAAGGCCTTTTATCAAAATTCGATATTTTGTCAATTTGGAATCGCAATTAAATTATATAGGTCCAAATTAAAATGAGCTACCAGAGACAAAAATTTATCCGGAAATTGTAGTTTCCGATGATTTCATATCTAGAATAACTAGTTAACTTCAGTAACTAGTAGTTTTGCATAATATTTGAGTGAAATTTTTCTGCAACCAAAATGGACACAATTTAAGTGTACACGCCCTTTGAGTAAAAGGCCATGACGATGCACGCACATCTAAAAAACGTTATCAATCGATGAACAGTTTCAACTGAAATTGTTTCCACATTTTTGATTCTTCAGTAGCACTATACATCGAGGTGCATTACAAAATGAATTGAGTAGTTCATCAACATTCCATTATTATGAAGTCTATTATAAAATGTAGGGTAACCATTTATTTGTAGCTGAAAAATCCATTAACTAATAAATCATGATACACTGTAAATTAAGAATAAATCTAGTTTTATGTTGGTTGAAATGTAAACTACTTTTCGTACCAAAAGTTAAATAAATAAAATGTTTTGAATAGATGTGAAATAAATCATAAATATCTTAAAGAAAAATTTATTAATTTTTTTTAATACAGTTTCACGAATTATATCATGTTTATTTCTTTTAAAACTATTTCAAAATTGCATCCAAGTTTCAAACCCTTCTCGACAATCATCAAGAAGTTGCATTTTATTGTCCTTAAAATAATTGTTATACTACTTACACCAAACTGTACAATATTTTAAATACCTACTGATCTATGGATTTTATCGCATTTTATTATATTAAAGTTCATAAAAAAATAAACATCGGTTATAATTTAAACGAAATATTAATATTCAAAAGTAATCTCCAATTTGACCAGTTATTTTATAATGATTGACTGTTCAAAAAGAAGAGCTACTAAACGGTAACTTGTTTCATTCAGCGAAACACAGAGTTTTTTCAACTCTCCACCCACAACTTTTGGCATTATAAAACCTTTCCTATCATAATCAAAACTGGTTGTGAAGACTCTTAGACCATCTTTTTTATTAAATTTGGTTGACACTATGGAACGAGAAACTTATAGGGTGGGGAAGGCTTTTATTTAAACGAATTCAAATAAGAATGGGAGTAAATAATTTTTTGTAATCAAGGCAATTAAATAATTATCCATTTGTTGTTTTTCCAAATATCACGATGATCATATTATGTCAATACCACAAAGAAAAGTTTATTTAAACGATAAATTTTATGTAAAAAAATTAAAATATATTATTTTTCAAAAAATTTTTATAGCAATATGAATTATTAATACAGATGAGTAGTGCATTTAAGATGGAAATATTTTTGAAATCTTTCTTATCTAAGAAATTTGGTTTTTTTTAGTCGAGGGAAAAATGAATGAGAATAAATGCTTAAATTTAATTATTTAATTTATCCGTAATTCCTAGGGTTCCCCCCATCAAAAGCGCATCAAGTATTCCAATGTTCAATTCCTTTAAAAAAGGTTGTCTTAGTACGAAAAGTACAGGTACGACTTGCTGGTTAATATATGTTTTAACATGTTCCCAAAGTGGTTCAATTCTGAGAGAAGATCAAAAATAGCTAGGGCCAGATCTGGTGAATATGGGGATGCTCAACCAATTTACTAAGCATGCTGAACGATCATCGTATTCCATACCTAATGCGAAAGTAAAGTTGTCATGATGAAACTAGCTTGCCCGTTAAAGTTTCCTCTTTTTTAATCTTGATTGGCATTTCAACCTCGGTATTAAGCTGTTCATAAATCCAGATGAACAATTTTAGAAATTTATTTTAAACATTTAGAGGTTTGAAATATTTATCTGCAAGCTCCAGTGATATGTTGCATTGTCTCTGAAGTACTATGACAATGTCGACAGAGATCACATTGGAGGTTAGAGTCAGGGATAATATATTAGGGGTCGCCGAAGACTGTCATTAGTATCCAAGAAATAGTTATACGCTGTTAGAAGTCGGTCATATTTTTTCGTGAAATACCTACCGGTTATTATTTATTAAATATCCCTGTCATTTAAAGGGGATGCGATGGGATTTACTCATACTTCCTGTATTTAAGTGAAAAGATAATTTTCAATATTTTTTTCCGACATTTTGATAAGTATTAATATTGTGAATGATGATTAAGCATGAACATCCACCGCGGTACCTATTTCTACCGCAAAGCAATAGTTTGAAAACACTAATGTGTTCCGGTTTGAAGGGAACCATAGCCAGCGTATTTACTGGGTAAATAAGACTTGACACCCTACGTCTCACTGTAGGCAGTGCGTTGGTGATACCAGTATTGCCGATGTCTATGGGCGTCGGTGACTACTTTCCATCAGGTGGCCCGACTGCTCGTCTGCCTGCATAGGCAATAAAAAAAATATAAAGAAGTCTTTTGAACCGTGATTGCTGCTTTAAACGTTCAGAAGAAGTTTTGTTATACATTTTACTATTACCGAATCTACGAATTAACGATGTTATTAAGTCATAATAACCAATATAACGGGGATTATAAATAATACAAAAAATAGCATAATTTTGTTTTCCAAAAATTATTTTCTCCATAACTATATAAAAATGAAGACACAATAGAATGTCTTGAATTACAACTGCTACAGTGGGGTTCACGTATATCCACCAATAAATCCGGCTTAGGTCCTATGAAATTTACGATGTGAGAGAACATTTCTCACTTTTTAAACTTTCATAGTTTATTTTTAGTTAATTTTCTTTTCGACCTTGGCTTCGTAATTTATTTTGGTTTATTGTAAAACAGACACATTTGAATAATAAAACAAATAAGAACTTTTAAATTTAACAACGTTTTTTATTAGTCAATATAGATTTTTAACGCCTTGCGTTTAAAATTATAGTCTGTTGGAGTATATAGAGCTTTATTTTAGGCTTATATTAAATTAACTTTAAAAAAGGTTTTATGTTTTCAAGAAAACTAAATAAAGAATATATTTAAAAAAATATAGGTTGTTCAGGATTATTAACAGAAAATGTAAATTATTATTTATTAGTAAGCTTAGATTTTATTTTTAAAATTGACAATTTTATCAGATGTTAACGTGTTAATCTTGTCTCTTTAATTCAGGTAAGGTACACAAACTTTAAAACTAACAATTAAAATAAAAAACGAATTAGAGATTTTAAAATTGAGCATAGTTATTCAATTTTAATTCATTATAGCCGATTTTAATTGAAAGCTAGCCTAAATTTTAATTAAATTCTTTAAATTATTTTTTGGTCAAAATATAATTATCAATGATAAAAACTGACTTAAGAATTCATGATTTACTTTTTTAATTAGCTCAATACATTTTGACACATGTTTTATGATTATGCTTAATTATTCTTTGATTGTACATGCTGTAGGCAATTTTTATAGATCATTAGTCACTCTTTCACAAAATATTGTTTCATTTTGTCTTGTAAAAGTAGGCATTTATTTACAATTTAAGGTATTAACAATATATTGCTGCAATAATGCTTTTTAGACGACCCCCACCGCAATGAAGATAATTTTTCTGTTCATTCTATATTAATGCGCCAAGTTTATTGCGCCGGTTTTCTTAGATCAGAGACTTACATTACCGAATCAGTGTGGATTAGTTGACAATCAATAAAAGAATAAAGATATTTGACTTTAACTTTGATATAATTTGCAGGCTTAATATAATTCTTACATATGTATTTTTTGTCTCAAGTAACAAGTTACGCAATTGGCTTGTGCTTATAGCAAAAAATAAATGAGTGTATCATGCTTATGTCATTTGCCATTAAAATTTATTGCTTCCGGCTTCCTTTCAAATTAGCTTAACTTAATTTACTTAGCCGCAACGCCGCGCTGAATTTCAAAACGCAATCAAATCTTGTTACGAAATTCAATTTGAGGAAGGTAAACAATTGAAATTGCTACTGCCCCGTTGGTCTAGCGATACTTGCTTGTACATACCGACAGTCCTTAATTTGTATCCGCGGGACGAGTATTAATGTTTGCTGTCATTTCCAATTGATAATTGATTGACCTTCTCAAGATTTTGCTATGAAAAGTACAAATAGGTCATTATATGTAAAATATATGATAAATGTTTATATAAGATTTTTCTGAAATTTAACCTATTATTACAATCTAATTTTTATTGGGGTTTTAAAGCGGAAGTCTTTATTTTTTAAGTATTTTTTCGACTTACGTACAAAATGGTGTACAAAGCGTAATATCTTGGGCAGTCTTATATAGTCGTTATTAAAATGTTTAAGCAGAATCTTAGTGTTCATTGACAAGTCTCTTTTAATTGTGCACTTATTAATTGTGTCGTGGTCTAGTGCCCTTGCTTTACAAATTGTAGGTCGGGGTTCAAATCCCGCGGGGATTTCCAACTTTGTATTATCGTTATTTTATGGTTGATTATGATCCATGCATCAAATGGATATGTAAACAGTGAATTCGTCCACCAACCCACATTTGAACAGCCTGGTGGATATGGTCCATAAACCCCCTAATGGAGAAGGCATACATTAGGGAAGGTCTATGTCCAGCTGTGGACTAACACAGGCTGATGATAATGAACTGTGCAAACATCTTTATTATTATTTATAAAGAGAAAAAAATTTGATAAAAATGACTTCATTATTGCATATTTTAATCTTTAATTTATCATATATTTAAATAACTCACAGATTTATTTAAGCATAAGATAATTGTAATATAACAGAAATATCGAAGATTTGGTGTAGTATATAATATAATGTGTCATATAAGTCTGCCAAAGACATAAAGATTAAATAACGGTCGAAATAGAAATATTGCAATAAAAAAGCTTTAAGTGTGACCTGAATTAACATAAAAACTGTTTGCAAAAAGTCATAAGAAACCTTTTTCGTAGAGCGTTAAATTTTCTACAAAATTTTTTAATTAGTAAATCATATCAAATCCACTAATAAAAAACGGAATAATTACGTAAATCAAGTCATCTTTTTTCTAAATTGATCCTTAAACCCTTATTCCAAATTGAAGATGCTCCCGTAACATTTTTTTTCATTTCGCTATTTAGGTTGATAAAATGCGAAATGAAAAAAAAAGCCGGAAGATGCGGCTACAGTCTTCTTCTGATAAGTCAGATTATAGGCAGCTTAATAGACAGATCTCCAAGTATATGCGGCGTGATTAGCGTAACTTTAATACATCTCGTATTAAAGAAGCAATAGAACGGAACCAAGGTTCTAAAGTCCTCGCCAGAGATCTGTCTATCGGGCAAAGTCAGTTGACTAGTTGAAGACCGATAATGGGGCCGTCATCTCCAGTAGGCCGGAGGTTTTGAGGAGATTGAGAGGTTCTATGGACAGTTGTACATCGTCGTCGGAGCCGCTTACTGAAGCGAGTGACGACCGACTCGACCAACTTAAGAACGGCAAAGCGCCTGGTGAGGACGGAATTACAGCAGAGCTTCTGAAAGCGGGTAGAGAACCGGTACTTGTGGTCCTTCAGAGGCTCTTTAATTTCGTCCCTACAGGCTGGTATTATGCCAGAAGCGTGGAGCAGAAGCTTAGTGGTATTGTTTTTCAAGAAAGGCGATAAGAGCCTCTTGAAAACTATAGACCGATTTCCTTCTGAGCCGTGTTTATGTTCTGTTCTCGAGAGTCATCTTGAATCGTCTCGCTTCCCGACTAGACGACTTCCAGCCACCCGAACAAGCTGGCTTCCGAAAAGGCTTTAGTACCATAGACCACATATTTACGCTGCGGCAGATTATACAGAAGACTAAGACGTATAATCTGCCTTTATGCTTTGCATTTGTGGACTATGTGATTTGATTCTGCTGAAATTTGAACTGTGCTGCAGGCTCTATAGTGTTGCCAAATTGACAGTCGGTATATGGAGGTGCTGAGGTGTTTGTACAGTAAAGCAACGATGTCCGTCCGACACAATCCAGTAGTACGAAGCCTATTCAATTGCAGAAGGGTGTAAAACAGGGTGATGTTATATCCGAAACTCTTTACCGCTGCATTGAAAGACGCATTCATACTTTTGGATTGGAAAGGACGAGGTATAACATCGATGGCGAGTACATCACCCACCTTAGATTTGCCGACGACATAGTCATAATGGCGGAGTCACTGGAGGACCTCAACGCTATGCTCAATGACCTCAACAGTGTTTCCCAACACGTGGGCCTTAGGATGAACATGGAGAAGACGAAATTCATGTCTAACTCTCATGTCATGCCTACGCCGGTGGTTATTGAGACGCTGTGCTCGAAGTTGTTGACCAACATATATACCTGGGACCAGTAGTCCGGCGAGATAAGTCCAACTTCGACGCAGAGGTCAATCGACGAATTCAATTCGGATGGGCAGCTTTCGGGAAACTTAGACGTATCCTCTTGTCCGATATCCTTCAATGTTTAAAGACTAAGGTCTTAAACCAATGCATGTTGACAGTAATGTTCTACGGCACTAACACGTGGTCCAAAACTGCTGGCCGTGTGAGGAAGCTCAAAGTCAATCAGCTATAGAGCGGTCAACGCTTGGAATTTCTCTGATAAAGTGTGTAATGCAGAAATCCGCAGCAGAACAATGGTGACCGACATAGCTCGCAAAGTTAGCAAGCTAAAGTGGCAATGGCGGCCATTTAGCTCGTAGAGCCGATAACCGATGGGGAAAAAGGTTCTCGAGTGGCAGCCTCGTACTGGCCATCGCAGAGTGGGACGACCCCCCACGAGATGGAGTGACGACCTGCGAAAGTGTGCGGGAAGTCGGTGGATGCAGGTGGCGCAGGATCGTACTTCTTGGCGGCTCATGGCGGAGGCCTATGTCCAGCAGTGGACTTCCATAGGCTGATATGATGATGATGATGATGATTTAGGTTGACCCTACATTTTAAGTGAGTATGGTTGACATTTTACGTTATTATGTAGCGGTTTCCTAGGTCATAGACAGTAATAGTGGTGCTAGTAAAATAAGTATGAAATGTTTTTAATACTCACATTAAATATTAAATTCAACTAATAAATTAAGTGTGTATGTAAAATGATTTACTTTCTTCTTAAAAATATTTTATTTATATAAATGTAATGGTTTCTTCAAAATTTTGCTTCAAAATAAATGGTGTATTTAAAAATTTATTCACAATTTTATTTTTGGTTAATATAATAAGCATTACTAAATCATGGCTTTCACCAAGTGGCTGTCGTAAAATATGACATTATAAACTATCATATAAAACTAACTAGTAAATATGGGTGTCCCACAAAGGTCTGTTATTGGGCCTTTTCTCTTTCTCATGTGTATAAAAGATTTACCATATTTATTAATAAAAACCTCCTGTTGTTACTTCCTTGATTTTTAAAGTTAAACGACATTCATCAATAAA
Organism: Lamproptera curius; assembly: GCA_029286875.1. Taxonomy (NCBI): domain Eukaryota; kingdom Metazoa; phylum Arthropoda; class Insecta; order Lepidoptera; family Papilionidae; genus Lamproptera; species Lamproptera curius. Next base: position 432,061 of record JAGSMT010000083.1, on the reverse strand, counting down.
TGACGATGTTCTACGGTACTGTACTGTATACGACTACTACGACTTACATTCATAATAAAAATCAGACCTTATCGATTCACAGCATTAACGTTTTTTAATGAACGCCGAGACAGCCGATTCCCTACTACTCGCTTCCAATCCAAACTGGCAAGAGTACGGACATCAGAATCCTATCTGGTCGGAGATCGACGAATATTCCGACTTTTCAAACGTTCTTTTAAAGAACGCCAAAAATGATTCAAATAAAACTATTAAATTAAACAATCTGTAGTTGGGCTTAATCTGGAAGATTCTCCAATATTGTCCAAAAAGACAAATATTTGCAATGCGAGTACATTTTATGATTATTACAACGAATACAGAATCGGTTAAATATTACTTGCCCTCTTTTTTTTCTTTCGTTTTGAGAAATAACGTTCAGAACGCATGCCTAATAATTACACTGTCTGTATGAATTAAAGTCTATAACACTATAAATAAGATCGCATCCTTAATTACGTTAACTAACATTCTCTTTATAGTGTAGCTTTGTTTTATGTAGAATAATGAAATTTTTTCAATCAAACTTAAATCACCTGTTTTAACCCCTATAGTGGCTATAGTTTATTGCACTAATTATTAAGTAGACTCAGTTGAGTGGTTTAGATGCTAAAGAAGGACAGAAAGAGTTACTTTCATAATTATAATATTAGTATGAAATTAATATTAGTGCGGCCTTTTAGAAAGAAAGTAACTAACTAGACCCGCCGTGTGGAAAAATATAACTGACATAAATCACAAAAAAGTCAACAACCTAATGAACAGTATTTATTGTATTCACTTATGTTTATTTATTTATTTATTCAAGCTTTATGCACAAGTAAGTACAAAGGCGAACTTAATGCCAAAAGGCATTATCTACCAGTCAACCTTCGGGCGGTACAGATAAAATTCGGTAGGTGCGCAGATATATAACAAAACAAAGGAAAGGTTTTTATATTTATATATATATCATTAATAAAATTACGTCAGGAATATTAATATACATTGTATACGTATACTTACTTAAGTAAATAAAGATACATAAATATGCATATATAAATATATGCATATAGATATATATTATAAATACAAATATATTTTATACATTTTAAGAAAAAATACATTCATTCATACTATGCCTTTGAAATTTTTTTGGCGTATAGGTAACCACGACAGTTTGGAACGATATGGCGAAACATGGTCAAATTTACGTAGATTAAAATTGAATCAGATGCAATTATTGCGAAGTCAGTCTAATTTATTGAGCTGATCTGTATTCAGGTCAAAATATTAGATTATAGGAAAACTTAGGGATTGTGCAAGCATTACCTTGGCCTTAGTTGGCAAAAAGTTTTAAGTCTGTACAAATGTCGCAAGGCACTCGTTACTTTTTGACTTACTTGTGACATTTGACCATTCCGACTTAAGTTTTCATCAATTACCAAGCCCAAATTTGTGACAGTTTTACTTAGAGGTATAGTAGAGTTATTATATAAAATTAATGGGAGAAAACAAAAATCCACTATACTGACATTCCTATGACTGCCAACCAAAAGGACCTGACAATTTGATGGATTTATGACATAAACGGAAAAAAACAATGGAGAGATGATGCCGCCTTATGGAACGCCAGCAGAGCAATGAAGCCAATCAGATGATAAAACATCAGAATAAACTGCCTGCTTGCGTCCACAAAGATAAGAGGAGAACCCTTTCAATGCACTGTCTGAAACCATCATATATGAGAGGATAGCCAAGAGGATGTCGTGTTTGACAACATTAAACGCGTTTGAGAAATCGATTAAGACCATTAATACCTGCTCTAATGTCACCAGACCCTTTAGGAGGGCGGTAGTGGTACTGTGACTGGTCGAAATCCAGAATGTAACGGATTTATCAAATTGTTACTTTAAACAAATCGAGATTATTGTTTAAGGACGCAGGACTCAATAACTTTTGATAAAAAAGACACAATAGAGATAGGTCAGTAGTACTGGGAGGGAAGAATTGGAACACTTTGGGATAGGCCGGACCAAGGCTTTGCGCCATAAGGCTGGCAACTTAGCATTTTCTAAGGAAAAGTTTATTAAGTGATGTATAACAGAAAGGATGTGGGTAAGAATAGGTATTACCATGCGCCGGCTGATTTTATCAATGCCAACAGCATTGGATTTTATGGCTATGATTGCTTTGTTGATTTTGTCTGTAGTGACTGGAGAAAAGTAAAAAGTATTTATATGAGAACGCGCAACACCATTTAAAAACGAAATCTTGTCTCTTGACTGCACATAATTAGTTGAAGGAATGTTTTTGAAATGGCAATGCAGGTCATCTAAGTGAATCGAACTAGAGGATAGGTTTGTAGAGCGCAATTTACCAATACCAAGAGTTCCTAGAAACTCCCAGATATTGGTAGAAGAAGAAGAAGAAACATTATTAAGTACGTGTCGGCGTTTAGCGTTGCGTATCACCTGATTACACCGATTTCTTGCATGTTTGTATACTGACCAGTTAGCTTCAGAGCGTTGCTTTTTATACTTTTTTAAAGCACTGTCCTTCTTCTCAACATCACGAAATTTGTTTCTAAAATTAGTGCATCGTTTATAATGTCTCTAAGACTTAGTTCTTTAAATAATAGCTTAGACAAAATATCTCTATTAATATAACGTTCCATGTCGATTTTTTTTAATATTATATAAGTATTGCAATAACATTAATGTTATCTTAAGATAAGCTTTTGGCTTAAACTTCAAAGTTGTTTTTTTTATTTATACTGAATACAAAACTTGTTATTATTGGGAAGATTTGATGTACCATACGTTTAAGTCTTCTTTTGATTCATTCATTAAAATTTTAACCTTTCACATGTTAAGTAAGATTGCAAATAAATTTCTGACTGATGTCTCTGTAAAACGACGCCAAATATTTTGTCTTTCACTTTATTCAACGTTTGTTCAAAATACTATACATAGAAAAGGGTGTTAAAACACAGGACGTTTTGTTATAACGCATAATATACTTCAATAAAGTATATTTAAATATCAGAAAATAGAAACTGTAAAATATTAATTATAACTATTTTCCGGTATCGGATTCTTGTGTCGGTGTGTGTGCGTATCGATTAAATTTTTTCCTCAAACGAGCCAAAAGATTTTTTTTTATAGCTAACGCAGGCAGACGAGCAGTCGGGCCACCTGATGGAAAGTGGTCACCGACACCCACTAGACATCGGCAATACTGGTATCACCAACGCGCGCTCTACCGTGAGACATAGGATGTTAAGTCTCGTTTACCCAGTGAATACGCACACGGTGCCCTTCAACGGAACACAGTAGTGTTTTACACACTGCTTATGGGTAGAAATAGGCACCGTGGTAGACCCACCCAGACGGTCCCATGTAAAAGGGAACCACCACCGGTCAAGATGGTAGAATTATAACTTTAAAAGTAATTTTTTATTTGACTATAAAAAGAAAGTATTCTTATTGAATGTTTCATTTCAACTGACATTTTATTATTAAATATCAAAAATTTACATGTTGGATTTGTTTTAAATGTACTCCTCAGGATAATATGCTGCACCAGCGGCGTTGAAGATGAACATTGATTTATGTCGTTCGTGCATTGTAACACCCGTTTCCATTAATCTAGCGAACCATTTTTATCAAAGGTATTTCGCTTACTGTTACATCTATCAACACGTGTCGTGTATATATGGCTAGTATAAATGACAACATAATGTAATCTTCTAACATTAACATGTTAGTGTCAATAGGATTACTCTAAAAAAAAATCCCTTAGTTCAAAAAAAAGTAATATCACAACAAAATGTCCCTTAGAAACTTATAGAATGTTAAATTTAACGCTTTTATAACAATTTTTTTAATAATTTTGAACAACTGAATAAATTAAAATAGTAATTACAATTATAAAATATTTATAAAAAATTAAGCATCGGAACCAACGTATAAATTAATCAAAAACAGGTACGTCAAAGGGCTTGGTTTTTTATTTCAATAAATTAAATTTGGTAATTAATTATGTGACACCTGCTCTTCTTATTTGATACTAAATTAAATCTAATTGAAATTTACTTGTAAATGAACCAAATGTAATTGAAATTTACTTTATGCTATAATGTTCCTAAACATATTTTAAAATTACTATTAGTTTTTAAGTAATTTGTATACTAAAATAAAAATGTTATAAGAAGTTTATTAATTTACTAGATGAAACCTTCATTGGAGATACTTTGTAAAGTAATTTCAATTAAAATGTTTTTATAGTACTAGCTTTACTCTTTACCCTAGGAATATATAATACACAACAGAGTTATTTTCGCATTAATAATATTAAGTATAGATAGAGCATACAATGTGATTTTTCGTTTAGTAAGAAGCTAATACACGCCAACAAAAGTTTCACTTCAAAATATAGTATACGATATTTAAACAACTAAAATTTTAAGAAAAGAAATATGTCCGACTTCAAACAGTGTATAAACATTTTGCGGAATATAGGCCGGTGACAACGTCTAAGAAACTATCTACAACGGTTTCTACCACTGCATTTTAAATCTATAATACCTGTTAAGGTATTTATTTAACGAAAATGTTATGTATGACACTTGTAATTTTTATATAATAAATTACAAAAAAAAATAAAAACTTTCAATTTAAATATAGCGATTACAAATGGAATTTCTTGCAATATTGTCTCAGTGAAAATATGGTCTTTTTTTATCCTTAGCAGGCACCGTACATGTATTATGATAATTCGCGACGCATATTGCAAGCTGTTTGTTTCGCATAATTATAACTTTCACCAAACCATGTTCATGGAATAAGTTAATATTGTTCTTCCATCACGCTATCAACAGGCTTTGAACTTTCAAGATGATTAATTGACTAGAAACATGCATTTATTGTAATACTTTTAATAATCGCTTTGAAGTAATTAAAACAATAAAATTCCATTGATTAAGAATTCTGCATATTAAAATAGAATCTTCAAAATGTCCACTTCTATCCCTAATATACAAAAAACCTACACATATTGCGTTTAAAACTTTCAAGGACGATTATATTTGTCTTTTACGAGTTTGGGATGCGCGTGCGCCACTTTGTTATCTTTATCGAACACTGTCTCGCTGGTCAGCTGTTCGGGGTGTGAGGGTGAGGACGGGGGTGAGTCAGCGGGATTGAAAGGAAGAATGCGGGCAGACGATATTCTGTGTTTAATGTCGCTCACTCGACGTGATAATGATATATGCTATATACTCTGATATATGATCTGTGTAGCAGCATAAAGAATGTCATTTTGTTTTAATTCCTTTACCTTTTATTTGAACATACACATTATTATTGAATTTAACTTTGAATATGCCTGATAGCAAAGTTTTTAAATGGTGACATGAAAGTGATTATTGTGGGTTTTTTTAAAAACATCTCTCTTTCTCTCGCTCTCACGGAATTTATTGTAGGCCAATTCAAGGAGTACATTTTTGGACACCGTAGATAAAGTCTATTTCTTAAGGTTGATTCAGCGTTTGCAACTTAATTGCACGAGGTTGTAGTTTTATGTCGTAATTTTTTTATGTCTTAAATATCTATTTATTTAAACTTTTTGTACAATTAAAGTATACACAGGCGGGCTTAATGCCTCCTCTGACAGCCAACCTTAGGAGGTAATCTCAAAATTCAGCGTAGGTGCACTAGAAAATATTAGATTAACATAATAATACTTTGTTCCACTTAATCCACTATTTGTTAAGAACTAATTATTATTGTATAACAACTAATAAAACGAAATATAAAATATGTAATATATAAACATAGCATATATACATCCATAAATAAAGATATACATATACACTACATACATAATATGTATAAATATATATATACACAAATACATATATCAATATATATATATATATTCAGGAAAGACATCAGTTTCTAAAACTACGATTATATACGCTGAGTTGTCTTATAAAATCACATGACACTTAACTGTTTTAGACGAGACAATATCTGAACCAGAGGCGTATAGTAGCTTTTAGGTTTTATTATTTTGGCCACTCTTCAGATTAGTATACTATAGTGCAAATGAGTTGACTGAAGCGTTTGAGCCTATTATTTTTAAGCTAGATCTGTGTCTTGTAATTCTGTGAGTTCATAGGTTATTTCCGTTCCGAACTGTTCTATAGTTACGTCCTATTGATACAAAGTACAGATTTACATCATCTTGTGGAGAGCAATGCTAGTTAGCTTTACTTTTCAATAATATTAATTTTGTTCAATATATGATTTTAACAAATAATTAAGTTGTTACGATAGTTTTCGGTACTGACACTCATTATTTCAACTGCCTTTTCTGTCTTGTCTTTTAATTGTTATTAAATTTATTCTTGTCTGTATTGATTTAAGTACTCCTGCGTGATCCACGGCTTAAATAATTTCTATCGGTTTGATATATTATTGTTGTATACGAACTATTCTCAATATATATATATATATATATATATATACCGTGTAAGTCCCCTTGTACAGGACCGTCTGGTGGGTACCACTGCGGTGCCTGTTTCTGCCGGAAGCAGTTGTGAGAAAACACAGCTGTTTCCGGTCTTGAAGGCACTAGCAGCGTATTTTATGTTACTACACCATCATTTCGATTAATGACTTTTTCGTCAAAAACATTTCAAAACCAGAGAGCAATGGAGGTGCGAGAAAAGAATGATTGGAGAGACGTCCAACATTCTGATAGTACTAGAATATGGACTTCAATTTCTAGGCTAGATACAAACGTTATAAAGCTGTCAAAATTGCAGTAAATGCTACAAATATCGTCTGTTATTATTGTTAAAGACCTTTTACTTGTTTGAATGTAAAAGAGGATTAGACGATTAATTAATTCTAGAACAAGGGGGATTACCTGTGCCATCAATATCACTTAGTATATTTCTTGCTTTATTATCTAATTTTAAATGTTAAGTAGATATAATTATCAAAATAAATTGGTATATATTTATTTGATATACTTTGGTTTTTAAAAATTTTCTTTACAATACTTGCATTTGTGCGTGCGCGGGCGTGTGGTCACTCAAGTTTCCTCAGCCAATTTGATTGGACCAACTAGCTCGAGTGATTGTGATATGGTAGATCCTATTTAAGGACCAGAAGCGAGGATGCGGTTCGAAGGAATCTGGCTCGGACAACGTGGTTATGAAGCCGAATTGAACTGCGATAATAGGAAGGATAAATACCTCGTATGATGGCGGCACAGCTGCAGGCGTCTTCGTTGATGCGGTTGGGGTTCGCGGTAAACTTAAAACCTTTAGAACGGTGCGTTGGCCATTTGCGTCGCGTGAATTTAAATATGATGCGCTGCGTAGGAACTCCTGAAGGCATTTAGACAGCGGCGGCGTCGTGCCATCCGCGTTCACTAGTATTTTCCTTTACCCTCCTTTATTCGCGAGATGAGGAAAATTAAAGGAAAAGGAGGGGACAAAGGGAACGGTATAGTGAAAAGGGAAGAAGATTATTATGTAACCAATTTGGCTGTGTTAGGTGACATAGAAATGCGCGCGAACAAGTTGAGTCGAGACGGTAATTTTGGAAATAATTATTTTAACATAAAAATTGTAAGCGTTCTTGTAATTATGATAGTTAGTGGGTAAACAAAGTAGTAAGTGTGTTTAAAAAGGGTATTTACTTAAGTTTACATACATTTTAGAGAAAAACATAAAAAATAACAACGTTATATTAAAAACTAAGCAATATATTAACTGTGGACTTTGTTCGGTTTTTCCTAAATATATCTTCCCACTAGTAGTCCAGCAGTAGTGATATTTATTGCGCTTAGCGAATTGTCTTGCCTCTGCAAATAGTTTTCTGGTTTTTTGTGTAAGATTTTCAGACGCGTAAATAGGTTGCGATGTTCCTTTAATATCTTAAGTGCTATTACTTATTTCGATGGTCAAATTATTCTTATTAAATTTTTTAATGCCACGAATAAACTTTTTTCAGGACACTCGAGAACTGTATAATGATTGGATTATAGTTTTTGAATTTTGTATTAATGCGATACACATCCTTAATATAATTTTCTTCATTAGGGCATTCTATAGCTTGGATATCATTTTAAGCAAACAGTTCTTGTCTTCTTCATTTTGTTTTGGTATATTACGTAATTTAATACGAGATAAGAAATTATCTATTTCAATTTTTGTTTGTTTTGTAGCACTTCTGTATAATAACGTAAATCTTTGTTTAACTTTTTGAAGCAATTCAATTCTATTTTTAAAAAAGGAAGATTTAAAAGTTATTTCGGTGACAAAAAATATATTCACCTAATTTTTTTTTACTCGAGTCAGGTTAGAACTCCCGTCCAAATCATACTCGTATTAGAAGCTTGTCACATTACCACTAAGTAATGCGCGTTACAACTCAACTGGCGAAATTATTCTTCTATAAATAGATTCTTAATGTAGAATGATATATTAAGGCAATAGTTCCAAAGGTCGATATTTTTTTACACCCAGTCGTATATTCCTTTTAGTTTGTAAAATACCCCATGATCCTACAGAATGTTTGTATAAAATATTTAGTTAATTAAAGTAATGAATTAAAATGTCACTTTTATGAGATTAAGAACACTGAATGATTTATTAACACACTTTTTAATTTTTTGGCATCAGACACAATTATAGTTATACCGTGATTTTGATGATTTTGTAAAAACAAGAAAGGAGTTCAATATTTCACAGTTTCTACATATATAATTAAGAGTAAGGGTTCTTGTTATTATCATAGTCCCTATCTAATTCACAATAAACTTATCTATGGTACCATTTGTCAATATTTTTATTTGATTTTTAAATGGAGAGGGATTTGCATGACTGCGCTGAATTGATTATTTGAAAATCCTGAACTGATTATTCCTTTTAAAATTGGTAAAATTTTGGCCAAGCCATTTTATTAATTTGTTATTTTTTCAGATAGCACATCAGCCTTTTTTAGTCCACGTGGACATAGGCCTCCCTAAATTTTATCCATTGGGTTTGGAAATCCCACCACGCTGGTCCAATGCGGGTGGGGGGATTGACCCAGCCCATCCGACGATGGATCATCTTATTTTCAGAAATTGGGGATCGCCCAAATTCCCAAAAAAAAAAAGAAATTTGGCCCCCCGGTTAACCCACCCCCGGGGCCAACCCAACCAAGGCTAAATTTTTGTTTTATTATAATAAAAAAAAGTAAATTTTAAAAACTTTTAAAAAGTTTAAATTTTTGTAACCCTTAAATTTTTAAATAAAAAAAAAAGGAATTAAAAATTATCTTTTTCCCCGGGTGGCTGCTAGGCCCAAGCTAGGGGGTTTTTTCAAAAAGGGAAAAAAATTTTATTTGTTTTTTGGTTAAAATTTTAATTTTTACCTTCAAAAAATTCCATCCAAGGTACATTAAAAAATTGCCACCAATTCTTAACCAACATTGGAACTTAAATGGGAATACCATTTAAAGCCGCAAGAAAATTTTATTGCCAGTATTTTTGGTCAATACATGTCCCATTAAAAATTTTAAAAACAAAGCCCGAAATTAAATTAACTATTTTTTTTTTACAAACCTTTTTTCATCAAATTTAAATTTCAAAAATTTTTTCAAAAACATTTTTTTTTAAAACATTAAAAAAATGTTTTTAATGTGGTTTACAATGAAAACCAAAAAATGGGCCTACTTAACATTATTTTTTATTTGATTTAAATGGGGGTTTTTTTGATTTAATAAATTTTGGGGAAAAATTTTAATAAAATACTTAGGCCCAAAATTTTTCCTTTATTGTTTTTTAAAACAAATTTTCCCCAAATCCTTTGGGAGTATTTAATTAAATTTCCTTTCCCCAAATGTGATGCATTAGTTGTTAGCATGAATGTCCTTGAAAGAAAGGGAAAATTTACCAAAATTGAAAAAAATTAAAATTTTTAATTTCACTCGGTTTATAAACGTTTTGGAAAAAATTTTCGAAAATTTTGAATTATTTTTTTTTTAAATTTTTTTAAGTTGGATTCCATAAAAGGTTTGGGAAAAAAAACAAGAAACCAATTACTCCTTAATTTTTTTTAAATTTATACCAAAATCAATTATTTGTTTTTTATATTTTTTAAAAAAAGTTAAAATTTTTCTGAAATAAACCTTAAACCTTGCTTTAATTTTTTCCAAAATTGGTAATTTCATTTCCCATTAAATTTATATGTGTTTCTTTGGGGGTTTGGAAAATTGTTGTCTTTTCTAATTAAAAAAATTTTAAGACTCAAATTAAATTAATAACATTGTAAAATTAACAAGCTAAAATGGGTTTTTAAATGCCAACAAAAAATTTTAATTTATTTTTTTTTTTGTATTAATTTAAATATCTTTTTGTTCAATATAGAAGTTAACACTTGCTTATCGATTGTCAAACACTACTTGCTTATTGATAGTCAAACACCGGTTCCGGAAAAGGAGGCCTCAGACCTGAGAAGAACCAAGAAAGAAAAACTCACGGGCTATTTTTATGTCATCTTTAAAAATAAAAACAATTTGATAATTGCATTACATATTATGTAATTTTGAAACAAGACCTGGCGAGCATTCCATTACCAGGCTGTGTTATTATTTAAAATTCATTAATATCGTAATAACCTTTAACACATAAACATTCCTTGACTACCGTTTTAAATTTATTAATAGTTAAATTCTGAACGTTTACTGGGATTTTGTTGTAAAAACGTATACATTGTCCCATAAAAGACTTACTTATTCTTCGCAGTCTAGTTGTAATATAATGTAATTAAACTATGTTTAATAAGATTTGGTTACAAATTGACAGCTTTTTCTTGTATTGATGTATATCAGCTGAACAGCAAGTAATATTGAGAAGTCTGATAAGGCGTAGTTATATTTATATTTGTTTATATATAAATATGTATTTCTGTAACATTTTCTAAATATTGAGTGTTTATCAGCGATTATTCAATAACTTAGATTGAGAGTAATGGTTGTATTTGCACCTGCTGTCATGTTCAATGCAATAATAATCTTTACATTTTCCTTCAACGACAACAGTTTCACTTGGTTCGTAACAACGCAGTAGAATGGTGTCAGCTACTAACATGCTGTTTCTATTAAGGGGAAAGCGAGAATAGTTTAATATTATATACGATCGAGAGAATGAATATTGTACAATATTTTGTAACATTCTATGAATAAAACAATGAAGAAAAACTACTATTCTTCTCTTGGACTTCCCAAGTATTTATTTATTGCTTAAAGTTACAATAACTTTCTTTTTAAAATTGAAATATAATTACAAAATTCACGCATATAAAATGTTCGTGAATTAGTATAACATGCATGTAACTGTTGATAATACCTGAAATGTGAATTATGTAAAACATTGCAAAATATCCGTGAACTCAGTATTACGAATGTAATATTATTTGTCATGAAAAATAATTTAAGCTGATGTAAAATTAATTTTACGTATTTGATTGCATTATAAAATTTTTAACTATTACCTAGCTACTTAATAAAACAAGATTTTTGCCGTGTTGGGATAAGCCGAATGCATGTATCGTGTATAATGTTCTTGCGATGTGGTTGCCGATTGATAAAAAAAGTGTATAAGCAATGAATACGAGTACGAGTGCGTAACTCGCTATGCAATATTTATGCGTCAAATCTCGCTATGCAATATTTATTCGTCAAATCTCGCTATGCAACGTATAGTTAGTTATACACCCGTTAAACAGGGTTGTATATCTTTTTTATTACAAAGAAGACTGCATATATATTATCATCATCCAATTATCTATTTTAATTTTTGGAACTTTTGTTGGAAATAGATCAGGTATATTACAATATTAACTTATATAAACAGGTAAAAAGAATGACGTTATTTATATCAGTATTATTTTAACTTTTCCTTTGTCGCATAGTGAGCATTCAAGCGTTTATCATGTATAAGCGTTAGTCATTAATTAAAAACAATTAACTCGAAGGAAAAAATCAATGAGGCCTCACAATTGGAAAATGGACATTAAAGACCCGTTCAGAAGTATTTTAAGTATGAGTTCAGAGCATTTTTGTGAAATATTTATTTTTGTTATCTACATACAGTCATTATGAATTTATGATTGCTTAAAAAAAGTCCTGCATATCGTGCATAATTAAATAATTTGATAGTCCTACTTTATATAATTGCCACACATATTAAAGTTATATTCTGAAGAATTTATGCAGATAACAGTTTTAACGCAGAGAACTGGCATTATACCATCTTCTAGATCAGTCAAGAGAATAGTTTGACCTTAATTAAGATAGAGGGACTGACGTCCTAAACTGGTAAAGTAACTTGTCTTTATTATCTTAACGTTCCCATCCCTCGCATGGACCATCTTAATTTTGAAGCAGTTACGTGATCGACCCATTTACACTTTAAATCGAACAAAAACAATGATAACACAAAGTTGTTTCCCGTAGTTAAATTGTGTACCCTGTATATAAGTCACACCATTCTTGTATTGCTCCAGTGAGGTAAACACAGACTTAATAGCATATAAAGTAGTCAGTATTTACGTGGTTAAGTAGATATTAGTATCTGTAATACACCATGTAATTAATTCCTTATCTAATAATTTTGAATTTATGATAAAATGCGCTAAATTACCAATTTTATTCGCAAATACCAAATTTATACAAATAACAGCGTGAAAATTTTACAATTTGATTCTACCTGAAAACGATTCATTTAAATAATTAAAATACATTAAAGCAGTGGACGTTGCTTCCCTAAATTTATAACAATAGAATAATATAAAAAACTATTTAGCGTCATAATTTTAAAATGAATTAAAAGGTTAAATTGTGGTTCTAGTGATAATACGAGTAGAAATGTATTTTGTTTAGTTTAATAAAATTAAATATTGTGAATACTGGACTCGTTTTTGCCCTTTAATTATTTCCATTGCGTTTTGCGTTGTGGTCAATTTAACCGAAAAATTTAAATAGTTCCACTGTTATTTGCATAATTTAATGAATAACTGTTTCAAAATTAATGCAATAAAATCACAATGAATTATTTTGGCTATTTTGTTTTTCACTGAGCAAAAAGCAAATTGTCATATGTATTGTCTATATAGTCTTTTAACATCAAAAATAAATTCAATCAGCTTAATTCATAATATTTAATTTAAAATCTTAAAACTATGCCTCTTTCTTTGGGAAATTCGGGCAAAAATTATAAAAATAAAAATAATACAAAAGTAAATACTTAGTATCTTATACCTACTTGCACTATGTATATCATCATTATAAGACTTAGTAGCACAATAGCATTTATTTTTTAAGCACCCTAATATTGAACTTTTATTGAGTTCTGATTTTTATACGACTTGTTCTTTGACACCAAAGGTTAAAAGTAGGTTTCAAATGATTAAATAAAAATTTCATTTCTCTAAAGTTGAAGATAAGGTTTTACTGGGTTGTCAATGTAAAAAATGAAGAATAGTAATCCATAGCACTTGTAGAAGATAAAAAATGTATTATCAGAGAATGTAATTAGATATTATTCAAATACTAAAATATGCTATAAAACTATGTTATAAACGTTAGTCAAATCCTTAAAAAGGAGTCAATTTATCTTAAAAATTAGGACATAAAAAAAAATATAATTGTATATAATATAATCCATCACTGGAACAGATTGCAGGAATAATTTGCATAATGAGTCTCAAACCGATTCAGTTTGTCTTACTGTTAGCGGTTTTGTTGGATTTAAATATGGTACAGATGTTTTACCGTAAAATGTCTTTTTATTCAATAATGTGTAGTATTCACGTAAGCAAAATATTTAATTATGAAATAGATGATTAATTAGTTTAATGGCTGTATTCATAATTTTATAATTTTCATTACATTTATTAAATTGTATTAATATTATAAAGATAAACTTCGAGAGAGAAAAAAAACAGGTTATACAAATATTATTTCAATAGAAAGCTGCTTTATTACTGAGTAACATCCATAGTTCATATTAATTTGTATAAAAATTATAAAATGCATCGGAAATACGTCTTAAAACAACTAAAAAGGTATAAATCAATAAAAAACTAAATATTTTTAGTCGTAGATATAAATATAAGCAATTGTTGATTTAATAAAGAAAAGTTCTGTTATTATATTGAACATATCAAAACCACTTATTCTTTATTAAGCCTTTTTTTTTTATTTGAAGCAGGACATGGTCATTATAATTACTGTTTACATTCTTTAAATTAAATTTGCCGTATCTATCTAAAAACGTTTTAACAATATCCCCCTAAACAACGACGCAGCAGACCGCTTGTATATATTAACATGAAAACAAATGGGCCATTTTATTGTTTTAATTAACTAAATTTAATATCCACAGTAGACGTTATTTTTATATAAGATCCGGTTATATTGGTACCAGCTTATTTTCACAAAATGTAAGCAAAAAAGAAGTGTTAAAAGCTAAAGAAGCACTTTACATTGAAAAGGACGGAATTAATTTACATAGAAAATATGTACGCCATTTTCTTAATGGCAAAAAGCTTTGGACAGTTTTGTTCTTTTAGAATTTCGCTTTTATTTCTATAATAGTTTTTTTTGTTATAAAAAACAAGTTGAGTTTGCAATGTAAACACTTAAGGTCGTTGGTTCGAATCTTGTTTCCTAGTTGGTAAAGGTAACCCGGGCTGAACACAGATTTGCCTGCATAGAATGGCAGATAATCCCTTCGTCGTGGTATGAAAACGTGGGTGCTGCGCTTCGTCTCCCTTGGGTCGTGTCGGTTAGCTGTCCCATTGGACTATGGGAATATGGAACAGGGAGTGTACCAATGTAAACATTTCTGCCCATTTAAATAGGACTTAGTTCTGATTCTCTATGTTCATATTAGAACTACTTACTTAACGATAGAAAACTCTGTATTACCTAATAAAGCTAAAAGCTTTACGTCCCTTATAGTGCGAAACATGGGAAATGCTTGCTTGTTTTTTTATTTAATAATTTAGTAAACCGAAGTGGATTTCTTCAAACATAGTATATACCTATAGCTCGCGGAGTTTATTGTAGACCAATATAAGTAGTTTATCTTTTTTGATTTCGGTTTTTGCATGAGGTTGTCATTTTAGTGTCGCAGTTTTCTTAATTTCTCAAATATCTAATAAATTACATATCGCAAAATTAATTTAATA
Organism: Lamproptera curius; assembly: GCA_029286875.1. Lineage (NCBI taxonomy): Eukaryota > Metazoa > Arthropoda > Insecta > Lepidoptera > Papilionidae > Lamproptera > Lamproptera curius. The sequence goes on along the minus strand of JAGSMT010000083.1, from coordinate 416,784 downwards.
ATATGGAACTAAATGACAGCTAATACCTCCCATTTAGAAAAATAATGAACAAAATCAGAGAACCAGGTGTAGTGTATTGACATAACATACATATAAAAAAAACGTAAGCTCCGAATTGAGTACCTCCTTCTATTGGGCTTGTTGTATAACTCATCATCATAATTGCTTTATTACTTTTTCACTGAGATATTACGTTTTATAATACGGAGACATGAGCAAAGAAAAGTCAGTTTAAAAAAGAAATCGAATCAATCATTATTATTATAATTATCGCTGTGATAAATCGCTACGAAACTTTTATTTGAGAAAAACTTAAATGAGAGAGGTTACATATTTTTAAAAAGTGTCTCTACAGAAGCTTTAAATTTTGCTATGCGATTATTATTCAAGTGTTATTAAAAGTCAACATTTTTGTCTTTTTACCAGAAAAGAATACACGTCTTTTTAAACAGCTCTTGTAATAAATACTAACAATAATACAGTCTTTACTTTATTACATCTTAAATTAAGTGCAAATAGTTTTAAATATCCTTATTTACCTTGTCAATATTGTCACCACCAGCTTTAAATCCATAACACACTTCACTTATAGTCACTACTTTAAACACAATGCCGAATTTAACTGAAGTGATTTCAATACAGCAGAAGTTGGAAGATAATATCAGTAAACGTTTTGATGACCTTCAAGGTCAAATAAACAATGCCACAACATCCAAAGATACTGTAGCCAAAATCGGTGAAGAGCTGCGAAATTTCAGGGAGATCGTATTTGGCATCCATGGTCTCCTTAGACAACAAATTGAGGAGTGCTCCTGTCAGGTCGATGATCTCGAGACCTGGAATAGAATAAAGGCACTTATAGTGTCTGGTTTACCGGAGCGAGACAACGAAGACTGCTTAGAATTAGTTCTGAAGGTTCAATCTCAATCTAGGCGTTAACGATATTGTCAAGGCCTAGATTGGAATTGAACACACCAAGTCATCCATAAAATTGTGTCATAGACTTAGCGTGCCAAGTAATCAACGTAATCGACCAATTCTTGTCAGATTCATTGATATACATACAAAATCGTCTGTCTGAAAGTGTAAAGCAAAACTTAAGGGCTCGTCAGTGTCTCTAAAGGAATTCCTGACTCGTACAAGACAATCAATCTTTCTGAAATCACGGCTACATTTCGGCATGCGGTCAGTTTGGACGCTGAATGGAGTAATTTTTATCCGGACTCCAGATGCGACCATCAGCAAGAAAGATGAACTGGCCAACTTAAATAAAAAAATTCCGAAGTCTTCGGCAAATGGCTCTGGTAAAGTGTAAACAAAAATTCATTTTAGTTTATGTCATAATAACCCTTGTGTAAGTTATCTTTTTTTATGTTTGTTATAATTTACTTTTCTTATTGATCTATTTACAAATTTTATTTAAATATCGCTACGTTAATTATAACATTATCATAACCTAATAACTAAACATGGCGTGCCTACCTTAATAATTCGATTGTAATTCAGTGACGTTTTGAATAAAATTGTAGCATGTCTGCTGCTATTTTAAAAATAAGTAATACTTTGTTAGTCTGTCTTATATTTGACAGATGTGACATTGACATTGATCAATACTACCTTCCAGTTGTTATTTTAGTTTGTGCTGCGTTCAGGTTTACTAATAAGTAACGTTTTATTTCTGTTTTTTTTTGCATCGTATAAAATAGTTTTTTAATTAGCTTTTGTTATTTTTTTTCTCGTAAAGTTCGTCATGATTGTTATTTTAAGATGTTTTTATATTATTTGTTTATCGAAATTATCAACAGTAGGAAAAAAAAACTATGATTAATTCAATTTTTTTTCGCATCTTTGTTATATTTTTTTTCTTCTTAACCCTCTATAACTCAATAACATAGATTTTTAATATTTTTTTGTATATGGGTAGTTAAAATAAAATAAAAATATACGTGTTTCATAGTTTTTCGTTTATTCAATTATTTAAAAAAATATATAGAAAATTAGGGAGTGTTGCCTGTGGGCAACACTGAGACATAAGCTTAAAAATTATATAAGAGAAAGTTATGAGAGGTGGAAGCTCCTGAAGCAGTTCTTGGTTTTGGTATAGCATAGTGCAACCCCGCATTTTTCGCATGTATTGTGAGTAAATCCAGTGCACTTCGGGAGTTTGCACCTAATTTTTTTATCGGACCATTGGGGCCAGTGCCCAATTTGGTCTTGCCGTACTGCCGTAGGAGGTGCATGCTGTGCAGGTCCTTTATGTTTTTTTGCTTGTATCTCTTTCTCCAGCGATCGGCGACTAGACATACTAGGCTTTATACCCAATTTACAAAGAGTCACTGCAACATCAAGACGAAAATCCGCTGAAGATAAACGACATGGGAGGCCTTTGTCTTTACAGACTCTTTTATATAGTAACCAAGAGTTGGCCATTGTCAGGTCCAAGTAATGATAGAATAGACGTATTTGCCATCGTTTGCTACGCAACTGTATCTTGTATATCCCTGATGCTTATCAATCAAGTCAACACCACCCATGTGGCGGTTGTACTCTCCTACAACATTTGGTCGTTTTATGCTCACGTACCTGGAGTTCTGTTTGTCCCATCTACGAACATCAGTTTCAGGCTGTATTCCAGCAAAAGTAGAAGCCAGAGTGACAATTTTATTGTCTTTCCATGCCACATTAGATATGTCGGTGCCGTTGACATCCGCTACATATTCTTCTGAATAACCTCTGGGTTTTTTCAACATCTCCTTTTCTGGTAGCAATTTACAGTCTGGGATTCTATTTTTTCTAATCGTACCAAGACCGTGAATGCCTTCTTTGGCCAAATATTCCAACAGACGAAGAGAGGTAAAATAATTGTCAAAATACAATTGGTAATTTTGATGCCTTGAATCATGCGCTAACCTCATGACGACATTTTGATGCTGCACCCAAATCTGGCTCCTCTGGAAGCGTAATCGTTTTCCTTGCCAGTTTCAATTTCTGTTTTATAGGTACAACCAGAAACGCCACTCAACACGTAGATTTTGTAACCCCTATTGTGTGGCTTTTGAGGGTTGTATCGCTTCAACACATTCCGTGCTTTGGTGGAACACATTTGCTCGTCAACACAAGGTAGGTAGGTTTCGATGTAGTGGGTCTTGATTGATTGCTTTGAGCTGATGAAGGCTTGAGCAACGGCAACGTTTGATGTAGTTTCAGTCCTTGGTAGTAATGGAACTGAACTCTCATGGCTATTTTCTAAGGTTTCTATAATAGAATCCATGTCGATATCTAAGGAAGTATTGTCTTCAAAAGTTTCTAATTCAGGTGAAAAATCTGGGTCTGCTAGGCTGTCATCATCAAAATCCAAACCGTCCTCGCTGTCATCACCATTCTGCAGAATCGAAGTAATATCTTCCTCCAAAAGGACTCGAGGAGGACGCTTACGAGCTGCCCTGGATGACGAAATAACACTTATTAATACACCCAGAAACTAATACAAAATTATACCCATAAACGTCAAGTAGCTTACGGGCAACAAACATTAATTTTCAAAAAAAAGCTAATAAATGATAATATTTGCCATTGATAACTTCAAATATCAAATATTTAGACACTTACCTGTCCATATTATTGAAAATTAACCCACAAAACACGAAAAACCTTTTTTAAAATAATTTTTAATTAGGAGCACGCGGAACTTGTTTAAATCACAACGGCTTAGTGAAAAAAACTTCAATTTGTGGCAGGTAACGCCATCTATGGAAAATTTTTAGTACCTGTTCGTTACTTCGGTTTGTAGACTACGGTAAACAGTGCATTATAACGTCAAAAAACTAATCGTATGAATTTAGTGGTAGGAGAAGCGGTATGTTGCTTACAGTCTACACCATGATATAGAGGGTTAAATAGGCTTCTGATAAATACTTCTTAATTTCTGAAGTCTGAAACAATATTTTAAGCTTCACTCCAACTTTATTGTATTGGTTGGTGAAATGTGGTAGTGTTTTTTTTTTGTTTAAAATTTAAGGTTTTTTATAACGTGGCGGATATTTTCTTTTTTTTATATATAATAATTTTATTTTGTATTCGTATACTTATTTATTTATACTTTGATTTCCACAATATCAGACGATGATAACTTTTATTCTGCTGACGAATCTTCCTTAGATAATGATAGTTTTTCCTCGTTGCCAAATTCACTCGGTGACGTTTTAAATTCTAAATTTAATACGAGCCTACAGAAAGAATTTAATGTTTGCCATATCAATGCGCAAAGCATACCTAGTCATTACGATGATCTTTATGAAACATTTTCAAAATGTAATGTCCACGCCATTCTGATTTCAGAGAGTTGGCTCAAACCTCATCTCTCATCTTCCTTGTATTCCCTCCCTGGATTTATCTTGGTGCGTAACGATCGGACTAGAAAAGGAGGAGCAGATGTTGCGATATACGTAAGGAGCGATCTTCCATTTACAGTACTTACCTCCTCTTCCCCTGATTCAGCAACTGCTGAATACCTTTTTCTCGAAGTTACCGTTACAAGTGCCAAGATAATCTTAGGTGTAGTATACTGTCCCCCTAATGTCAATTACTTCACTGATTTTGAATCAGTTCTTGAATCTTTGGGTTCGGAGTATGGCAACCACGTCATCATGGGAGATTTAACAACAACCTCCTTATACCTAATTCTCCCCGGACTTCCGTTATCAAGTCATGCTACTCATCGTAGCATACCTCTCTCAAGAAGACACGTGGCTTGATATAATATGACTTCAATCCTTCTAAAGTTTCCTCTCATAGCCAATATCCAGCTCCTAGTTTCTCTCATCATGACCTTATTTTCATTTCATACATCCTTAAACCACCTAAACCTAAACCTAAAGTACTGCACGTTCGTTCTTTTCAAAGGGTTAACGTGGAGGAGCTTTGTTGGGATGCAGAAAAAATCAGCTGGAAGTCGTTGGTAACGGCTGAAACGATCGATCAGAAAATTAACATGCACCCATAAGGAAAGTTAAGATTAAACATGCACCAGATCTGTGGATGAACTGAGGAATACAGATTGCAATGATTCGTAGGGACCGGGCCGTTCGAAAATTTAAACGTGATCGCACGGAAGACAATTGGACTCTTTACAAATTAGCCCGAAATCGGTGTAATCAGATGGTACGTAACGCTAAACGCTGACACATACTTGATAGTATTTCTACTGTTCTTCTGCCGATATCTGAAAGTTTCTTGGAACCTTAGGTATCGGCAAATCGCGTTTATCAAACCTTCCAATTTTAATTTCTTTGGATGATTTAAATCATCATTTTGTTAACTCTTCTTCGTTGGATTCTTTAATGATCTCCGACACTATTTCTTTTTTAAATGGTTTGACGCGCCCAAACATTAAAATATTATACTCTACGCCAGTGTCTTCTAAAGAAACCAGAAAGTCAATCCTCTCAATCAAGTCAAATGCAATCGGATGCGACAACATAGGCCCCCGTATGATTCTCCCTATCTTAGAGCACTTACTTTCCCTAATAACCTACGTCATCAATTTCTCTATTACTACTGGATCTTTTCCTACATTGTGGCGTAGGGCTTACGTTCGTTTTCTTCCAAAATGTTCTAATCCTTTTTTACCATCCCATTATCGTCCTATTTCAATCCTCCCTTTTCTTTCAAAGGTGTTTGAGTCATGTGTTTTATAATTTACAGATTCTTCCTGAATCTGTAACTATAATATGTATTTTATCTTAAACAATAATTTGAAACATTAGATACATTATCAGCCTGCAGCCCATACTGTTGACATAGGCCTCCTAAACACTCCAATCCATTAGGGAGTCCACAACTGCCCTTTTGAAAGTGACTGGTGACATTAGAACTGCCATGAATAATACCAAAGTAACAATTTTGGTGTTAAAAGACTTTTCCAATAATAATTGTTCTTAACAAAGAGTGGATTAGGTGGAACAAAGTATTATTATGTCAATCTAATATTTTCTAGTGCACCTACGCTGAATTTTAGTTACCTCCCTAAGGTTGGCTGTCAGAGAATGCTTAAGGCATTAAGCCCGCCTGTGTACATATTAATTGTACAAAAAGTTTTAAAAAATAGATAAAAAAAAACAATTAACGTTTTTAAGTTAAATTTCACTGATATATAGCTGATCTGGCTTGGCTTGAAAGCGAATTTGTCCTGTTTTAAAGAAGACCATACCGAAGGAAACCATTATGTGTTATCATTTTTTTCTGGTTGGTTAGAACAATTTCGGCTGATCATTCAATTGTCTCAAAAGTCAGATGTCGGAAAAAACTAACCACCAACTCGCATTGGACCAGCGTGGAGGGATACGGTCAAAAACCCTTATGGAGAACTAAAACAGGCTGATGATGATGGTGTAAGTTGTTCTTGAGGATCATAAAAAATCGCTCAATTTACATGCTAGATGGATTAAAGCTATGGGAGCAGGCTAGGTTTCTCAGGGGATTCAGCACGATAGACCACATATACACAATAAGGTAAGTTGTAGAAAAGATTCATTAGTACAATCACCCTCTTTGTCTTACCTTTGTAGACGATAAGAAAGACTGCCTCCATAGCCTAGTGGTAGGGCGTGTGCTTTAGAAACCGGAGGTTCGAATCCTGCAGGGACAACAAATTTTCATTGTTGTTTTCTAGTTGTTAAGGCAATTTGGGCCGATCATCCAATTGCCTGAAAAGTAAGATGATCCATCCGTCGGATAGGCATGTAAAAAGTCGGTCCACCCATGAATCCGCATTGGACCAGCGTGGTGGGATACGATCCAAGGCCCCCTAATGGATTGGAGTGTTTAGGGAGGCCTATGTCCAACAGTGGGCTAGCGCAGGCTGATAATGTATCTATGTATGTTTCAAATTATTGTTTAAGATAAAAAATATAATTATTATAACTTAAATTGGTTCTGCGTTACCTCACTTCCTTCTCTCGGTCTTGCAATCAATTTCTCCCATATTGTTATACTGTGTGACATGAGTTTTATTTCTCGATAGTTGTTGCAATCCTGTATGTTACTTAAGACTGGGACTAGCAGACTATTGCGCCATTCATTAAGCAATACTTTATCCTTCCACAACTTGTTGACGAATAATATCAACCGTTTTAACCAATCTGCTTTCAAAAAATTCCATACTTTCGCTGTTATCGCAACTGGCCCCATTGCCTTCCCATTCTTCATAATCTGATAGTTCACGTCTTTTATACGTATTTCATTCAACATTACTTCGTACATTTTCAATTATTCCATTCCATTCATTTTCTTCGTTCATTAACTTATTAAAATAGCTCTTTCAACGTCCTTTTGTTTTCTTATGACCCGTCAAAATCTTACCCTTTTCGTCTATTAAACATTTCACTTGATTTATATCTCTCGCACTCACCTCTCTCTCTCTCTCTACATACTCTATAGAGATCTTTATGGCCTCCAGTGAGTTGCCCAACTTTTGTAGTGCCTCGCGATCGGGACTGCTATCTTGGCTATTTTTAGGGATATAATATTGTAACTTTATGATATCCTTGATTCTCTATCAATATATATAATAAAAAAAAAACGCTTAAAAAATGGAAGATAGTAGATAATATATATATATATTCCAAATCTCTCAAACGCGATAAAAACCGTGATAAAATTTTATAACTAAATGTGCACTGTTTCTTACTTATTATACATCTGCCTTGAAAAAGCTTAATTTATAATTACTTTTGAAAAATAATAATCTAAACAACTTCGTTATTTTAAAGGATAACAATATTTATTTAGAATCACTTGGATGACCAGATAATCATTACTTTAAACTGCAATACAAAGCCGTCGTAGGGTCTATTTTTTATATTTTATATATCCAGATATTACATTTTAATTTTATACTAATTAAAAAAACGATTCAGTATTAATTTAAGCCTAATTTGGTATGGCTTTAATCTTGGAAAGAAAATTAAAGTATTAAAAGAAAAATATTTAATAATATGTATATTTCAATAAAGGAAGCGTTATTGACATAGGCCTATGATGATGATGAGTCGTTTTGATCTATACTGTTTTGGCTTCAAAACTACTAAGTTACAATTTATTGATAAATTACGTTTTTTTAATAACTTAAGCAATGTTTTTTCTATTAACAAAGCTAAGGTTTAGGTGGAAATTCAGCTCTCATCTTAACTGCTTCAAAAATTGTCTTAGTAAAAAGGAAAATTATTTTACAGATGCTCTAATAAACTCCGTTTGCACACATACTAATATTTTGCATACTCTAGGAATAACCAAAGTTGCTTTGCGCATAAATTGTTTAATTCAACTTCTAACATTTAATTCAACTAGTTAAGCAAAATCTGTTTTGCATTGCTGTAGTGAAATGGTATTTGAATGATAAAATTCAGTTGAAATTATTTCCATGGAGCATTTCACGTCAAGCGGACAGCAAAAAAATCGGGTTTTTTTTTTTTCGGATGAACTCACGTTGGTGGAGTTAACGCACAACCCGTGGTTCGAGGCATGCAACTTTCAGTGTGCACAGGCTTCACCTCTATTCTGTGTTAGCACCGAGGACCCAGAGGGACCTCGGCTCGGGCCTGCCACTCTGTATATTACCGAGCGTGCTTGATCGAGGGTGCCACGAGGCCGAGCCTCGGCTCGATCAGCCCTGGTCAGTCCATGCCTATACCCGTTAGCAACACTTATCGAGGGTGCCCTTGCGGCCGAACCTCGGCTCGATAGGTCGCTTTAGGACTTATTGGAAGTTAATTTTTAACCGCCCTATCTAGATGGCGAAAATCGGCCTGGAACGTGCCGATATCTACTGAACGGGTGAACTGTTGCCCTCGAAGGCGAGGGTGTGTGCGTTTTGTCTCGTGTTTTCACGTGCTTGTGACTGTTGTTGTCTCGTCCGTATCAAGTAGAACTGGCGCGCTCGCCTCATTTTTTATGTTTGCGAGCGGTGGTTGAGTACGTGCGGCGGCGCTCCGTACCAATTCGTTAGGATGTTGAAAGCCGGGTCAGTATCTGTAGATGCTTGTTTGAGGTACTGCGGATTGGGCATTCCAGATCCATGTGCAGGCCTGGTTGCGCAGATAATACGGCGCACCCGTGGCCTGTGCATGAATCTGTTTGGGACTTGAGCTTGTCTATATGGGATCTCTTGCATATAAAAGACAGGACATAAGAAGGATAGGACGTACGATCGTCTTGTATAACAGCACCTTATTGCACAGAACAACTTGCTTTTGGGATTGATTAGGCAGAACAGGCGACCGAGGACGTAGGCCTCTGTTTTTGACCTGCGTTATGTGCGGGCCAAAGGATGGGTGTTAGGATTACCCGAGGTATTTGGTCTGGCGACCAGGGATGGGCAATCAGAGGCGGACATTTGAAGGAAGCATCGGCTTTCGTTTCCGAGAAACAGAATGGCGCGCTTTTGGAAGGTTGATTTCGATCCTCCATTTTCGAAACCAATCCCTAGGATCTGGCTGGGATTGAGTCTCTCGGATAGTGGATAGGACATTGACCGGAGTAGATGCAGGTGTCATCTGGAATAAGGCGTGTTTACAGTTTTGAAGGATGGGATGTCAGTGGTGTAAAGGGTGAATAACACAGGGCCCAATACAGAGCCTTGAGGTACGCCGCTGGGACCGGGTTGGTTGCGACTTAGTGCCCTCGACGCGGTATCTGAACGTTCGATTCGGAGAAAGTCTCGATTATGAGTAAGGACGGTCGGCACCTCGAGCTTATATAACTTGTATATAAGCCTTCGTGCCACACTTTATCGAACGCTTTCGCCAGTCGAGAAAAAGTGCTCTGTTATTTGACCCTGTGTCATTTTGGCTCGGATGTGTTCCGTAATACGATGAACTGGTTGGTGCAGTGTTTGGCTCGAAAGCGAATTGCACTGGAACAGGAAGCCCTCTTGAATTCATGCAATTCTGTAAGCGGGCTAGGATTAGGCGTTCATAGATTTTCCCAAAGCCTTGAGGAGGCTAATGGGACGTAGGAGGTGGGCTGGAAGGTGGTTTGCCGGGTTTAAGAACCCTATAACTTCAGCTGTCCTTCAAGTGTTTGGGAAAATACCTGGAAAGAGCTGCGTTATATATGAGGACGAGGAGCTAATTAAGTAAGTTGGTAAAATTTTAATTACGCGGTTTGTAATTCCATCGGTGCGGGCTTTCCGTGGTTTAATGTTTTGATAATTGACTTGACTTCGCTTTCCGTTACCGGTGACGTTATATCGCGCGGATTGGTCACCGGTCGACCTCGCTCTCTACCTTCGGATGAGCTGCGTCGACCGGTTGAGTGCTTGGCGTGCATTGGGCCTCGAGGCTGTCGGCCAGGCATTCGGCTTTTTCCTCATCGAGAAACGCTAGAGGAGCATTGGGATCTTTAGGATTGTTGAGAGGCGGCATTGGAGCAGTCCGACACCGCCTTTCAGGCTTTTAGGAAGTCGCCAGAAGGCGAGATGTGAGGGATGCATATTGCAGATCGTTATCCCACCGATCGTTCCTGAATTCAGCCTATGTGCGTCTTGGACTGATGTTCAAGGCGCGCAGCTGCCTTCGGGTACGCTCGGTCGGATACCAATCGTGGCACGATCGCCGCCCTTGCGTCGCAAGAGGTCCTGATGTCGTTTGGCAATGCCAGCGGGGTTATCCTCCACGGATTTGGCCTCGAGGCCTCGACGACACTTTGGACATGACTGGAGGCGCATGAGCGGCGAGATTCGTGTCATCAGCGCTAGGACTGTAGGAATGGAGTCAAGGTGGGTGAGCAGTGCAGTCTAGCTGGGACTCGCTTGCGCCAGTCGAGGATGGTTTTAGTTGATGTTGGGTGAGTCAGGAGGTCCTAATTTGAGGATAACGGGTCTATGGTCGGAGTTGGATCGTTGATAGACCTCTATGCCTTTGAGAGCGAGGTTGACGTTTTTGAGGGAGGCAATATCAAGCACATCCGGTCTGTGGTTCACATTAGAAGAAAGTGCGTTTGCATCAACGGAGCAACGACACTGAAATTAGTGCTTCTGACAGGCGTCTAATGATAAGCCTCGGGGTTATTACTATGACTATTCCATCGTGTGTGCTTGCTATTGGATCGCCGGCCAAAATGACGGCGCCTCCTAATAGAATAGTTCTCGAAGTCGGACTTCGCGAGTTGGGATGTTATTTTACACGATATGAATACCGAAGCGATTGTAAAGCGCGTGCCCTGTTATTGCTAACCTACAGATCGAGGCTTCTACATGCTTAAGTGTCTACGGCGTTTCGATTCGTACGCAGTGCGAGACTTTTATAATAAATGAGAGTGCCGCCGTGTGCAGCGCCGGTCCTGTCATTTCTTATGATGTTATAATTAGCAATTTCGGTTCTCCTCTTCCGGCTTTAGAATGTCTCCTGCACCAGTAGAATGTCCACGTCGTTTTCGGGAGGAAGTTGGCTATTTCGGCCTTTTTATTCGCGAGGCCGTTTGCGTTAAAAGACTATATTACTGCGCGTGGTTTAGACGGCCCGGGCCGTTCGGAAATATTAATGGGTGTATTATCCATTATGTCCCGTAATAAGGTCTACCAATTGCCTATACTTGCGTAGTATGGCAAGACGGGCTCGAAGTTTCCTATTGCGGCGTCGAATTCCGCGGTGGACGATCGAGCTCTGCGAAGTCGATCTTTGAGCTACTTGCTCTAAGCTGCTCCCAGGCGCGCCATTGCTATGGCTAGCGTACTGGGGCGCTACGCGAGCGCCGGTGGTGCGGGTGCGGCGGCTCACGCGGAGCGCTCGGCGCGGTTTGCGGCGGTGGTTGCCGCCATACGGGCAATGGGGCGCTCGCGGGCGCTTGTTGGCATTGCCACCGGAGCAGGTCGGAGTGGCGGGAAGGAGTGAGGATGCACCTGGGGCGCCTGGATACGGATGGGGTGGAGCACCTTACGTTTGCGGTGCTGGGGCACCAAGGTAATTTGCCGGTGGCCAGGGTTTGTGCAGGATGCCATGCCGGCGGCTCAAGGTGAGCAGGATGTCCTATCCCTTGGACGCGGAGTCAGGTGCCGTGGTCGCCGAGACATTGACGCGAGGTCTAGCATGACAGTTACGGGCCGAGTGCCTCGTACATTTGGCAGTTGTGACACTGCGCGGGAGTCCGTTCGAGAGGTGCTTCAAAGGATATGCGAGTAATGTCGCAAATATGCCTAAGATCATAGACTTTTGCCCTCTGGGGAGCGTTCTAAGGTCAGAAGGACCACATTGTACGGCTTTTTAGTTTTTGTGTTGTATAGCCGGATTGCAGTATATCGGTATACCCTGTTCTTTATAAAATCATGATGTCTTGTGTGGACATTTCCTCGGCAGTCCTTTGACGACCGTCCGAAGGACGCGCTCTTCCGGGAGCGCGTGGTATGATAGTAATAGTCGTTCTTTTGCAGATACGACGTTGCGTTACGATGTCCTTCACCGTTTCTAGTTGTGTTGATCCCTGTAGGGAATCCGTTGCCGTGAATTTGTACTGTTTGACAAAGCCGATCGTGATGGGCCCACTTCTCCTTGGATCGGATGTATAGTGGGGGCTTTTTGTCTCTAGGGCGAGACAGTTGGTGATTGCCGGAGGCGGCTGAAGCGGCTGTGAGGCAGCACTGGTTGATGGCCGTGAAGCGGCGGTTTAGGTTGGCTGTGAGGCGCACTGGTGGATGGCCGTGAGCGGCGGTTGGAGGTGGCTGTGAGGCAGCATTGCGCTGGCGTGGTCGCTGGTTTTGGCCCTGAGGCCGCAGAGGCGGGCCTTGCGGCCGAAAGGTCGTCAGCCGATGATTTCGGCGCTTGACAGGTGGATCTGGTGATGGCGAGGACGCCGGTGGGGACCCTATTTTGCGCTTCTACGCGACTTGACGGGAAGAACCTCCTGTGTGTCACTGTCGTAGGCTTCGTTGGCTCGACTTCTGTCTCGATATCCATTTCGGTTCGCACGATGGGGTTGGTTGAGTCCTCGGATTGCTCCTCGGTCATCGTACCGGAATCTCGACTGCTCCGACGCGGACGTCGATAAAGGGGTCGCGGCGCGCGAGATGAGCGGACTTTATATCTTCCGCTTGGATTTCTATTGGAGCCGCAGTGGGCGTCGATCGGCGGCGCGATGGCGTCAACTGACGTGCTCGGTTAGTCTCGTAATCCTCAAGGAGGCCGAGGTCGGACAGCGTATACTCTGAGTGTTGGCATTTTGCCTGATCGCGTGAATTTACTTAAGATGAACGGTTATCATACACCCTCGGTGAAGCCGGGGTTGTGTACCTCCCCCCGTGAGCAGGGAGGTGTAAACCTGACGTATTAAAAACTCAGCGCTTTAGGAGCGCTGGTGATCCACGCTGCTGCCTGCAGCAAGCGACGTTAAATTATTTAATAAATACCACGTGAGTGGTGTGCGTTAGGGTCCCACATCTCAACAAAAGGACATTGGACGCTGTAAAGGGAAAATTGAATTGATAGGCAAAATCGGAGCGACTCACCAGACCAGAACTGACTGCTTTTGCGCTCAGGCGCGCACGCCTCAACGCGTCGACACTTTACACCGGCACACACTAGCACTATTCAGTCACTGCACGGCACCGAACTTGGCGTCTTCTTGCTTCTGCCACTTGACGGCGTCGGGGAGGCGTGGCCACGGTGAGCAAGCGGACGGTGCAGGCAGAGGAGGATCGAGCGGGCTTGTCCGGTCGATCCGGAGCTAACTGGCACTGTGATTCAAATACGGGGTCTTTAATTATGTTTTTATTCTGGTCAGTTATACTTCTAGTAGATGTGGATGTGTACACAATTTTTTTTTCGTGTGATGCTTTGTTCCTGAGTTTTTAATGCTTTTAAAACTTAACTAGCAATTAAGTCATGAATTTTCAGATGTATCTTTTACTTATTAATTGATACATTTTTAAGAATTAATACATATATTAATTCTTAATATATAATGATTATATCAATTCTTAATTTACTTTTCAGTTTTTTTTTAATTGATACACAATCAAAAAAAACCTGAAAAGTAAAAGTTTTTAATTTTATCCAATTATAAATATTAATTTTTTTCCGTTTAGTAAACCGTAAGTGAAAATTTCAAATCGATATTTAAGGAGCTTCGACATTTTTTTTTAAATTTTTTGCTTGAATTAAAATTTTAAATGTATTTAATCTTCACAAAAAACTATTAAATTGTGTAAATAGTTAAAGACTTAGACCACAGAGTGAACATATATACTATCTAAGCAATCGGATTTATGAGCGTACAAAGTAAAATACTACGCTATTATTATTTTGTTTCTTAATAAATTGAGTACTTTTTACTAGTGCTAATTTTTTTCTCCACATAAATCTTCGTTAATTGAAACAAATGTATGCTGTTACATATTCTTAACTCAAAAGAAATAACTTAAAAAGGTTTTGAAATTAGTAATATGGAAATTCCCGGCCCGATCGTGCTCGTGCGTCTGTGGTTTTTAACTTCTTTGGCGTAAATTTCTGATATCTTCTCGAATATTCATTTTTTGAAAAAATTTTGCAGCTGTAAGCTGCATAAAATGTGAAAAGTAATGATATTGTTGAATAACTGTTAAGTTCACTTCAACGGGTACATTTTTATGAAAAGGTAAATGGTCCCTGTGACTAAATCTTAAAAAGACAGACATATTTTTGTATATAATAAAATAATTAACATGATAAAACATAATTTAATATTATACGACTCTCTGATTAAAATTAGATATTTATAAATAAAAAAAATACGGCAACCAAAGTCACAATCTCGTGCGAATAAATTTCAAACTCTACCAAAACCGTAAAAGATAGACAAAAAGTATGCATTACATTTTAGTACTACTTCAATTAGTCTACAATAAAGTTAATAAGAGCATAAATCTATATTTTAAGAGCATCTTACAATAACCATTTAATGTCAACATCTTTAAAAATTGCAATCATGCACATGCAAAGCTTATTTAAGATCATACAGTTTATGTTCACGTAAAAGTTATTGCATTAAAAGTATTCTTCATTGCATGTATTTTTTTGTTAATTTTTTTATCTTAATGATCGTCACAGCTGTTAAAGATTGGATTAGAACCATACATATGTTTAAAAAAATTAGGCTAGCATTTAAAATTCATGAACATTTTATTATTATTATTAGTATTAGTTCAAAAACAATGTTCAAACTGTGATGAAATTTAATGCAAATTTAGTTTTCCAATCTTATAAAATTTTCATTCTTATATGTTTGATATGAATAACAAAACTGACTATTTTCTTAAATTTTATCACATCAAAAGTACCTTTGTAATACGGTTACGAGTCCTTGAGCACCTGAATTAAAATTTTATAAGATTCTGCTTTTGATGTTGTACGTCGTGAGTACCTACAAGAACAATATTTGATTACAGTTGAAAATACCGTAGGGGTATTTTCAGTTTAAAACAATACATGAGCCCTTGTGCATGTACAATCAAATTGGTCAACAATTGGTTGTTATTATCAATGTATTACGTTTATTAATTGGCTTTCAATTTTAATACATCACATTACATCATCAGCCTGTAATAGTCCACTGCTGGACATAAACCTCCCCTAATACACCCCATTAGGGGTTTGTGGGTCGTATCCCACCACGCTGGTTCAATGCGGGTTGGTGGGTGGACCGACTATTTACATGCCCATTCGACGCATGGATCATCTTACTTTTCAGACAATTGGGTGATCGGCCCAAATTGCCCTAACCAACTAGGAAACAACAATAAAAATTTGTTGAATCTCCGCAGGATTCGAACCCACGACCTTCGGTTTCTAAAGCACACGCCCATACCACTAGGCTACGGAGGCAGTTTATTTTTTTACCTTAATTAAATCTGTCCTCAACCAGCTATATAGAAGTTGTGGAAGAAAAGACGTTTGGGTATTTCGTCTGTTAAAAAGATTACTAGGCTAAATAAATCACACTGAAACAGGTTAAAAAAAGGTTTTTGTACTTGTACTTTAAAAGTTATAAAAATTGATCATAATAGGTGTCAATACAAATTAATTTAGATACGCCTCGTTAGTACGTATTACCCGCTAACAAATAAATGTTACGCTCGTTACGAAGCTTCAATGGAATAGAAAAAGTATGCATTTATTACGCCGTCTATGTTTCTTATATTATATAACAATGCACTACGTTATATATATATCTAAATAAATGTAAATTTAAAGTTAAAATATAAAAATAAGTTCCTACATAGTAATATTTATTAAATAAAATAAAAAATTTCTCAAATATTTTGAGAAAATAGTGATGTAATCCTTTTTCGGTATGTAAGGCCTTTTTGAGATGTTCAAAATCAGACACATCTTTATGATTACTTACAAACTGACTTAAATACTTAGGGTATTTAAGTATTTTCATGGTATTGAATTCAATAGCGATAGAGCACGCAGATGATATAAATATAATAATTTAAACTTAGTTTTCAATGTAATAATAAAAAATATGTTTTAGTGACAGGTCTGTATCGTTACGTTTCTGGAACAATATTTCATAACTAAAATAATGCAATGTATTCTTCTTATGTATTTAATGAATGCACCTTTGTTTCATCTTGATAATAATTATGATGAATATATTGTATTGTACTCCTACTCTAAACTGTCAAATATTATAATAAATCATTGTAAATGTTTACATGCTCCGTTTTTTAAGAAGAAGCAGATACTGAAAATTATTAAATTATAACTGGTGTTTCACAAATCAGTGTAGGTTTTTGTTTAAATTTTTTTGGTTATACGTTGTAAGAAACGCTAAAATACTATATTTACTATATGTATAAGTTTAAGATCCCTGAAAACTACTAGCACATTATTTTTTTGATGCAGACGTTACGAAGTATACAATAGGTTATCTCTTATCAAAAGAAAGTGTTGTGGTAATAAAATTGAGTTAGGCAAAATTTGCAGTACAGTAAAATAAATAATTAAGCAACTTATGGTTTACATACAAAGTTAATTTTATGGAATATAGTGTCAAGTTATCCAACTGAATTGAATAATGCTTTAGTCTACGAGTATATGTATACTATACACACCTATGTTTGCTTGTTTTCTATTCTTTTTATTCTTATAACTTAAAACGCTTCTCCACCTTATTTACGATGGGTTTTATGGCCATAGAACTTTGTTTTATTGTTAAATTTCTAACTGGTTCGTTTCATCATTATCATCATCAGCCTGTGATAGTCCACAGCTGGACATAGGTCTCTCTCCTAATGCGCGCCTTCTCCATTCGGGGTTCTTGGACCATATCTCACCACGCTGTACTAATGCGGTTTGGTGGATAGGCCGACTTTTCACATTTTCAGATAATTGGGTCGTCGGCCCATATTGGGTCGTCGGCCCATATTGTCCTGACCAGAAAACAACGATAACAAAAAGTTGTTTCTCCGCTAGATTCTAACCCACGACCTCCGGTTTGTAAAGCAGGAGCCAATACGACTAGACAGAGGCGATTTGCTTATTAACCTTGCCTAAATTTACATTTTAGTACTATTTTATTCTCTAAGCCTTAGAAACGGAAAAGGTTTAAATTACTTTAGTAAAAATAGTGTCGCTGTATGTGTTGCTCCCTCTTATATATTTTTGTGAGCCGAAAAGCATATATAATAACTGTACATAGCTCCTTACACCACACAATACCGAAATATTCTCAGAAACCTTAGTAGTTCTTACATTTCATGTTCTTGAAATTAAAACTGCTACAACTACTCAAACAATAAAATTAAAAACGACTTTCAGTGTGGATATTTAGTAAAGTTTAGATTTTATTATTTACTGATTACTTGGTTCCTTATTTTACTTATCTTCAAAATTGCTTACGCAATGTTTATTGGACAAGCTTTTCTGTGATTAAAAAATTTTATAATCCTAATCTATTTGATCGAGCAATCGTATAGGCGTAATACCAGGAAATGCTGAATGAACCTATTTTATCTTTACTTATGTTCCATGAATGTTTCTATGGTCATTTCAAATGAATATTTGATTGTCATTTTCTTTGGATATAATACTTATGATTGGAGATAAACTAATTTGGGATTAAGATTGACTATACTATATAGACTTATAAGGAAGGGTGCAAATTAATAAACCATATACTGTTTATTAATAGATTCTATTAATAAACAGTAGATGGTTACTCATCAGTTTTTATCTAGTTCTTGTTGTTATAATGCACATTGTTGATGAAATATGTTATCTATTATAAAAATTGTAATTCGTTTTAAACGCTTTTCATCTATTTATTTAATAATGATATAGAAAATTTTCAAATACTTCTTGTTTAAGGAAACAATTAAATATATTAAATAGTAATCATGGTTTGTTAATACATTATTAATTAATTTATAATTTGGTTAAGAATGTTGTTAAAACATTTGTTTTTAAGGGTAGTACAGAAGTCAAATATTTGGATTAAAAAATAATACTCCAAAACCCCCATTAATTGTTAGTGATCGTTTTATTTAAAGCCGTCTCCGAACTCCAAAGGCCATTAAGTACTAGAAACGGTTCGTTACCTTTTCAATATAAGTATAAGTCCCCTCGATTTAAATACCCATTGATAAATTTTCATTATCTATTTTTATGACAATGATGAGTTTTTGGATTTGTTATTTATAGTTCAATCACGCTACATTTTTATGTATCACATGAAAGCTGTAAACATTAAATAAAATTAAATCATTGAAAATAAACCTGTCACCGAATCACAAATAATATTTTACATAAAAGGTTCTTTACAGAATACTAAGACATATATATAAATAAATGAAGTAGTACATCAATGATTAATTAGTAGTGAGAAAATGCTATACCATAAGCAGTTGCGATGTAAAGTAGCTGTGAAATCTGCAAAGCTCCGTCTACATTTAGTTGTTTCCTTAGAAAATAATACATGAAGAGACACTTTAACGAGAACAAAGACTTCTCGCAAACTTTTACAGAGATACCTCACACTTAAGTGTATACTTTCCAACACCACCGTGTCTTGTGTGCCATTGCAAATTATTAGTAATGTAAAAATACTCCTCAGTACTTTTGTATAATTTTCTAAATATTAGTTTAAAGACAAAAAGCATAAAAATGAAATTGAAACAAAATAATAAAGAAAAAGAGAAGAGATCAAATAGATCGACAAGTTAAGGCATAACAAATACTACGGTACTAGTTCTGCATGAGCGCAGTATGTGTCAACGTTGCAAATTTAATCTGAAATTAAAAATGAGTATTAGTGTTGCTTATTACACTAACTTTGAGTTGTATTTAATAAATTTTTTTTTACATATAATTTTTTTTTCCTACACTAAAATACTGTTATTAATTCCGGGGACTATTATTTTGCGACAGCTTTATGTGATTATTATCCACATATAGTTCTCTAATCTCTCACATAAAATTGTTTAGGCCTATCTCTTCAGTATTTAAAATTATGTTAATGCTAATGACTTTATCATATCAGCCTAGAAAAGTCCACTGCTGAATAAAGGCCTGCCCCATTTTTCGTTACTGAGTAACTTTCAATGCACTCCTTCAATGTAAATTTTATTTTGTATGTAAATGTAAATTTTAATTCTACATTTTACTTTGCACTTTTTCCAAACGTTGTATGTTTTGATACAAAGGTTACCTCGCAACAGAACAATAGACTAAATTGCTGCAGATCAATGAATAGTATAGGCATTTTAAAAACTTTCGTCGATTTAAATTCTTTCGTGTTACGGTAGATGAAGGACATAATTTTAGTAAATTTTTTCAGGGCTTTGTCGACATGGTCAGTAAACTCATTTTTGAATCAAAATCTTTTCTAAATCTTTTATACTATCCATAGATGAAAGAAAATGGTGCGTGTATCTATGTACGCGCGTGAGAAGTTATACTTTGGTATCATTAAAAAATTAATATATAATATTATAATTAATATATATATATATTAGCAGACGGTCTCTCATACTGTTAATTTTAGGTCACAGGTGCGCGCATCTTAAAATTTCACTCATAATTTTTTCATATACGCGCCTAAAGAAGTATAACTTCAAAAATAAACGCAACCAAAAACGAACCTTAATCCCAACTCATAGAGCACATTATGCAAACAACTATCGCAAATAAAAACGATAACTCCATTATAACTCACACAAAATCAACCTTATCACTATTTCATTATAAACTGTTAATTTTGTGTCACAGGTGCGCGCATCTTAAAATTTCACTCTCATCATTTTTTCATAACGCGCCTAAAGAAGTATAACTTCAAAATATTTCATCTATGGTTTGTATAATAGTATATTCAGTATGGAATTGTTTAGCTCGTACCATCTATGGTTTGTATAATAGTCAATATTCAGTATGGAATTGTTTAGCTCGTACCACTGGTTTACAGTCGAACGGATATCGTTAATATACGTACCTTAGCACCTCGATATATTAACCAGTAGTAGGTTTTTCAGGTAACCCCTATTTACAGGGGACCGTCTGGGTGATACCACCGCGGTGCCTATTTCTACCGCAAAGCAGTAGTGTGAAAACACTATTGTGTTCCGGTTTGAAAAGCACCGTAGCCAGCGTATTCACTGGGTAAACGAGACTTAAAATCGTATGTCTCACGGTAGGCAGCACGAAGGTGATGGCCGATGTCTATGGGCGTCGGTGACCATTGGCCCGACTGCTCGTCTGCCTGCGTAGGTAATAAAAAAAAAGAACCGACTGTAATCTTGGCAGCGATGCAGGGCTTGCAACACAGTCCAAATTTAGACCAAACCGAAGTCAAAGTTATAATGGAAGCTTTTCCTTTTTCAATAAGTCTTTAAACTTTTTAAAAATCATCATATTTTACAAGTTTGAAATAACCTGAAGCAAACAGTTCATTACCAGGGTGTGTTATCTATCAAGTAGTCATTACAACAATAATATCCTCTCATTTACAACTTTTTTAATTTATTTACACATAATAGCTGAACGTTTCCTGGAATTTTTTTGTATAAGAGTTGTATACATTGTCCGATGAAAGATTTAATTGTTTTTCGGAACCTAGATTTTGGAAGAACATGATTATGCTTATTACAATTATTTATATTATTTGTGTCACAATGTTTTACAAGTTCGTTTTATGTTTATGAACATACATAATTTTTTTGAATATGTACAGAGAAAAAACTGTCATTACAACGATTTCAATAAATATTTTACTCAGGGATTCTTAGGGGCCCAGGTTTTAGACTTTACTAAAATAGTATTGATATCAACCGCGTTTCCCTACAGAAGAATGCCATTGGACATTATACTGTGAAAACAACTAAAATATACTAAACCCTTATACATATAACTTAAAAATACGAATTTCTGACGTTTCAAAACTCAAAAGTATATTCTTTACTTAGACAAACGTCGTCGTATAACTAAGTACTGAATTATATACAGATGGACTGTGTATATATACTCATATATTATGATTAACTTTAAGTTGATTATAACACACGACTGACAAACATGTTTATCCGTCAAAAGACAATTTTAATTTAAGAAAAAATTTTGTGAACTTTCTTTAATATATTCACAAAGCAGAAAAGCTCAGAATTACATCATGTATCATAAATTAATATCTCAGCTCTTAATTATAATTCCTGAATTAAATATGTATCTTGATGGATAAAATAAAACGTTTAGTGCGTCGTAAGTTTAAATGATTGTGGAGCGGCCAATTATGTTTAAAGTAGCTTCATTAGATAGGATGGAGCAATCTTCAATTAATTATATTCCATTTATTTTAATTGAGCTATTCTTATGAATGACTGCGGCTTGTTGTAATTAATAAATAAAATTGGTAAGGCTTATTTTGCAGGGAGGGTTTATAATACTAAGCATTTGGAACATAATTTTATAATTTTATTACAGCAAAGAGATATAAGTTGTTATACATGATAATGGTATTCTAATATACTTATCATAATAAATAACAAATTCAGTGTGACGCAAAATAGTTTCAAATAAGAAAAAATACACAGAACTATACAAATAAATTAATGCAGTCTTGTAACGTTGAACTAGATGAAATTTTAACAAGAAATATGACTGACTCCTAAGTAAGTAATAATAACTATTTTACGCAATAAAAGCAGGTTACAACATGCCCTCCGTAGGAAATTGTGTTACTTTTTGTGCCACCACATTTTGAATCTCTGATAAGGTAATTATTTCATCAAAATGTCGTCTATGACACATTTTATGTACATTGAAGTTTTTTTTTAATACAATATCTTTTATTTGAACTTAAATTGAAATGAGCTTTGATTGTGCCTGATTACAATTTTTTTTAAATATTTACATTACAATACTTTTTGTGCGTTATATTTTTTTATTTCTAAATTATCTATTAACCTTCTTATCACAAAATTATTTAAAAAAGAGGTACCAATGGGTAGCTAATATCTATCATTTAATAAAAAACTAACAAAATCGGCGCTAGGAGCGGAGCAGCGGGGTAACATATATATAAAATAATCCGAATTAGAGAGTACCTCATTCTTAAGAAGTAAGAAGAAAATGCTTTAAACTTAATAAGACAGTTCAACTGACAATGTCGTATTATTATTTATTAAGTTTTATAAAAGTTTCTTATGAGTCGGTGGTCGTCACTTGTCTTTTAATAAAACTTTAAAGTTTGTCTGCCCATGCTTCCAACACCGGTTCATAGCGTTGGGAGCGTAAGGTTTTTGGTTCAGTTACAGAAAGACCAAAGGTATCTAAAATATCAATATACATTCGTCATTTCATACAGTCTGATTTTTCGGAAAATATTCTCAGACAACCTTAAGGTTCATTAAAAGTACGAGTAGTAAACTATAGTTGTAAACCTTCCTAATTTATTATTAAGCATATTATTTTACTCTAAATTATCAATTAAGTATGGTTTATCAGGTTACAGACGTCATAGGATGCAAACTGTTTAGACACTAATAGCTTCCCAAGTAACAGAAATATTACCTTAAAAAAAAGTTCACATTTATCAATTTTTTTTGTACAACAAGAATCTATAATTTGAATTAAATAAATTTTCTCAAAAGTCGTTCTGCAAGGTTAGATGTTATTTATTTTCTATGGCATAAGGCTTTTATGTACTCAAAGTAGTTCTGTAGTGGAAAGATAGACGATCAGTTTTATTTAGTAGCACCGGACTCTTGAAAGCAGACGGAGAAGAGTTCTTTATATACAAATTTCGGCTAAACTTCAAAACCATGTTTCAGAAAATGCTTCTGACTGCGCAGTCACAAATACTTACTCAGTAGTTGTGCTGTTTCTCGTCTGTTTTTACTGTAGATATCGAAAAAAAATTACCAATACGACCTTGCCGATTTTTGCAACAGATATTTGACATTAATATAAAATTAACATTTAATTTGGAACGTTTTGAATTTTTTTTAATTTGAATTATAATTTATAGTTACTTTGTATTAACATATTATATTACTTATCGATTTGCTACGACTCCGGTTTCATACGGGTTAAATTAAAATAAAAAAACTTTTGAAATCCGTCTAGTTATATAAATGTATTAATAGTTATTGATATTGTCTTGTCAAAGAAAACAAACAAACTGTACGCTATAGCGAAGTTTTTTGAAGATATGTTTTTAATAATCCAGAACATACATTTTTTATTTCGTCAATAGTTTCTGCAGTACACCTTAGGATACGCGCAACCACAAGTACACTCCCTATTCTTTTATATACTCAGAGTCCGTTCGGACGGGGAACTGACATGACCAAAGAAATAAGGTGCAGAACTGACTTTTAACATTTCAATCCAAAGCATTAATCATCTTACTTCATAGGCAATATGGTGATTAACCGGCGTTCCTCTAACCACCTAGAAAACGATACTGAAAAGTGGTTGGGTCCCCGAAGGATTCTATCAGTTTACACGACCTCCGGTTTCTTCTGGGCTACGAAGTTTGTCAATATATATTTTTTTTTTCAATTATTAATACTAGTATTCAATTATTTTGCCTACGCGAATGCTGCACATTTTTGAATAAAAGGACTTTTTACGGATTTTATACCGTTTATTTTAAATTTTAAAATTTAGGATGTTTTGAACACTTTCCAGCGGCCGTGGTCACAGTGCAGACTGAGAGTTCATGCATCTTGTTGCCAGTATTGAAGCGGGATTTCCAGATCGCAATTAATAATTTTAATCTGTGCTCTGACCTATGCAAAATAAACTTATTTTATCATTGTAATTGGCAGTGTTATTACGTTTGAGTAATAATTTTAATTTATTAATTATAGGGTCCCAAGCAGGTGGTAAACCCAACTATCTTTTCTATTGAATTTTGGATGTTTTCTAATCTAAATAGACTCACGGATCATCGTTGGTAGGTTTCGGTGTTCTTTAGCGAGAATTTGTGGTCAATTAAATCTTATGTACTGGATTGGGTGATTTACAGCGTGGTCACACGCTTGTTGAGTCTCTTATGTTTATTGAAGGCTTTTCACCTTTAGAATTTGTTTATTGCACGGCATTATATGCTAGTTCAAATTTCACCGTATATTTTGTTTCACTAAAACAACATTTTATTCGGCTGTTATTTTTTAGCAATATTTATCAGACGGTTTAGACTAAGATATCAGACTTCTAGAAATCAGACTTCTAGAAATCATTGCATAAGCAAGAACATTAAAACATGTGAAGACGATATATTTTTTCTTTCATGTATTCAGTATTGTAACTTGAGGGTTAGAATCAAAAAACAACACTGTCCTTTCATATAATTTTATTATTTTAGTAGCAGTGATTGACAAAACATTTAAATAGTCACTAGAAATAAATATGTTAAAAAAAGTAGTTTTTATGAACTATGTTTATTGAGTGCTGTAGCATATTAAAAATATAAAGCAATATTTATGCTAAAGTCGTCAACTTTAAGTATAATTTTTTGAAAAAAGAGGCAAAGCTAAAAATTAATAATAAATCTTTTGTTGGAGGCACACGTATCCTTAAAAAAACTGTGCCTGACGGCGCATTCTTAGCGCACACATAAATGATACTTGCGAAAAATTGTCTCCTTTCTCAATCCTATTGGTAAATTAAAATGTCAAAAAGTTTTTAAACAAAATTGAAAGTGTAAAATTGTGCACTTTATTTAACTCTTACTAATGAACTTGTATCTTAATGTTGTAGCAGAAAATGAAGCTATTTTTTTGCACAAGAACATTATATTTAATATTACTAGTGATTGTGCTAAGTGCTCATGTCAATCCATATTTATTTAGATATTTCTTAAGCCGTACTGTGTTTTAGATTAGTTTAAATTTAACTTTGATTTTTATAAAAGAGTATAGTATTATTAGTATTATAGTTTGTACTAATATTTAAAAGCTATTAATAAAGTATTAACTCATAATAGGCCCTGCAACGTACAGCAGTGTACTTAACTTGCGAAATTTTAATAAATGTTTAAAAGTTCAAAAAGCCACAAAGTTACCTATTTTCGATACAAAGCAATTGTTGTTTAGCAAATATTTTGATTAAAAGTAAGTAGCCAGTGTTTTAAACTGTTATATTTCGAGATTAAACAGGTTTGTTACTTTCAAGTAATTGTAAAATAAGAACCAATTACAAAAATTAATTGTCTCTCAACATCGCCAACGCCTTCAACACTCTACCCTGGGCCTGCCTAAAGGAGGCGCTTCGATACCACAGGGTGCCTTCCTACTTGCAAAGGGTGATTGGGGCCTACCTGTCCCATCGACGTGTTGAGTTCCCGTACCGAGATGGGCTCCAGACCATTTAGGTATCGTGTGGAGTTCCACAGGGGTCGGTGTTGGGACCGCTTCTATGGAACGTTGGTTTTGATTGGGTGCTACGTAGCGGCAATATCGAGGGTGTCGACGTCACTCGTCACCACCCGTGGCACCAACTTTCGCAGGGCTGCGATTCTCGCCAATGCCGGGTTCGTTCAAGTAATAGGACGCATCCGGCGGCTAGGGCTAGAGGTGGCGCTTGAAAAATCTATGCGCCACCTGCGGAAGCCCACATCATCGTTTGCGACGTCCGTGTCGACGTAAAACCGACCATGAGATATCTCGGCCTAGTCCTAGACGGCCGATGGAGGTTTTGAGGTTTTGCCGATTCAAGATTGGGAGCTGCGGCTGGAGCACCTCAGGGCCAGCCGTCGAACAGTTGAGGCCATACGCCCCTTTTTAAAGTGGTGGCTAGAAAGACAACATGGCTCCCTAACATTCCGCGCGACGCAGGTTCTCTCGGGACACGGCTGTTTCGAGAGGTACCTGTGCCGCGTGGCCAGTAAGGAGCCTACTAAAGAGTGCCACAGTGTGGCGTATGTGCCGAAGAGACGGCCCAACACGCGCTGGAAGAAAGCCCAGCATGGGTCGAGCAACGCCAAGAGCTGCATAGTGTCGTGGGGCACGACCTTTCGCTTCCTGCTGTAGTGCGAAAGATGTAAGAGAGTGAAAGGTCGTGAAGCGCCGTCGTTGCGTTCTGCGAGGACGTGATGGCGCGGAAGGAAGCCGCGAAAAGAGACAGGGAGGCTTACAGCGCCCTGACTATCTGCAGAAGAAGGCCAGCGCGGGCAACCTTCCCCCTTGACACTGAGGCCCTGGGCGGCCAGCAAGAGGGTGCAGGGTGATTGTTCCGGCACGGCACCTAAAGTGACGGTCCGGGTGTCCTAATACACCCGGAGAGAAGAGGCCCGAGAGAGGCGAGGGCCACGCCGCGCTGGGGTCTACAGCGACATAAGTTGTTCCTTACAACTGTCGGTTTTTTAGTGGGTACACCGACCGCTCCATTTTGGTCCGGGGAGCCCCACATATCTCTGCTGCCCCCTCTATCTGGTGGC
Organism: Lamproptera curius; assembly: GCA_029286875.1. Lineage (NCBI taxonomy): Eukaryota > Metazoa > Arthropoda > Insecta > Lepidoptera > Papilionidae > Lamproptera > Lamproptera curius. Next base: position 389,877 of record JAGSMT010000083.1, on the reverse strand, counting down.
GGGGAATCCGTAAGCTGGATTTTTCTAACGGCAAAAAAAGGGGCGTCCTACACTACGATTGCCGAACCGAGGAGACAAAATTGAATCAATTTTCTATAAGAGAGAATTTACCCTAGCTTTTTCTGATCCGTACGTAGTACTTTTTTTTCTTTTAGTTTGTGCAATAAACCGCTACTTTGATTTACTTCTACTTCTATTTTGATTTTGAAATGTTGATTTCAATTTTCCAATTCTGAAACCAACTCTTCTAAGGTCTTGGCCGCAGATTGAAGTCCTTGACTGATAAGGATAGGTCATTTACTAGATGTGAAGATACTATGCCTGTGAATAAGGCGGTGCTTACACGTGTTACATCATTGGTGTACATTGTGAAAAGGAAAGGACCTAATACGGAACCTTGGTAAACTTTAGCAGGGACCGAGTAAGTTTTCGCTTATGTTACTTCGATGCGGTATCGGAACTTTGATTCCGGGGAAAATCTGGCCAAGCTTATATAAGTTGTATATAAGCCCTGCGTGCCACACTTTTTGTAGGTCTGTACCATGTGGGTCCGGATATGTTTTGTGATGCGGATCTGTTTGATGCACGAGTGTTAGGCTCAAAAGCCGCAATGCACAGTACAGGTAGCCATTTTCCCAAATTATTTGAAGAGGCTAATGTGACGATAGGAAGTTCGTTAGACCGGTGGTTTGCCGGAGTTTTGAAGTGTTTGAGAAAATATCTTCGAAAAGAGCTGCGTTATATATGAGGACGAGGATGTTAATTAAATGAATCTGTAAGATTTAATTCAAATTCAAGTTTACTTTTATTATAATTAAAAAACAATTACAAAGTCTTGTGTTATTTGCAACATTGCAATGCATGCTCCAGGCAAGCATTACATTACCAGGCAACGTCGTTTGAAAATTCGTTTATATTATAAAAACTAATTGCCTCCGTGGCCTAGTGGTATGGGCCTGTGGTTTATAAACCGGCGGTCGTGGGTTCGAATCCTGCGGGGACTCAACAAATTTTTGTTATTGTTTTCCAGCTGGTTAGGGCAATTCGGGCTGATCACCCAATTATCATAAAAGTAAGATGATCTATGCGTCGGATAGGCATGTAAAAAGTCGGTCCACCTACCAACCCGCATTGGACCAACGTGGTGGGATAGGTTCCGAAACCCCCTAATGGATAGAGTCGTATTAGGGGAGTCTAATGTCCAGCAGTGGACTATCACAGGCTAATTATGATGATGATGAAAATAAAAATTATTAACACAAAACATGGGGTGATTTTTTAATATATTTAAACAGTGAACTTTTTAATAACAATAATTTCTAATATTTTTATTTCTGTAAACGACTGTCTTAGACATTTTAAGGACCCTTGAAATACACTGCTCAAGTTGCATGATTTTGGAGGAGAAAGATTGTGTTATTATCTGCCCAATTTAACCACTGTGGAATGCCTTAAGACATTACATACCCTATAAAATACCCAAAAATAAGCTGTCAATTCATATGATAACAATACAATTTCCTTGACTGTATACAGCAAAGGAAAGTTAAGTTTTATGTATTAGTTCAATTATCAAAGAACAGATCATTTGATGATAAACTTCAAAATTTTCAGTGTCTGTATCTAATAATCGGTTGCAATAGTGAAAAGTAAGATTATCCGTGCATCGGATGCGCATGTAAAAAGTCGATCCACCCACCAACCCTCATTGGACCAGCGTGGTATGATACGGTCCAAAACCCCCTTATGAATATGGGTGTATATATCTATTACAGAAGAATAACCCACAGTAACCATTTTCCTTGTTTTAGTTTGTTTACGAAGTGATTTCAAGCAATATAGTATCGCTATTTTAAAGAAGATTCTGGAATAGGTATGCATCAGGATATTGCTATTGAGTACCAGCAATGCACCCGTGCGACGTAGGGGCAGGTTTCTTGTATGTTCTAACTATTTTTCTGCAACAACAAAAACGAGATTTTTTACCAAATATTTTTGGAGCATATTAAAAACCAATCTTTCATCTGTATGTTATAAATACATGTGTAAGTTTACATGTAATATCGTTGGTACAATAAAATTTATCACACGCCATTGTGACTAAGTCTTGCTTAAATATATATCTATGCGACGGACACGTATGTAAGTCTTGGAAGGCGATAGAGAATAGGAATTGGCGCGGCAATGTGCCAGCAACATCTGTCACAAACGAGCTATCAAGTCAATGGTTTTATCCGTAGAATATAATGCGGCTTGTTAATCGGTGTAAACATACAAATGGGTACATTTATATTTGTTTGCACTTAAAATAAAAGAAAAAGCATACAGTATCAAGAACATTTAGATGTATCATAAAAAAAATAAATTAGGACATAAACAAAAAGGCCAACCAAATTGAAGATAAATGTGTTTGACTGAAAACTCTCTTTATAAGACAAGGTAAGAAATGTAAGACAGTCGAACATTGGATGCAAGATATAATTAATTTCTTGCTTTTTATTAATATTTTTGTTTCGTGTTGTTACTTTTTAAGTTTTACCAATAAATGTACAAGTTTCTTTGTAAATGTCATCTCTCCTATATAGCCCAACTAAAAGATCACTTAAATTAAAGGTTAAACGATCACAAAAATGACGTGAAACATAAGTTATAGAAGTTTTCAGTATGCAATAATGTAATGCATCATTGTATCCTCTATATAAGGTTTGACAAACCACAGATGCTCCCTTGAGAAATAAATTTGAAAGTCTTATTAAAGTAGGTAACAGTGATAGTCAAGCACGTCATAAAGTGACTATTTGGTTAATTTACAATAATTCTTCACTTACTAAGCTTTCTAGTTTATAGATACTTTAAGTGAGAATTCATTTTGTGAAATTTCAAAACGATGCATAACAACTATTTAAACGAAGAAATATAACCATTTTATATTCTATATAATTTAACTTTCACTATATTTAAAAGACTCTTTACTTTTCTTATTCGACGAAATATAAATCATTTTACCAATTGACAGTCGCCAAATGATTGATTGGAAGCGATTAGGTTTTCATCGGATGGTAGTGAATGATAAATTGATTGCTATTGAAAAATAATTATTGAACGTAGCGGTTTAATTATAAATCATTTTAGATGAAATGATACAGTTTGTATCGTTTGCAGGTATTTTTGCCAACGTAATTATTTTTACTTATTATAAAAAAGAATAATTGATGACCCGCTTGACAAGTATGTGTTATGCCAAAGGCATACAAAGTTTTTGTCTCGTGTCTATGTTTTTGTTATCCGTTATCTAGATTATATATATATATATATATATAGTAGCCAATAAATGTAACATTGTAACTTAAATTATTAATATATTTATTTGAGAAATTTAGGATCAATTTATGTTCATTTAATGTTGTTAAAGTTAAAAGAAGTATTATGAACTTACTTTATTCTCATGGAAATATAAGGATAATAATATTTTTCTAATATACATAATCTCAAGAATTTATTAAATGTATATCATGGGACTTTCTCTACTGGTGCAATAACAATGTGACGTGCTTAAGTAAGCACGTCACATTGTAGTCACAAGCGTAACAGATAACAATCCCACTCAGATTACACCGGATATAAATGATAGACGGTAAAATAAATAAATCACTACTATCGAAACGATGGAGAATGGAGGAATTAAACATCACTATTAAATAAAATTATACTTTTTTTTTATTAACGTTATGAGATAAATTAATTTAACGTTTTCTATTATAGATGGAGTAATATAAAATCTTCAGACTTTTCGTCTACTCCTTTTGTACCGACTTTGCACAGGGGGAATAGGACTTACAAGTACATTAATATGTTAAATTGGACTTCAACATGCTAAAGCCAAAACTTTTGACTGTTTAGTTTTAACAATCATTGATCATGCTTAAATATAAAAAAAATATAACAAATTTTTAATGATTTAGTTTATCCGATTTATATATATCGCCAAATATATTGTACACTGCTATACTGCTATAGTACTACTACACTGCTGCTATATATGATGTGATACCTAACCACTACGGGAGTGGATAGTTTATTTCGGATTCTTACCGAAAAAGTCTCCACAGCCAAAGTCTTGTTGGAGAGTCACGGGATCTCTAACGAACGCAACGCAGCTCCCTGACTTACTTTCACGCTCATTTTCGGAATGTTTTGAAAATTTTAATTTTTTATTATGTACTGTAAGCTTTTAATGAAAACCCTTCAATCAGCTTATAAATTCTAAATGGCTAATCCGCCGGTTCCTTCTTCGAAAGATCGTTTTTCTCTCTGTCTCGCTAAGCTGACTACTTGCGGAGCATAACAGTTTCGCAGAAATTAGTCACAGCCTTCTATGCCCTATCCCCTACAACCATAGCTGATATTACAGCACGCATGGGTAAGTTCCACCCTCTCGAATAGGCTAAAATTTGGCGCTCTTGTGCCCAAACTGGGCATACTACCAGAGTATGTTCTGCAGAATCTTAAGCTCTGCCATAACAATAAACACAGTTACGCTTCTCACCTTTAAAGTAGAATAAATTATAATACCCTTTTCCAAACAAGATTTTTAAAGTGATTAGCAATTTGGTTTTACCAGTGGTAGATCGAGGTCTAGTAAATGCTGGTATAAAATTAGTCTCCCGTGTCCTACGAACGTGAGAGGATTTCTGTGATTCTCTTGGAATCTTCTGTGATGTTTCCAAAACCTTTCACTGTGTGTATTTGTAATTTACTGTCTATTTACTTTTTGTAAACCGGATTTTTAAAATACTAAAATTGATGAGGAGGTCGTTCCTTACGAAAGCTCTACTGCATTTCTTGGATTTTCTTTCCATTTTGAGATGCAGTAGGGAGCACATATTGACAAACTTTCTAAGAAAGTAAGTGCTACCTAAAGTGTTAATCTTAGCCATACGCAAGATTAGGCAGCTGACTGACGAGGCAACTACAAAACTAGTTTATTACGCGTACTTTCACAGCATTATGCTCTATGCATTCTTATTGTGGGGATCTGCAGCTGGTTTAAAGACAATATTTATAACACAAAAAGAGGCTGTTAGGGGCAATGTACAATCTGAATTGAAGGAATCTTTACGTAATGTTTTAAATAAAACTGAAACTTTGTAGCAATACATATTCGAAAATATTATTTACGCGTTTTATATAAAATATTCATATGTTTACCCAAAACAAATATAGGCCGCGCAGGGGTTGAATTAAGCCCCTAGAATTACCCAGATTAGACTGACCAGAACCAAAAAATCTTCCTTGCATAATAGTATAAGAATGTACAGTAAATTAAATGACCGCCAAATGCAACCAGAATGATTCGAGCTTTAGAAAATTGTTCAAACAACGCTTATAGATAAAGCCTACTATTGCGTTACACATTCTATTGAGAACCAAGATCTGTAAAACTAGTTTATATTCTCTATTATATACTTGTGCATTCCGTGGTAACTTAAAAAAATATGTTTTATTATTACACGTACCTTTTCCATATAACAGAATAAAAATCCGTACTAAGAGCATTAAGACAAAAAAAAATTATAAATACAAAGAAAATCTAATAGAAACTATATTACAGAAAACATCAGCTATTAGCAATAGGACAGATTTATTGTTTTTTTCTGTAAAATATTAACCGTTTGGTTTTTTTATTGCAAAGTGCGTCTCACTCTAAAATTAAGCAGTGTATATATTTTTTATGTGTGTTTAGACCAGTATCCTTTGAAATTTTAGTTACTTCTACCTTCTAGAATTTCAATAACAGAAGGCTTAACATTAGATACCATACTAAATATATAAGAAAGATAACTAACAAAATGAACTAAAAAATTTTAGAGCTTTTAAATGATCGGTCTTAAAATGTTATTTTCTTCTGTGTTATATCTGTCATAGGTACAAAATTTGATTTGAAATTGCAATGAGGAATACATTCTAACCTCATTTAAGGTAATTTAAAGTAAGATAACACATATATTTGATATGTATAACATATACATTTGATTTACATTTGAACACATAATACATTTGAAAAACTCTTCATTCTTTGTTATTTAAACAGATTGGTCGAAAAATGGTTTAAAACTGTTTGAAGTCGGTAATTTTTATATTTAGTCGTTTTGGTTATTATTCAAAACTTTTGAGAAAGCTCTATCAACAGAAAAATAGACTAGTACTGTTTTAAAAAAAAAAGCTTAAGGAGATTATTAAAAGTAACGGGTACTTTTAATATTTTCTTTAAATGAATGTTTCTATTATTTGGTTGCTAATGTCAAAGTATAGACAGGCAGGCATCATGAAAATTTTAAGCTATACTTAAATACAAAGACATATTGAACTTATCTCATTTATAGAAAAGTGAAAAAGGCGTAAGTCAAAAAATGAGAGGCTATCCTCACTCGGGTTTGTTGCGAATCTTTCCTTTGTTATTCTAAAATCGTTTGGGCAGGGCTTTCTGATAAAGTTATTTGGCTGCTATTTGTATTGACTACGAAATGCAGAAGTTCTCTGTTTTACAAACCTTAGCAAAAATTTAGCTTTTTTTAATATATTCCCGTTATAATATTTTAAACATACGGAATTTGGAACTTTTTGTAATAGCTACATCAAATTGATTCAACGAATATTTGTTGGATGCTATAATTATTACGTTTTGACTGACTCTCCAAAGGAAGGTACTCGTTTCGGAGTAAATGTTTTAAATTTTTATATATTTGTATCCAGCCTCGTCACTCTGCTCTTGTGCAATATGCAAAATATCTTCAATAGTTTCTTATATATTGATTTATAAAGTTCGAAAATTTTTGTTTGTTTGTTATTAAAAAAGATTTTGGACTCTATTTCAAAACACTGTTATCAGGGATGATTATTAGGTATGCCTACTTCTGAAAAATAAATTTAAGTAATAAGTAAAGAGTTCAACCCATATTAATTTAACCACCAAAAAGATTCAATTTTGTTTTAATAGCAAATGTATTACTGGAATGTTTTAGTTACTGATAATTTTATCTAAGTTGAAAGTTGCTGAAAGTTGAATAACTAAAAATGCACTTCAATTAAGCTGAATGGTACAATGAACAATATAATGAAGCTTCGTCGAACTGTTTTCTGAATAGCGTTTTATTCAATTCATTGTTTTACAGATGGGCAAAGAAATTTCCGGAAAAAGCAACGAAGTTGTGTAAATTCATTATCGCAGTAACGAAATAAAATCGTAATGGAACTTTTGTTTAGAATCAGAATTTTTTACTTCATTTCGCGCATTTACTTAATTCCATAATTACTATCATATAACTAGTAGCAGTTAATAAAAATAATAATCATATTGCCTCTCTTGCTTAAATTAACAAGAAAAATGTCTACAGATAAAACAAAATAAATTGCCAGAAGGCATTGTTTACATAATAAGTAAATATAATAATTACAGAGACTAGAAACATTGTAACCTGAGCATGTAATTTAATTTTATCCAGATTTTTTTGTATTAAATCATTCACTGTTATCGCGTTTTTTTTTACATTTTTAAATTACCGACGTTTTGAAAACTTTTAAGCGGTCGTGGTCACGGGGAAGACTGATATGTCATGCGTCTTGCTGAAGCGGGCAATTCGTATAGTAGTAACTGCCCACATAGCTTAGTGGTACAGGCTCTTGCTGTACAAACTGGAAGTCTTGGGTTCGAATCCTGCGTAGACGCAACATCTTCAATATTGTTTCCTATCTAGTTAGGCAATGCCAGCTGATCACCCAATAATGTCAAAGTCAAAATTGTTTATTCACTTTAGGCTCTACTGAGTACTTATTGACGTCAAAAATTTACCACCGTTTCACAAAAACATCCGAAGAAGAACCGACAAGAAACTCTGCGATGCCTTTATATCAAAGTCAAAGTCGAATATTTTATTTAATATGAAGTAAATACCTGAGAAAAACGGCGTAAAAACACATAGTGACTTTTTTGTCTTTTTTCAATAAATTTTACAAATTTTTACATTGTACCTTACTTTTTACTACTTTGAAATAGCCTGGAGCGAATAGTTCATTGCTAGGTGTGTTATCTATCAAGTAGTCATTACAAAATAATATCCTTTAATACACAAACGTTCCTTTACAACTTTTTATTTTTTTTTACATATAAAAGCTGAACGTTTTCGATTTTATTGTAGAAGAATATACATCGTCCTATGAAAGATTTCATTGTTCGGTAAATCCGAACAATGAAATTATTGCAGTAGTATTTATATTACATTATTACTTGTGTCACAATGATTTACAAAATCATTTTATGTTTATGAACATACATAATATTGTATTGAGAAAACAGTCATTACATTGATTTCTGTAAACATTTTTTCAGCGATTCTTTGGGGCCCAAAGGTTAGGCTGTCTCGAATTGCTCTCTTTTTAAATTATGGAAATAATATTAATATCAGCCGCGTTTCCCATGTAGAATGCCATAAGACATTATACTGTGGACATAACTAAAATATACTAAACGGGCTGTCTTAACATCGGTTAATTGCCTAATTTTTTGACTGCATAAGCGCTGAGCTAAGTTTACTCCAGTCTATTAATATGAGGACCCATTGCAGTTTAAAATCTATAGTGATTCCGAGAAATGCAGTGGAATCTACGTGGTCTAGCACTTCTCCATCTACGACCATATCACACCCAGCTTGAGGAACAATAGAAGTCATAAACCTTATACATTTCGTTTTATTTTTGTTTAACATTAAATTATTGGCACTAAACCAGTATTTTACTTTTAAGAGGGTATTCCTGACCAAAGTATCATGCTGTACACAGTCAAAAGCTTTGGCTAAGTCACAGAAGACACCTAAAGCGTCGTGCGTCCCTTCTCATGCCTCAAATATAGTTTTAACGAGATGGGCATCTGCATCGGTTGTAGAACGACCCCGTGTAAAACCATACTGTTTATCATTAAGTATATTATGAGAATTATAATGTATTAGTAATTGGTTAAGAACTATTTTCTCAAAAATTTTACTAAGCGCAGGCAGCATAGAAATAGGTCTTAAGTTATTGGGGTCTGTAGTACTGCCTGATTCAAATACCGGAATAACTTCACTGTGTTTCATTAGGTCAGGAAATTTACCACATGTAATACAACCATTAAAAATAGCTGCAAGGAAAGGTGATATAACATCAATTATAGAATTTATCACCGTAACCGAGATCCCCCACAGTTTTAAAATGTCCAGAGATTTAAGAGCGGACACAATATCTTCATCGCTTACATTACTTAAATAAAAATTATCTTTTCTTTCTTTGGTATTTTCTTTTAATGAGGACTCGGCAATAGTTGGAGAAGAATCAAGAGACGTCTGAAAAAGTGTTTCAAAATCGGATGCAACATCATGATCTGAATTTATTTTACTATTATTATAAACATTTAGCCGAACTTCAAAGTTCTTGATTACAGCCCTTCCTGTTTCACCAGTAATTATTTTCCAAGTCATTTTTATTTTGTCGGATGACTTCGCTGTCCAACACACTTTTCTGAATGTTTTGGAGTATACATTAACACTTGTGTTCGAGCTTCGAGCGGACCACACGCTTAAGGCGTAGGGATGTGACGATCTCACCGCCCTTTGATCGGCGGATCTGCCTTACCGAGGGTAAGATAGATCCGTAGTACAAGTGCAATTATCAATTGCCAACCCGCCTGCTCAGCGTGGCAATTATGAGCATTTTCTTTTCGATGAACGCCAAAGAAAACGGCCCTAGTTCCCGGTAGTTCCACTATTCCTGGTCACGGTAGCGGCCAAGGTAACGGTGGGACAAGGTGCGAAGAATCCCGGATACGGATCGCTACCAGCAAAAACTTGACTGGCTACGTATAATGGACGAACGCTGAGACTTGGCGAACACCTGGCCGAGCTGGAGGTAGAACTGGGCAAGATCCGGTGGCACGTTTTGGGTTGTGTGAAGTCCGAAGACCAGGAGAGGGCACCATAACCTTGCCATCGGGTCACCTTTTTCTACTTCCGAGAGGCAACCATCCGTCCAAGGCGGCGTGGGATTCCTCGTCAATAAATCCTTGTTGACAACATTGTCGTAGTTTCGAGCGTGTCGGTAGGGTAGCGTACATTGTTCTTAAACTCACTAAGAGGTATTCCCTCAAAGTGATACAGGTGTACGGCCCACTTCGGCACGCCCTGACGACGAAGTGGAGGCCACTTGACGATGTCTCCCGGGCCTTACACCACACCCACAAGGCCCACTATAACGTTGTCATGGGGATTTCAATGCCAAGGTGGGAGTACGACAGGGCATTGAATCGTGTTTAGGACCCCACGGTGTCGGTAGTCGAAATCACAGGGGACAGATGCTGGTAAACTCCTCGAGGAAGGAAGGGCTCTTCTTAATGAGTTCATATTTTAAGAAGAGACCTCAGGAAGTGGACGTGGCAGAGTCCCGATACTGTGACAAGGAACGAGATAGACTTCATCATGACGGACCGGAAACACATATTCAGGGATGTCTCTGGATCAATCGGTACAAAACCGGAAGTGATCACCGACTAGTGAGAGGCACCCTGAACTTAGATTTCCAGCGAGCAGGGTCCGCTTGGAGGTCTTCTCTCCGACCTAACTTCCGACAAACCGTCATGGGCTCGGAAAATTCCAACTGGAATTAAAAACCGATTCGATGCCCTTAACATATCGGAAACCACAATGGCAGTTGACGAGGCCCTCGATGCCGTGGTGGACTGCATACGGATGTTGGTCAAAGGTTTTGTAGGAGTAAGCGTACTGGCGGAAGTCCAAACTTCTCCGATGAGACGCTCAATCTTATGGAGGAACGTCGGCAGCATAAGGAGACCACTTGACAGATGTGAAAATTCTTTCAAAGCGGATCGCAAACTTATACGCCGAGACCTTCGCTGCTCAAATACGCAACGAATAACTAGAGCGATTGAGCAGAATAGAGGGTCGAAGGTTTTGGAAAAGCTCGGAAAAGCCATCTGTCGAAGCTCAGGAACAAGCTCTGGCTCGACTGTTTCTACTAAGCCTGAGATCTTGTCGGAGATAGAGGACTTCTATCGCAACTTGTACGCGTCACAGGCTCCTCAACCTAATTACCGGTTTAACGATTCCCGTGCTAGCCTAACTCGGCGTCATTCTGGTGAGCTTCCTAACGTCAGGCTTTGATGAGGTTAGTCGGGCTCTCAGCGCTAAGGGAGGGAAGGCTCCTGGAAAGGATGGAATTACGACCGAACTGCTTAGAATAGGGGGGGACCCTGTTCTAAGCGTGTTTCAAAAGGTATTCGATTCCGTCCTTCAAAGAGGCATTTCCCCCAAGGCATGGCTGGAAAGCGAGGTTGTGTTGTTTTTCAAGAAGGGAGACAATACTCTCCTCAAAAATTACCGACCAATCTCGCTTTTAAGTCACATATACAAGCTGTTCTCGAGAGTAGTGACGAATCGCCTCCACCAATAAACTTGATGGATTCCAGCACCGGAGCAGGCTGGGTTTCCGAGAGGATTTAGCACCATAGACCACATCTTCACCATAAGGCAAGTTGTACAAAAGACCTACGAGTACAATCAGCCACTTTGCCTTGCCTTTGTGGACTATGAGAAAGCTTTTGACTCTGTAGAAACCTGGGCTGTTCTGGATGCCCTTCAACGGTGTCAGGTCGATTATCGATACGTCGAGGTGTTGAGAGGTCTCTATAGTGGGCGCGTCTATGTCTGTCCTGATTCCGGGGGGTCGAACGAGACCAATCCAAATGCATCGAGGAGTGCGACAGGGGGATGTTCTTTCCCCGAAACTGTTCACCAATGCTTTGGAGGATGTCTTCAAGACCCTAGACTGGACTGGATGTGGCATAAGAATCAACGGCCAGTACCTTTCACACCTCCGTTTTGCCGACGATATCGTTATATTGGCCGAGACCTTGGAGGACTTGCAGGAGATGTTGCACAGTTTAAATGAATCCTCCCGACGCATTGGCCTCAGGATGAACTTGGACAAGACGAAAGTCATGTTCAACGAACACGTTCTCCCGAGGCCAGTTAATGTCGACGGTGTTACTCTCGAAGTTGTCATGAGATATGTCTACCTTGGGCACATATTGCGAGTTGGGAGACACAACTTCGAGAGGGAAGCCGATAGAAGGATTCAGTTGGGCTGGGCAGACTTAGGAAGCTGAACCATATTCTCACGTCGCCGATACCGCAGAATTTGAAGACGAAAGTCTTCAACCAATGCGTACTCCCCGTGATGACCTCCGGGGCCGAAACGTGGCCACTAACTCTAGGACTGGTCCACAAATTTGCCGTAGCTCAACGGGCTATGGAGCGCACCATGCTTGAGTTTCTTTGTCGGATAAAATTCGAACGAATTTATCCGCAAAGAACAAGGTCACCGACTATAGTGCATAGGATTAGCTCGTTGAAGTGGCATGGGCCGGCCTATGTAGTAAGAAGAACTGATGGCCGATGGGCCAATAAGGTTCTGGAGTGGCCGCGTTTGGGAAGACGGGCGTTGGTCGACCCCGACCAGGTGGGATCCGATCTCTCGCGCAGTAGCCGGTTCAAATTGGCAGCGAGTAAGGGATCGGCCGCCTTGGCGTTCATCGAAAAGGCCTATGTCCAGCAGTGGACGAAGAAGGGCCTACTAATGATGATGATGATGATTAACATATGTCACAAATGATTGATAGTGATTGTAAGTCTTTTCACTATATAGTTCATATAATCTTTGTCTGCTCTTATGTATTCCGACTGTTGCCCATTCACTGAAAGCTGCAGATCTTTTTGATTTCAGTGTTTTAGAATAATTACTTACTTTCTTACTCTTTAAATTCAAGTTGTTATTAATTTAAATAATTTCTATACAGTATATCGGCTTACTATTACTAAATGAAGATAACCAATTTTATCTATTATATTAATTCTAAACTTCTTAATACGTTTTTTATACATAGGAATAACCATTTTTTGTGCGCAATATTTTTGTGAGATCAATTATCAGAAACAAAGAAAGCTAATCGTCCACAATGATCAGATGATAACATATTAATGATATAATGGTATACCATTAATTTGTGAATATGTTATCTATACATGTTGCCGAGGAGGCAGTAATTCTTGTCGCTTCAAGAAATAAGATTAAAAGGTTATATGAATTTAACAATGATCTAAATCTAATAGTGGTGCTTTGTCTTGCTAATAAATTTATGTTAAAATCACCACGACTACTAAATTTTTATTACATTCAGATAGTTTTATTAACATCTGTTCCAATATAATTTCAAAAGATTATATAACGCACTGGGAGGTCTGTATATACATACAAATATAATGTCAAGCTCTGCACAAGCTATTTCAATAGTCTGCTCAACTAAGAGGCTCACTATATCAGTACGATTTTTATATTTTAAATTATTTTTCAAAAATATTATTGAGCCACCGCGTAAGCTTTTCTCTGTTGAACAGGCTAGCAACCTGGTAACATCAAGGTTAAATATAATCTGATTTTCATATAGCCTGTGTTCTGTAATACACATGACATCTATATTACAATTGTTTAAAAAGTTCAACTTCTAGTTCCTCTACGGCGATTCCTTGAAATTTTTGATGTACCAGGCTAATAAATGGATCTTATTTTTATTTTGTAATTTGTCTTAGTAAATTTATTGTTTTCTCATTAATACATTGATTATTACAATTAAATATGTTAGGAACAGCTTCTGTCATCTTAAAGTTTAATTTAAATTATTTGGAACATATTCCAAGGCATTACATGTCACAGTACTTCTCTGCTCAAAAGAAGCAAAGGATTTTATATCCAAAGACTTGGCTGTGTTAATAATACAACAATATAGCAGCTTGTATCTGTTTTTATAAAAGTTTGTTAGGTTAAACCTATCACAAGTCAGGTTACAGTTTCTATAATTGATTATTTGATTTATGTCAATTAGTTCTATTTTATTACATCGTCAGAATAGGCTAAGGATATAGAATTATCCTTATATAGCATTGATAAATGACTATTTAACTTATGCCTATAGTAATGTTCCTGTGGCAACTCCCTTAAATAAGGAAATGTAATAAAGCTTTGTGTAAATTAATTTTAAAAATTACTATTTACATCTCCCCGTCTACCAATAAGAATAATTAGGTTAACAGTGTTGGGGCAATGAATATCAGTTACTACTTTATTCATTATCTGTGTGTAGGTTGCTCCTGGCAAGCAGTGGTTTAATACCAATTCCCACATACAGATGTCCTTTAGAACAAACCCATATTCCTTCCCAAGTCATCGCTATTAATTTTGATTATGTCATGATAAGAGACATGTCCTGTCTTGTCCAGTCCAGTGTTGACCTGAGCCACTTCAGTCTGGAATTCAGTTCAGTTCAGTGGGTAGAGAATTGATATTAATATTCAGCTATGGAGGACCAGAACTTAGACACTAGAAGCGATCATTGGTATATTTACCCAATTCGAGCAGCTCAGTCACAGCTGATATGTGTTCTGTTATTTCTAATTGAGATGCTTCATATTTTTTTGTTATTAAATTAACCAAGGACTTAGTTAAGGAGGAGATCTCAGTTTGTAGCTACTCAATATTAGCCTCATGAGACAGATTAGCCTTTTTGCCTGATAATAACATGATAACGTTTTTGATTGTAATATTTTTTCTCTGCACATATCTTTTAAGATTTCTAGTTAATTTGCGTTTACAAAGTATTAAATTAGTTTTTCTAATGAATTTATTGATTCTCATTAAATATTTGGTTATTTTCCTTAATTTTTTTAACTTGTTTCTACTATGAACTGCGTGGGAGGTTCCTGAGTCATCACCAGTCAGATCAATTGTACTTAAGGTATTATTATAGCAGATGACTAAGGAAGGCATGTCAGGTATTTTCCCAACCAGTTTGTGTATAGAGTTTGGGTCTTAGAGGCTTTCATATTAAAACCATTATTTTCAGAAGTTTAATAGTTTCATGAGCCTCATTTAGTTTCGCTCTCAGCACAGAGGTGAGACTGAGGGCCTCCTCATACTCATCACTGCACTGATCCAAACCATATAGGCATAATAAAACAAAACGTTTTTGTAAATACAGTTTATACTTGAGTTATTAAGGTTAGATACCAGTGGCTTTGCGTAAATTAAAACTAGGTTAATCAAAATCTGACTCCATGATATATTGACAAAACGGGTTCGAGACAAGGGATTACTAGTGATTAGTGAATCACTGCTCAAGCACCCCTATAACGCACACGTACAACGCTTGATAAATTGTTGTTCCTTTCAAAAATGTTTTCCCTAGAAAAAGGTAATTCACGAAATAGATTCTGTTGTAAAAGACTACGTTTATAATAGTGTCGTTAAAACTTTGGATACAGAAAACATTCTTAGAGCGCATGGCTTTTGCTGCAGACCAGAATTATGAAGTAAATAGCATAATGATTACACTTTTTTTTTCCTTTTCAGTTACCCACTTACCTTGGCTTTATCATGTCTGACTTTATATCTATGAGGATTTAGTAAAGAAACAATTACTAAAATAGCAAAAGAGTTAAAAATCATTTAAAAAATTAATGATCATTCTTTAAAGACCAATGATAAGTTTTATGGATAAAATAAAAAACGCCTTAGGTTTAAGTTTGTAATGTATATTATTAGGTTTAAGATTATATTGCTGCGTTTGGTTATAGTAAAATATTATCATCATAGATTTCCAATAATAGCCTCAATAACTAACCCTCCTAGCCTAGTGGTATGGGCGTGTGCTTTAGAAACCGGAGGTCGTGGGTTCGAATCCTGCGGGACTACAACAAATTTTCATTGTTGTTTCCTAGTTGGTTAGGGCACATTGCGATCACCAGTTGTCTGAAAGAAGATGATCCATGCGTCGGATGGGCATGTAAAAGTCGGTCCACCACCACCCGCATTGGACCAGCGTGGTGGGATAGCAGGCCAAACCCCAATGGAAAGTGTATAAGGGGAGGCCTATGTCCAGCAGTGGACTATCAAGGCGATGATGATGATGATGATGAGAATATTATTGCAACATGATGAATTCAATTGAATCGTTCATAGCTTTAACAAACAGCAATTTCACTATTTGGATACAAAATTTAAATGAATCATTTGGAAAGCGAGCAATCACAATGAAAATAGGTGATCATTGTACTAAATCTGGAGATTAAATACTCCAGATTTTAATTACATTGACATTATTGTTTTAATGTTAGCATTTAAAATTACACAATTCAATGAGACCATTTAAAAAAATATTTAAAAAATGTTTATTCTGTAAAATAAACATTTAAAAGTTAAGCTTTTGAAAGGACTCTTATAAAAGATCGAGATTTTCAAATCAGGGAGAGGCAAAGCGACGAACTCTGAAATTAAAATATGATATTGAACAATTGTATAAACTTAATACCAACATTAAATCTAATATAGACGGTAACAATGGCGTAAAATTTAATACCGTAGGTAACGTTTCAAATACAATTAAAGTAAAAATTATGATGGATATTGTACTGTTCTTTGAGAGGGCAAGAAAAGGGGATCCACCAGGTCTCCTTTTTGGGTATAGGGGGGAGGGAGACGACAACTGAAGCGTTACCATAGCGGTGTCTATTTATGCCGCAATGCAGTAGTGTGTAAATAATAGCGTGTTCCTGTTTAAAGGGCCCAGGTTGCATTTACTGGTTAGAAGAGACGTAACAACCTATGTCTCCCAGCAGCTCGTTGCTGATACCACTGGTATTTCTGCTTCACCACTTTCTATTATGTGATAAAAAAAATGCCATTTCGTGCCATCAAATTAAAAACACCGAGAAATTATATCGTATAAAACAAATTATAGGCAGTTTTATTTAAATTTTCTCTGCAATTACTAATGTGTGAAACGAGACTACAAAAATGTAAAACGAATGGAAATTTAAAAAGCGGATATTCAAGGACCGATAGTTCCTTATTGTTCTTCTTAAAAACTAAGAAGAACTTAGTCTTCGACCCTAGCGTTTTGCCTTTGATCACTCTTTTTCATCGTAATTGTTAGTATCGTAAAGTTCATTTTTAGTTTTATTAAAATAAATAAAAAATAGTTTTTGTCCAATTTTTTTTACGTTGGAAAATCCTACATTGAATATCTAACTAAGGCGGGAGTGGATAGATTGTGTCGGATTCTTACCGACTAAAATACCACGGCGACCCTAAGTCGACCTAAAGTATTATTATTGTCACTTACTCGTTAGATAGATACGCCTCTGATCTAATTGCTTGCTACAGGAAATATGGGGTAAATGTCTTTTATAGAAAACTATTGCCATTTTATGTATGTCCATCCTGTTTAAAATGCTATTTTATATTTAACGACCCGAGCCATTGAGGATTATTCTTAACAGATGTCACAGGCACTGCCTCAACAATTTCAATTCTAAGACGGATTTCAAGACTCGTGTGGTTCGTCCCAAAGAAAGTATATTCAGGTTTTCTCTAAATCAACTTTCTGCACAAAGATAGATATAGGTATGGATTTGAAGTTTTAGTGGTTTTCTAAAACTTACTTTTTTCTACAAGCACTAATAATTGTTCTTTGAAATATTTTTCTATTTCTTGTAATTAATTTTCATGAATAAATAATTCTATAAAGCGGTAGACATAGAGGAGATAACTTGTCAAGTAATAATAATTAATGTTATTGATCATTTCTATGGGCCTATGTCTAACAGTGGACTAACACAGGCTGATGACGAAGATATTTATTTTTGAGTTTCATAAATATCTAGGAATTTTAATAATCTTGCTTATTCATTCAAACAATTACGAATTTCATTTATTCAAATTTTAAAAACAGGCTTCGTAACGTTATAAAAATACCAGAATAATGTTTAAATGAAATTCTTGTTATGAAACTGAGACTCAGGCAAAATTTTATAACTTAATGGAGTTTTTGTTCTAAATTACTCCTGTAAAGAAGTTTTATCACTAAAAATGGGGGAGTTGCTGTAAAAGTATTGTGTTGCTGTCAGTATAATTGCTTATTGTTCTTTAGAAATTGGTGCGTTGATAATTAAGCGTAAATCATAGCTGATCTTATTGACTCTTTTTTATTCTAGTTGTGACTCTTTCAATTTATCAGTAATCTTGAAAAAGAGTAAAATAATTCAAAATTTAACTAAAAACGATTTTTATAGAACTAAGCCTACGTCTTTTGAAATACTATAAACAGCTCTACTCTCTGGAATACCAGTTAAAATTAAAATTATTATCTGTTAAGAATGAATGTAAGTATTTAATTTACTTAAAATATCTTTAAAAAAATAGATTATCCTTTTTATCTTAAATCTTGTGATTTAAATCTCATTATATATTTATAAGTACAATGTTTTTATTAAATGTTCCGATTTTAAAGCTGTTTCTCCAAAAGATACAATAACTGAAAATTTAATACTATTATTATTTGAAGGAGTACGTAAGTAGATGAATTTACGGTGTTTTCTTTGGTTCTTCTAAGTAAAAACGATTTTTTAACCTTTGTGAATATACCACAATAGAATAGATAAAAGTGGTATTCAGCCAACAGTTAATCAAGGTTTTTATTTTGTGGGGCATTGTATGCAGAGAATTGTAGGCTGAGTACTTGCAAAAATGGCACACGTGAAATATTTTTAATTTGTAACTTCGAATATTATTCCATACAAAATGCTCATAATAAGAATGTCAAATACTGAGTATTTTAAACAAACTGCAACTATATACAGAGATTTAATGGACTATATTACGAGAACAGTTTGATAAAAATGTTTTTTACATTTATTCATGAACTTGTTTGTCCTTTAAAGGCCATACATTTATTCTATCGACTTGGCCTATTTTTATATCTCCTGCAAATAATACTTCTTGCAAAAAAGCTGTTTACAATAGCGTTCATTAGTCCTTTTAGATGATAATTACAATCTTTTCTTATTGTTATTATAATCAGTAATTTTCTATCCCTTGTCAAAGAAGTTAATCGTGATAATTCATTCGCTATCCCAGAAAACGGTCATGGTCACGTTCTTAGCCGATTCATAAACACGTTTACCAGCAGCTATCCCTCTTTTAAATTGCTGTTTTAAATCTGGTGTATAATGAAGGACTGATTCCCATTTTTATGCGTCATCAACATATGTTGTACCTATCGTTTAAACAGCTTTGCAATATTTTCGTGCAAGATTTTATGAATTCGCTCAGTGGAGATGGATATAAACTTAGGTATTTCACGTATCTTCAAATAGCGGACTTCAATTATCGAGGACTGTCCCATAGCCTTCTCAAACTATATCCTAATAAATTTTCTATACTTCTTAAGTATAAGCAAAGTACGCAAATTTACTTACTTTCAATTTGTATGTATTTCTCCACGATTCGAGCGGTAGATGTTTTGCGACTTAAGAGAAACACAATTTTTTGTAAAATGAATTTTTGAAATTAACAATTGCTTGTGTTTATTAGTTATTGCGTGTGCATGTAAAGAATAGGTCTGCACACCAACTTGCATTGGAACATAGAGGTGGGATACGGTCCAGAAACCCCCTGCGGCAGAAACGCCCAGAAGGCGTGCGGTAGGGGACGCCTATATCCAGCTGGTGACTAACACAGGATTATGAAGAATTAGGCGTTTTTGCGACAAGCTCGCGCCGCCAAAGACGGCATCCAAAGAATGAACGCATTATCACAGCATGTGCGCCTCTTACAGGCCATGGGTAATCTAAAATTAAATAAACCAACAGACACAGGCCGTAGGTTTCCGTAAATAAAGATGGCAATTCCTCGCGTAGGTAGGCAACCGCATTCACTAGTCGTTTCTTGCTATAACGCAACGGTTTTAGAGTCAGAACGCAGAAATACTAAATTCATACAAGATTATAATATGACATATTTTTGGTACCGAGACCATCTTAAACCAGCAACACGCGATCCCAAGATAAGCGGATACAATTATTAACACGATAGGGTTAGCCCTATGGGTTACCTAATCTATTATAAAGATCCTGCCATAACGTCAATAGAAGTGCCATACTCACAATTGAAGCTTCGGGCGCATGATCCCCACCGCCATAAGCCGTTGACTTGCCTCAGTGCCTTTCTCGCCGCCAAAAACAGTTAAATCAGACCTTGAGCTGCTTCTCTGGTCCATCAATATACTCCTGGCGACGAACAAACACCGCGACTGAACGACAGCAGAAACAACTCAAATGGCCACAATTTGCAGGGTCTCGAGAAGTACCAACATTAATATAAGCCCAGACCCCTACCGATATCCATCAGATAGTAGAGGGTCGCCTGCACCCTAAACCCATTTATTCTAAGTGTGTCTCACTCGATGTCGTATCTATAGAGACACTACACGAGTTGGAATTCTGACCACAGGCCGGTTTTATTAAATTGGGCCAAGACGCTGGTTCGGTCCCTATGACAAAACCGTAGTGGATTCACGCCTGAGGCAAACTCAAGGCAATGAACCCCTAAAAATTGTGAAAACATCCCAGATATAGCTTGTAATTTAGATGGGCAAACGTGCCATTAACAACATAAAATCCACACATCTCATCGCCTTGAAGAGTCCCCGAAAGAATGGTAAAGTCACGGCCGACCGGAACTTTGGCCTGCCCGACATTCGATGTCTAATAAAAAACGCCGCGGCAACGAACGTCGAATATCGGTTCCGAAACAAAGGCCCTTATTTTAATTGTTTACAACTTCAGGTTGAGAACGCGCCAAGGGCCCCCGCCGAAACTTCGTGGCAAAACCTTACGGAAGGGTGGAGCCATCCTTGTTGCCCCTTGGCGGTGGCCGAAAATCTTAAGTTGGGTTCACGCATTCAATTCCGCCCTATCCCCGTCTAACGGTGGCTTAAGCCTTCGATGATTTTGAAAAACCGAATTTGCGGACCGCCTAATTCTACGCCATCTCGCACACCGACACTTTTTCTTGGGTGGAACCCGGAAATCGGCCGTGGGCAGTTTACCACCAGAAGGGCGAACCGCCCTTAAATGAGACCCAAGGAGGTCAAAGATGTTTGGGTCTTAAAACCCGATCGGCACCTGGCCAACCTTTATTAATGGGCATTTAACCAACCGGGCCCGATTGTTTTAGCAGGCATTTTCAACGCCCTCCCCTTTACCCTTTTCCTGGCGAATGGAAGGGAGGCCATTTTTTACCGGAACCAAAGCCCGCGTAAGCCACTAAAAACCAACCGACAAAGTTATCGTCCAATCGGTTCCTCCTCAACGCATGGGAAATTGTATGAACAAATTTTTGTCGGGTTAAAAGGTTACTTTTCTCAATGGCCTCCTACCAGAGAACAATTCAAGTTCCGTCCTGAACACTCCTGCTCCGGAAGGTTTTCGCCTCCCGAATACATTCTGACGGGCCAAACAAGAACAAAGTCAGGCCTTAATCCATTCAGGGGGCTGTTCTTTCGATGTCCTAAAGGCTTCGATAAAGGTCTGGACAACCTCTACAAGTTATACCTTTCAATTGTGCCTGACGGGCTTGTCATCATACAAAACCTACCCCTTTCAATCCTTTCTTTTCGGATATCAGTGGAAAGGCACCCTTTAATGAAACCTCCCTGCCCGCGGGCGTGCCACAAAACTCCGTTCTTTCTCCTTTTTCCACGCTTCACTGGCGATGTTTCTAAAAAGTTCTAAATGGCTTGCGCCCGCAAGACGACACCGCCCTCTTTCCTCTTTCCCTCCCAATCCAGCAAACTCCAATGGAAGTCAAAGCCTGGGATTGGCCAAAATGGGGATTGATAGTCCCAAAAAAGTTTGTAATTACCAACGGTCTTTGTCCGGATCGACCTCCTCGTTCCACCACACGTCCGTTCCAAAAAACCGCCATAATGCTCGTGTGAAAAACACTCGGGCAATTGAACCTCTATGGCAAACCATCCCCTGGGGAAAGAAAGCCAAATATTTGGGTGTTCTTTCGACGGTAACATAAGGTTTCAAAACCATCCAAAAGGTTGGGGAAAAACCGCCTTTGTCTCCATCGGTCTCTATTATCACCCCAAATGATAAAATCCTTCTTAACTACAAACTTTTTTATATAAAAGCTTTTAACGGCCGATAATAACATAGACGAATCTTTGCCCATATACCTCCCACCATTAAATCAACCGGGTGGTACAAAATAAATTCTTACGACGTGCCACTGGAGGCGGGTCTTATCAAAAGTTCGACACAGGCGATTTGCAAGATGCCCGACAACGGCGCTCATTTTAAATACATTGTTAAAAAAATTCTTAAGAAAAAGAAATGAAAAATAAACCCTGTTAACCGCCAAAACTATCAAACAGACCCAGATGCCTCTTGGAAACGTCGTCCCAATTCTCGGACCCAGATGAAAAGGGCGGAATTCTAAACCCTTCAAGGTCCCGCCACAATACCAACACAATGGGATCCAACACACTTTTGGGTTTACCTCGGCCTCAAAAACCAGCGGACCAACACCACCTTTACACCGGGGCCAACCCGCGTTCCAGGGGGTTCCCACCCCCAATCCATTAAACAGTCGACCGAACATCAGCGCCTCGGTTTCCCAACCCGGGTAAATGATCCTTAAACATTCTTCAAAATCAACCCACGCATCCTAAATCGGTGGCGGCCTTCTTTAAAGTTTTTTGGTCACCAAAGTTCAGGTCTCTGTCCTCCAACCCAGTAATGAATGAAACTTCCACACAGACCGGGTCCTGAAC
The DNA here is from genome assembly GCA_029286875.1 of Lamproptera curius. Taxonomy (NCBI): domain Eukaryota; kingdom Metazoa; phylum Arthropoda; class Insecta; order Lepidoptera; family Papilionidae; genus Lamproptera; species Lamproptera curius. Next base: position 367,103 of record JAGSMT010000083.1, on the reverse strand, counting down.
ATAACTAGGAAACATAGGACATAAGACGACAGGATGGTATTTATATTATTTTAATTTGTTCTTAAAATCTTTACCAAGCAAGAATGTAGTAAGTTAATAATACAAACTAGTCGGAAATTTAAAACGGAATCATAAATTTACAAACGGCAAAAGTTAGTTATGTTATCAAAATTTTAGATTTATTTACTAATATTATATTATTTTCAGCATTTACTTAAGAATAAAAAAAAAATTTAACAATATTTATATAATTATAAAAAATTGTCATTTTTCCAGCTTCTAAAAATGAATATTAATAATGCAGTTATCACCCCAATGTCATTTCAAAAGCCAGGGGCATATAAGGTTATAACCGACCACTCGGCAAATTTTTACCTGGGCCAACTAATTAAATTTATTCAAACAATTTCCTTTCTAGCATTGGAATTTCCCATTTTCATAGAAAGAAATGACTTTAAATTACTCAAATGTCGATCAATTTCTTAGATAAGAAAGATTTGTGTGTTATTTAAAATCTTTATTGAGGCATTGGCTATATAGCGCCCTATAATTAGTAACAAAACGAAAATAAAATTTTGGCATCAATAGATAAAGATAAAATAGGAAACTATAATAAATTATTTGTTTTTAAGAAACTTTTACCAAACTCCAAAGTGCTGTTTCATTTTTTATTTCCAACCCGTGATTTAAATTTATTGGTTTAAGGGATCCATATACCAATTTTAGTTTAAATTTTACAAGAACAATCAAACCAATTCAATTAAATGCAAGGTATATTTTTAATTTAATTGGCTTTGAAAAGAATCTATAATTTTTAATTTTTTAATTTATTTTAATTTTAAAAAATTTTGGTTCAAAGGGTTATGATTTTAAAAAAAATTATTATTTTCCAGTTTGGTTTTTAGGGAATAAAAGGATTTTTCCAAACAATTGGTAACTTACATTGGAATTTATTTTATATTGATTTATTTAATTAAAATTAATTTAATAAAGAACGTTATTAAACTTTAATGGTGTATATTTAATTTAAAAAAAATTTTTTATCAATTTTAAAGATAAAAAAGAAAAATTAAAATTGTTTAAATTTAAAAAACTAACTTCAAACTGGATTTTTTATTTCCAACCCTTTTATTTAGTAAAGATTAACCTTTTTAATTTAAAAAATTTAACAAACGGACTACCATAATTGGCATTTTTTAATTGGCCTTAAGCAAAACAAATACCCCATATTTTAATTTTTAATTTATTAAATTAACCAAATTTGGTTGAAACCAAAAAAATTATTTTTTAAAAATTGTTAAAGCCAAACTTTTGTAGGGCATTTATTTAATTAATTTGCTTATAGTATTAAATTCCAATTTAAACAGAAAAGTAAATTAAGTCTTATTTGTTAAAACACCTATAACCTTTGGGTTTTATGTTTTAATTTATATTTTTTAAAAAAATTCCCTCCGGGTTTTCAAGGGTACTTCCAATTAAACAAACACAATCCGCAAATTTTTAATTAATAAATAATTTATTAAAAAAACATACAAAATTTGCCCCAAATTGTGGGTAAAATTTCAACCCAGGGGACCAATTAAAAGTTCTGGGGCCACATTAAACTTTATTTGTTAAACAGAACCCGTTTAATTAAAAACCCTTTTTTCGGGGAATCCTGGGCCATGGCAAAGGGAATTTTTAATGTTGCCAAATTAAATATTAAACCCCAAATTGAAGAACTAATTGTATTATCAAACTCCTAAGCCAGTTAAAATTGGTTTTTGGTCCATTTTTCATCTCAATAATCAATAATCCAGAAAACTCAGAAATTACCAAAACAGGCCTTAACTTCAGAGTAAAGGAAGTTCTTGTGATTTATATTATTTTTGGTGATTTTATCTATTCCTGAATATATTTTATTCAAGACTTTTCAGTGTTGAAAGGCGTATATCTAAATATATGTTAGTTGTGTACATTTATCAACAAATAGTAGAAATTATATATTCTCGTTTACCAACACCCAAAGTGTTTGCATTAATTTTGGTTGAAAAAAAAAAAAATTCAGGTTCTTTTCAATAAAAAAGTTTAAATGTTTTAATTTAAAAAATATATTAGGTGGCTAATGAATAAAATAAAATATTACACACATTTTAATTCATTTTGTTTTAAAAGTTTAACATTAAATCGGTTATTATTAAAATACAGAAAGGTATTTGGCCTGATTATTGGTTAGGTGTGTTATAAAAAGTCAGGACTACGCTTCTTTGCTAGAAGAATTTGAAAAAAATATTCTTTTTGTTGGCAAAAACCTACTGTGCCAACGTCATGAAAATAAATTTGGGCGAAGGAAGGAAGTTTACAAATTTGGTTCCATTTTAATGGTAACGATACAGTGTTTTTTTCAATGGTAAACCTTTTTCGTGAATGAAAAACTGTACCATGTTCATTGAAAACTTTTAAAACAAACAATTGATTCTGAAAGGCGGCCCATTCCCTTGTTTCAAAACAGATCAATAAATGTATAAGGAGATTGAACATCCCACCAATTACATTTACTTTGAAAACTTCAAAAAACGCCAAAGCGGGTCCAAACTCAAATAGTTTTCCAAACTCGGTGGAAGAAGATACATTTTATAATTGGGGTAAAGAAAAAAAAAGGTACTACTTGCTCATCCAAACCATAAATCATCCTTTTTAAACTATGGGATGAACAAGCCCGGAACAGGACATAATGAAAAAACTGTTGGTTTCATACAAGTAATCCCACAGGTTTTACACTGCCTTTGGCTTCTCTGTCTAATTCTGTTCTTGCTGTTAGAAACCCCGGCCTAGGCATAAACCAGTAGATTACCGTGGTTTAATTAAAGGGTATGTACCCGTGGTCAGGGGCAAGATTCCTCCTTGGAAAAAATCCCCAAGTGGTTGAATCGCTGCCGACTTTCTGCAGACCAGTAAAAACCCACCCAGAATAACTATCCAGTTGAATTTTTTGTACGTTTTCACGTTCGTACGTTCACTTTTTTCGACACTTCCGGGATTTACCCACAATTCATCTCCAACCGAATAGGGAGCCTCCTTGGATGAAGATGACTCGTGCGATAAAAAATCATATAAATCATATTTACACACATACTTTTGTTTCATTATAAAACAAATCTGTGAACAGAATAGTTCGAATATATTTTTATATAATATTATTTATTTATTATTTTTGATTACACAAAAATAATAAATAAAACTTATTTTATATTTCTCGTAACTTTACGGTTGTTGAATTCATTTAAGTTTTTTTTATGTGTTGTAAATACATTTTGTAAGACAATCGCGGGAAAAGGTGGCAGGAACAATTAGCAAAATGAGTAACGAACCTTTACACTTTGTATTCCCGTCAGCGGATTTTTTTTTAATAAATATGGCGCCGGTGCTAATTTTATGTAATTGGTTTAAAAGTATCATAATTTCCTTTATTCGTTAATACACGAAAAGGAGTGTTAAAAAAATTAGCGTCATAAGTGACAGTAAAGCGTATAGTTACAATATCTAACATGCTCAAGTAAAATATATTTTTACCAAAATTAGGGGGCTAGTTGTAAATTGAGTGTAAACTAATTTCAATAATCAATTTATTTTAGTTGTAGGAGTTGCTTTATTCTAATTTTCCACCTCAGTTTTCTGTAAAGTCTCAGTTTTGCACGTTTATAAAGAGAAGGTTATTACAAGTTATACGATAAGAGAAAGTTGCTTTTGTTCATTTAGTTTAAAAAACGTATTTATTATCATTTTAATAAGTTAACAGTTATATACACCTTTATTTTAGAATAAATTTTTTTACCACATTGCCGATTATTGAAAGGGCAAAATTCCAGATGCCCACAATCTTTAAAGCCGATTATATTACTTATTGTCCTTTTAGCTACAATCGGAATTTAGTACACTTGTTGTTAAATGAATAAAGTATGATTCGACAACGCTTAATTTAATTTCTTATCATATTGATCATCTTTAAAAACTATTTAAATATATGCCTTGACATTTTATAGTAAATTAACGTAATATTTTTTTTTGTTAGACTCCTCCACACTTGGGGAAATTAGGAGGTGAAGTTTTAAGAAGCTCTTTATTGTTGTGTGGTTTTAAAAATAATCACCTTGGAAACTCAATTATTTCCAGATTATTGAGGGTAAAAATATATTTTCTCGTATAAAGACTAAACTTTACTTAAAATTTACCTTTTACCTTCCGGTATGTATTGGCCAATCACAAATTATTCCATTACGGTGTTAAATTCAATTTATCATCTCACTGAGAAAATCCAGACGAACAAGAAATCTTCGTTTTTCGCTGCAAATTTAACTTTAAAATCGATTTAAATTTTAAGTCATACTTTTTGAGAGATTTAAATAATTTTCAAACTATTTTTCAAAAAACTAATTGAAAAACACTAAATTGATTTTTGAAGCTAGTATTAGTAGGCCTTTAGGGTAATATAAATATAAAAGAACATATCATCGTTATCAAACTAAAATCTGCTAAGTGGCAAAAACATAATGTCTTGATATTATCAAGAGAAGTTTTCCTGACAAAAATAACTCGAAGGTTAACTTTGAAGTCATTTTAAATGAAAGATACAGTTATGATACATTAATATATTTGTATTCTAAACGTGTCAAATACAAGGTTCTTTTACTATGTCGTTTAAATCGGAAAAAAAATCTTATAAAAGATTTTATGTGTCACGTTTAGGGCACATAACCTGTTTTAGTGAGATAAAATATTGAAATTGTCGTTGATTTAATATCCAATCAAAATATGGATTGGTATTAAATAAAATTAAAAAGGTTTAAGTCAAAATCTGGTAATAGCCAATTCTTGCAGGTGATTGAATTTGGTTTTAGTGATTTCCATTAAACAATTGCGCATGTTCAGGTAACTTTTGTGGCTGTATCGCGGAATTATTGCGTTATCTTATGGATAGGAGAATTTGAAGTAGACATTCCCAAATGTCGTATTCGTAAGTGCTGCTATAGAAATTGCCGAGAAATAACCTTTCTTTATCCTTGTTAAAATCTTAGCAAACGTTATAATACCATCAGGCTATTATGTAATGCTGAGGTGCAAAAATAGGCCGTGGAGTAGACACTATCATCCTCTTAGATTACATAAAGAAGTAGATTTTTACCAGATCCACTTGACAAAAGTTAGCAATTTTACCCAACACAATTGTCTTACAACTTGTTCTGATAATTACCTAATAATGGTTAGATATTTATAAGCTCTGCATGTATTTTTAAAATAAAGTCAATTACATAACTTGTCAATTCGTTTGATGTAACTCCTTCTTCTGCTTCTTAAAAAGTAAACTTGGCAGTTGCATTTGCCAAAAATTAAATAGTTACATCTGGGGTACGTAAGTTATGAATCTTGAAATAGTGGCACTGTAATTTTTGTTTATAATAAGCAAGTAATTTTTCTAGAAGGACTGTTTTCAAAGTCAACCCTTAACTGGAAATATCATCTTCAATCTTTAAAATTTAACTTCCACCACCATTCTCCTCCAAATTTTCGAATAAAACTTTGTTAAAATTTTTGTTTAATTGCAACATGATTGCCATGATTTGTTATTGATCGATTCTTTTGGTGTATGGTGCTATTTTTTTCTTTAAAAGCCCCCTTTTGGTTTCCCTAATAAACAATGGCGCTTAGGTGTGGATTTTCCTGGTTGTGGATTTTGAGAGGTACTTGGGCCCTCAATGTCCCTTTACGGTTTATATACTGGAGATTTATTTGATGAATCACTACTAATACTATAAATGATGTAACATCTACCTTCTTCCCTATCATTTTCCTTGCCAAATTTCTTGATGTTCTGGCAAAATTTTTCAGTCTTTTTTTTCATTTTCATTTCCAGCTCTTAAACCAACACACGTAACGGTTTAACGGTACACCCTTTGGCTTAACGGCTGCACGGGATCCCCCTCCAAACTATGAAGGCAAAACATTATAGGAAGATAAAAGTAAACAAACCATAACAACTATTTATTCGCTTCCACGTGCATATTACGTGTATATCGTAACGCTAAAGTGTTGAAAAACAAAAAGCCACTTCAAGGCTTTGTTATTATTTAAATTTGTTTAAATTACCTATGGTAAGAGCGTGTGATAAAGTAAGTAATGTTTATACTATACATCTAGTAGGTTTTAGATTACCGGTACACAAGGTACTGTCATTGCTCGTGATCAAATAAAATTGCTATTGCTGCCAAACTTTTTTTAAAGGGGTCAGCAAAATTCCAAATTCAAATATCTTTATTCAATAAGTTTCTTTTATTTATTTTCATACACACTATAACGGTTCGGAAAAGGACGCCTCAGGCCTAGAAAGAACCGGTTGAAAAACTCAGCAGGCTATTTTTTGTCATCTTTTAAAAATAACAAACAATTTGGAAGGAATAACATATTAAGCAACTTTGAAACAAGACCTAAAACGACAATTCCATTACCAGGCTTGTTATCATTTAAAAAATTCTTTGGTATTCTTAACCTTTTAACACAAAAACTTTTATTTACCTTTTTAAATTTATCAAAGGTTAAATTTTTAAACGTAAACCCGGTTCGACCAGAATTTTGTAAAGGGTCATAAGTTCTTTATTGATAAATAAAACGTGGTTCTGCTAAGGTCAAAACTTTGCCGGTTTTGGTTTGACAATGACGATATATAAAACGTATACAAAATATATGTGAAAAGAGTTGAAATTTCTCCATTAATAAACTATGACGTAACGTTAAGTTTCTCAAGAAATTATTAATTATAAACAAGTAAAATTTTAATAAAAAAATTGAAAACTTACACAGTATTGTCACCATTTTGGGCAAATAACATTTTATTAATAAATAAACTTTTAATATGTCTAATTGCAATTTTGAAAATTGTTTATTTTAAAATAGTAATTGTGGGTTATTCTTAGAAATTTTGTTTTTCGTGGACCCTTATGGTAACCATTTTAAAATGTACAATTACGTATACCATAATTTAACTCTATCTTTTACGGTTTCACTAGAGTTTGCAATATTCTCCACAAAAGTTGGATTTTTGGCCGTAATTTTAAAATTTATGAAATTATTAAACTACTCATCACAAAATAATAAAAAAACCAAATGACAGCTAGACATTTCCCAACCTACCATTTAAAAAGGGGTTAACAAAAATTTGAAGCTCTAAAGGGCTGCGGGTGGCAAATAAAAAATAATTTTAAAAAATAATTAAAATTTTCCTTCTTTTGGGAAATCTATTAAAATGATTAAATTTTTGCAGTCATCGTTCATCTGTTACCTCCTTGGTAAGTATTAAAAGATATATTTCATCTTTTCTGTAACTCAAAAAAAGAAAAAAATAAAGCTTAGAGATTTATATAATATGTTTCATTTTTTTGTCAATTGGTTTATCGTTGCCATCGCTAAGGGTGTGGCAACCGTATTCATGAACGATCTGCCTTACAATGGGGTAAGTCAGATCCGCGGTACGGGCCATTAATTTTGCCAATCCCGCCTGCTCAAGGGCAATTGTGGAAATCTTTTTAATGGACGGTCAGAATGACCGTTTTGGCGTTCATTAAAAAAAGCCTATTACCAGAAACGGTCTTAAGCAGTCCCTTGGTCTCCCGGTGTATTTATGACGATGATGACGTGTTATCCAAAAAGTTATTTTTTTTTAATATTCTTTTATTTTGTATCTTAATTAATAATTTTTGAAAACCTTTTTTTAAATTATGGAAGAAGAATATAATCTATTAAATTCCATAGTATTATATCATATATTATAAATGCAAAGTAACTCTGTTCGTCTGTCTTCCTCTTTACTGTCTAAAACAGGGCCATTTTGATATACATCTCAAGAACATTTGTCCTATTCGACCGCACGAAGGCGGGAAAGAATGCATATATATGATTGTGGTTGGTAACCAAAGTTTTAACGAAATTTTGCCAACTTTTCAAACCCCTTTCTGGACTTTCCAATATTTTGAAATCTAATTTTTCCTGACCAACTAACAGCCATTGGTTGTTGACCGACTTCCCAAAAATACGGAAGTACCAATTCAAAATTCAATTTTTTATAAGTTACCTCGTTCTCTCCTTGGGACTTGGATTGTGTTCTTCCAATAAGTTTCCCATTGGTCCAATGTTTTGTAATAATTTAGAGATAACTAGTTTAATAATTGAAAAATAAAAAAGGTTTTGGCCACCAAAAGCCCTCATGGATTAAATTTTGATGAAATTTAAAATTATCCAAATTTAAAATGCATTGAGGGCACGTGGTTCACCACCTCCTTCCCCTATATTTTTAAAAAATGGTTATACGTTGTTACGGAGTTTGTCCCTTTTTTTGTTAAATTTCGCCTTTATTTTTATATTACAAACAGACCTCCAATTTGTTTTTTGTTCGAAACTAACCCCTTTTAAACAATGTGATATTTTTATAAAAAGTGCAATAATGAAAAAAATTCTTCAATTCTATTGCTACACTTATCATAAAACTGGTCTAAGCTTTCCCCTACCTAAAGTAATTTTAGTCGTTACATATTGTTTATGAAGCATTAAATACGGGATTGTCATTTGACAAAACATTACTATAACTAAGATGAACTTTATGCATCTTATTTTGCCTCTTAGTGTATCGTGTTATTAGGAAATGTTTTTGCTAGTTCCTTATTGGTATTGTAGAATATTATTAAAGCTATTTTACCCAAGAATTCTTCAACATGATATGCCAGTGATTAATGGCTTCTATAATTATTTTCTTTTGGTAATTACCAGACCTGTCATAGTCATCGCTATAAAGAGAATAATATAGCATTTCCTTAATAATTAATCGTTATGACATGCAAGTATATTTGAAAATATGGTTCAATATGCAAAATATTTACATCAGGTTTAAACGATAAAAAGGGAATGTGTCTATTATGCTCAGTGATGGTCTAGATAACTACTGTTTATGCTTTACCGTTAAAATAAGAATATAATAACTTGGTTGCGCGGGCGAGTGGTCCCTCAAGTTTCGTCAGCCAACTATAATTGGACCAACTACCTCAAATGACGGCGATATGGTATATCCTATTTAAGGACCAGAAGCGAGGATGCGGTTCGAAGGACCATTTGCATATCCGGCTTGGACAACGTGGTTATGGAGGTTGAATACCTCGTCTGATGGCGGCACAGGTGCAGGCGTCTGCGAGCGTTGGCCATTCGCGTGACTTTACGAAATATGATGCGCTGCGTAGGAACTCCGGAACGCAATTGGCTGACTGCCTTGGCTTATTGCTTAAACAATTTGCGGCTGTGTAAGGCGACATAGAAATGTGAACATATCTTAATCATGATTGATGATGAAACTCTTTAAAGTACAAATTTTACAGTTCCGGCAGCGTTTGCTATTAAATCGCACCATTTTGTTTTGACGCCGAAATATTTATAATTTTTTAGTATCTATTACAAAAACCGTACAAAAAGTGGGATCAATGACAGCTGATACCTAAAGTTTAAAAAAAAATGGGTGCTATTACTTATGTGACGCGCTGAGGAATACGTCTTTGGCATCATTAAATAGTGTTTAATTGCATGCAAATAATTAATTACAATAAAAATAATAGGAAGGATTGGAAAAGGATAATCAACAAAGTTCAGTTTAAATTTGAAAAATTAAATAAATAAATATTTATTTTCTTACATTAAGTCTAACGTAAATTGTCTTATTATTCAATTGTATTTTAATTAAATGATGTCCACTTCCATAGTATCTTCTCGTAATGTCTCAATCGGAACTTCAGTTTATTTTTATCAAAAAGTTTTCATTAAATTATTTAGTTATTTTTATAAATATCTGTATTTATTCAATTTAATAGCAAATATTAAAATTAATATTATAATTTGATGTTCAATTTTAATTTTATCCAAACTTTTCATTAAATGTTTTATTAAATTTATTTCTTTATTTTGTAATATTAAATAACCAATAATAAGTATTTAACATTAATAATTTAATATATTTTTTTAATTATATTAAATAAAGTATTTCAATTAATATCAATAAATAATACATACGGATAGTTAACCTCAATTATATCAGACACTTGAAAAAGTATAAGCACAATTTTTTCACTAATATTCCAAATAGTAATAATATCAATCAAAAATAATTAAGATAATTAAGATGATGGTTTACAAGAACTAATCATAAATAATTCGATTAAATTTATAGATTCCCAAGACGTACTTTGATGTATCATATAACTGGTGTTCAACGCCATCTATTTGCTTACAAATGTAGAATTCTAAGAGATGTTGGTACTTGTACAGCAGTCTATAAATCCAAACTTTGATTTGTGTGACTAGACCTTATCTAAAACGTATTACATAGATAAATCACAATGTTGATATATTAAATGAATAAAAATATTACCATTATATCACGTTGAATAAACATCATTACAAAATTAATATATTTATATAATAATATATTTAATATATATATTTAATATAAATTTTAGTAATATAAAATATATTATTAATAATAATATATATATATATACCAAAAAAACGAACTCATAGAGGCACATTTGCAACAACTATCGCAAATAAAAAACGACAACTCCATTATCACTTTACACAAAATCAACTTATCACTGTGTCACGCGTCTTAAAATTTCACTCTCATCATTTTTCATAACGCCTAAAAGTATAACTTAAAATATAAACAAAATCGGAGCACTAGGGGTGGAGTTACGAAGTAAAACTTATAAAAATAAATTAAAAGCATAAGTTCCGAATTGAGTACCTCTGGCTTTTAGGAAAATAGTAAATATAAATTGTAACAGTAACCATTTAATGTAAAAATTGTGAACTACAAAATGTCAATGCGTCGCTTATAACACTTGGTAAAAATATTTACTATCATAAATACTTATACAATCAATTATTCCATACAAAACTATAATTTTCTGAAAATATTTGTTGGAAATTAACACAAAAATTTTCCTTCCTTCCAAATTTGTCGATAAGTTGATAAGTAATAAAATTATCTATCCGCCTATACTTTTAAAATAGTCAAGGGAAATCAAGAATTTTGATTTTTTATACAAAATTTGTAACATTTAATGGTTAAATTGAGTTCATTTTTAAAACTTTAACTTCAATTTTTTAATTTTTCTTATAGTGTTAAATACCCTTTACCAAAAACTTTATATATACTGTCTTCTAATCAAGCTTTATTTTTATATATTTTCTGGAACAAATAACAGATCCTGTATTTAGTTAATAAATATAAACCTCCATTATGATTAAATTTTAATCGAGGGAAAAACATAGTATTATATAAAAAAAAAACTTTTAATTGAAGGTTTTAAAATCACTATTTCTTAAGCAAAAAATCTATCCAACAGATTTAATCTGTTTTAAACAACCACCCCATTTTAATCTGACGCCCTTAGAATAATGGTATGGGTTGCGTTATGTGCCTTATAAGCATAGTGCAAAAAATTTATATTAATAAATAATTTCAAAACATTTTTTAGTTTTTTTGGTTGTTATGTAGTTTATGTCATTGAAAATTAAATGGTTTCCAACCTTTTAATTTTTAATAACATCTTTCCTAAACCATAATTAAAAATTTTATATCATTATGCAAAAATACAAACCGTCTGATGATGACGAACCAACAGGAAAATGTTTCATTAAGAAAGAAAAGAAAATGATCCCCTAACGAATTTAATTATGCAGTTGAAATCTCTTTTAACAAGTTTTAAAAGTGTTTATTAAAAATGTTACGACTTGCATTAAAACCCATAGAGCAAGTACATATGTCATTCTTATAAAACTTAATGCAATATTACATAGTAAGTTAATATGGTACATTAAAAGTTAAAAATTACCACGTATATTTTATACATATAATAATAAATTTGGTAAGGGCAACTTGGGCCCAATCACCCAATTCCAAAAGGGAAGATGATCCATCGTCGGATAGGCTGAAAAGTCGATCCCCGGCCAAAATGGACCAACGTGGTGGGATGCGTCCAAAAACCCCTAATTTGGGAGGCGTCGGTGGAGGTGGCTTCAATAGACTTATGGGACGGTGATGTGTGGGATTTTAACCAAAAAATTTGTCCAACTTCAGCAACGTTTTAACTTTTTTACCCAACACCTTACCAAAAATTTTAACGATCAAATATGGGACTTTAACAGCCTTATGGCTAAATGTAATATAAAACCCTCCTTATTAACTCTCTGTGCGAAATTGCTCATTTCCCGCAATATTTTAAATCTCTAATAAACTTTTTAAAACTTAATTTCTTTAAAATGTCCTATAAATACATTTTTTTAATTTATTAACTTTAATTGAACTTAAAGCTGTTAAAAATGTAAAAAATTATACCGGTGGGGGAAACTTCCCCTTCTTTTGGGAATTCTTTTAAAATTCACGGAGTGTTTTATGTGGTATGATCAGTAGCGTTCAAAACAAACTTTGGTGAAATTGCAACTTGATTGGGTCTAAAATTGGGGAAATTTGGCTTTGCGTCCCAATCGGTTTGTTAAGCGTTGTGTATTTTTTCGTTGGCCTTTGCCGAAAGCCTTTTCATTTGATTAATTAATGTTTTCATTCCTTTTCTTAATCACGTTTATATTCAATTTAATTATTAATTTTTTATCTATGTTATTGGAATCTAATATAAATAAAATATTTAAAAATATAATAAGTTACAGTAATTATCAGGTGCGGCCAATTAAGTAAAATGTAGATATTAGATAAGCTGAAGTAAGACTTAATTAATTTAACAACGTTTATATTATTGAAGGTTATCTCAGGGAGGAAGCCAGCTTAAAATTATAAATAATGTTTATTAAATTGAAAATATAAGGTCCTCTGATTATATCAAAATTATTTAAAATTAATCAGGACTGATAATTATGGTATATTTTTTATAAAGAACTATAGTATAGAAGTTTGCAGTTTTATCACTCTATCTTAAATTGTTTTAAAAATGACCATATTTAACCCCCTATTAATATTCTTTTTTATTTTTAAAGAACCGTTTGGTTTTAATTTAGTCGGAAGAGGTTTAATTTTTGACGCCAATTTTTTATTTCTGGTATATCTTCCACCAAACTATTATACAAAATTTTTTTTTAAAATGGGACCTAATGACAGTAGTATCTATAATTTATAAAAATAATTAACAAAGTTGAATCACGAGGAGCGGAGCAACGATATAACATGAAATATAAAACATAAAAAAAAGGGCCTCTGAATTGGAATACCTCCTTCTTTAGCACGTCGTCCAAAGGACAATGTTTTTCCCAATTTATGATATATTGAATGTTTGTAAAAAACATTGTGCGAAGATTTACTTGTAGTATACAAGTAAAAGTGGATTTTCAGATAATACATCGAAATAATATAAATATTGAATAAAATTTTTAATAATTTTTCTGTTTAATTAATAAAGATTTACTTTTGTAAATTTAAACCACAGGTATCCAATAAAAACAAATTTACGTAGCCTTATTAAACAAAAAAATAAAATCGCTCACAGATATTGCTTAATGGAAGCTTTTTCATTGTTCGGTTCTTTTACATCGGCAAAGACATATTTATTCTCCAACGAAAAAAATTCTGAGGCTTTGTAATCACTTTAAAATAATTGTTTACCAGTCCTTAATTTAGCTTTATCTTCGAACCAAAACTCCCTTATTTGGTTAAAATTGAAATCTTATTTAAGTCTCACTGAAATATGCAACATAATAATCAAATTTTATTTTTACTACGCGTAATATAAGGCAATACGAACACGTTTTTGTTAAATAGCAATAAATATTTATTATTTTTGATATTTGCCCATTAATAAATTGGTAAAAATTTTTTTTTTAAAATTTTAATTTTTTTTTAAAAAAAAAAAATTTTTAAATTTAAATTAAATTTGAAATTTTAAAATTTAAAATTTTTTTTCCGTCCTTGGGGGTTTTACCTTTTTTGTTTTTTTTCCCTTTTGGTTTTTTTTAACCTGGTTTTTTTTTTAAAGGGAAACCAAACAAAAAAACCCAAAATTAAAAATTTTAAAATTTAAATTTTTAAAAAATAAAAAAAAAAAATTTTTTTTTTTTTAAAACCAAAATTTTTTAAAAAAACCTTAAAAAAATTTTTAAAATTTTAAAAAAAACTAAAAAAAAAAAAAAAAAAAAAAAATTTTAATTTTTTTTATTTAAATTTTTACACGGTTTTTTTTAAAAATTTTTTTAATTAAGTTTTTAAATTTTCCCTTATTTTAAAACCCTTTTTAAAAATTTTTTTAAAAATTTTTTTTTTTGGTTTTTTTAAAAAATTTAAATTTAAAAAAATTTTTTTTTTTTTGGGTTAACCAACCAAAAAAAAAAAATTTTTAAATTTTTGGGAATTTTTAAATTGGGAAAAATTAATTTAATTTTTTTTAATTTTAAATTTTTTTAAAATTTTTTTAATTTTTTAATTTAATTTTAAAAATTTTTTAAAATAATTTTTAAAAAATTTTAACTTTAAAAAAAAATTTTTTTTCAATTGGTTCCCTTTTAAAAAAAAACTTTTTTAAAAAAATTTTTAAAAATTTTTTAAAAATTTTTAAAAAAAAAAAATTTTTCTTTAAATTTTTTTTAAAATTTTTTTTTCCGGGGTTTTTAAAATTTTCCCCCGGAATTTTTTTTAATTTTTTTTTCTTTTTTTTTAAATATTTTTTTTTTAAAATTTTTTAAAAAAAAAACCTTAAGTTTAAAACAAAAAAACCAAAAAAATTTTAAAAAAAAAAAAAAATTTTAATTTTCCAAAATTAAAAAATTTTATTTGGGGGGGGGGTTTTTTAAAGTTTTTTTTTAAATTTTTTTTTAATTTTTTTTAAAAAGATTTTAAGGTTTTTCAAACCAAAATTTTTTTTAATTTTTTTAAACCTTATTTTTTTTAAAAAATTTCCCTTTAAAAAAATTAATTTTAAAATTTTTAAATTTTTTTTTTAAAACCCTTTTTAAAAAACCAAAAATTTTATCTTTTTTCCCTTTTTAAAATTTTTCCCGGAACCTTCCCCCTTTTTTCCCGGGGTTTTTGGGGTTAACCCCTTTAAAACCCCTTGGGGGTGGGAACCCCTTTTAAAAACCCCAAATTTTTCCCCCCAACCCAAAAAACCCCAAAAAGGTTTCCCCGGGGCCAAAAATTTTTTTAAAAATTTTTTTTTTTTAAAAATTTTTAAAAAAGGAAAAAAAAAGGGTTTTTTTAAAAAACAATTTGGGGGGAAAAATTTTTTTTTTCCCCCCCCTTTTTTTGGGGGAAAAATTTCCTTAAAAAATTTTTTTCCCAAAACCCCCAAAAAATTTTCCCTTTTTTTTTGGGGAAAAATTTTTTTTTAAAAAAATTTAAAAAAAATTTAAAAAATTTCTTTTGGGGGCCCCGGGGGAAAAAAAATTTTAATTTTTTAAAAAATTGGTTTTTTTAAACCTTCTTGAAAAAAAATTTTTTGGGGGGTTTTTGGGAAAATTTTTCCTTTTTTTTAAAATTTTAAAAAATTTTTTAAAAGGAAAATTAAAAAAAAAATTTTAAATTTTTTTTTGTTTAAAAAAAAAAACCTTATTTTTTTTAAAAAAAATTTGGAAAATTTAAAAAAAGGGGGCATTAAAAAAAAAAACCCAAAATTTTTTTTTTTTTTTTTGGGGTTTTTAATAAATTTTTAACACAAAAAAACCTTTAAAAAATTTTTTTTTAAAACTTTTAAAATTTTGGGGGTTTTTAAAAATTTTTAAAAAGGGAAAAAGGTTTTAAAAAAATTTAAAATTTTTTAAAAGGGTTGGGTCAAAAAAATTTTGAATTTAAAAAAAAATTTAAAATGGTTTTTTTTTAAAAAAAAATTTTTTTCCCGGGTGGAAATTTTTAAAACTGTAAAACCCCAATTTTTTTTGGGGGGACCCTTTCCAAATTTTTTTGATTTTTTATTTTTTTAAAAATTTTTTAAAAAAATAAAATTTAAATTTTAATTTTTTTAACAATTTTTTTAAAATTAAAAAAAAAATTATTATTAAATTTTTTTAAAAAAAATTTTTAATGTTTTAAAAAATTTTTTGGAAAATTTTTTGGGAAAAATTAAATTTTCCTTATTGGGAAATTTTTTTTTTTTTTTTTAAAATTTTAAAATTTTTTAATATTTTTTTTTTAAATTTTAAACCCCGGTTTTCCCGGGAAAACCCTTGCTTTTAAAAAAAGGGCCCAAGCGGGGGCCCCAAGGGGCCCAAAAGGGCCCCAAGGGGGGAAAGGGGTTTTTGGCCAACCCCCCCTTTCCGGAAATTTAATTTTTTTGGGGCCAAAAAAAAAAAATAAAAAAAAAAAAAAAAAAGGGTTTTTTGGCCCTTTAAAAAAATTAACCCAAAAAAAATTTTTTAAAATTTAAAACCCAACCCCTTTTTTTGAAAAACCCAATTTTTTATTTAAATTATTTCCCGTTTTTTAAAAAAAAATTTTTTTAAATTTTTTTTAAAAAAAAAAAAAAATTTTTGAAATTTAAATTTAAATTTTTTCCCTTTGGGAAAATTTTTTTTTTTTGGGTTTTAAATTTAAAAACTTTTAAATTTTTTTTTTTAAAACCCAAAACCCAAAATTTTGTTTTTTCCCTTTAAAAGGAAACGGAACCCCGGGGGGGGAATTTTGGTTTCTTGGCCAATTGGGTTTTCCGGGGTTTTTTTTTTTTTGGGGGGGGGGAATTTGGGGGTTTTTGGGGTTTGGTTGGGGACCTTTTTTTTTTCCCCCCCCTTTTTGGGGGGGGGTTTTCCCCCCCTTTTTCCTGGGTTTTTTTTTTTTTTTTTAAAAAAAAAAAAATTTTTAAAAATTTTTATTTTTTTTTAAAAAATTTTTTTAAAACCTAAAAATTTTTGGGTTTTGGGGAAAAATTTTTAAAATTTTTAAATTTTTCCCTAAAACAAAAAAGGGGAAAAATTTTGGGGAAAATTTTAAAAAAAATTTTTTTTTCCCCTTAAAATTTACTCATTTTAAAATTTTTTTGGGAATTTGGGTTTTAAAATTTGGGCAATTTTTTTTTTTTTAAAATTTTAATTAAATTTTTTTTAAAAATTTAAAGGTTTTTAAAAAAAATTAATTTTAAAAAAATTTTAAAAAAAATTTTTTCCCAAAAAAAAAAATTTTTTTTCCAAAAAAAAAAAGAAAATAAAAAACCCTTTTTTTTTGGGCAAAAAGTTTTAAAAAAATTTTTTTAAAAAAAAAGGGTTTTCCCAAAAATTTTAAAAAAAAAAAAAATTTTTTATTTTTAAATTTTTAAATTTTCCCCAAAAAAAAAAATTTTTAAAAATTTTTAAAAATTTTTTTTTTAAATGTTAAATTAAAAAAAAATTTTTTATTTTTCCCTTTTAAAAATTTTTTTTAAACTTTCAAATTTAAAAAAATTTTTCCAAAAAAAAATTAAAATTTTATTTAAAATTTAAAAATTTAATTTTTTTAAAAATTTTTAAAATTTTTAAAAAATTTTAAAAACCCTTAAACCCAAAAAAAAAATTATTAAAAAAAAATTTTAAAAGGGGGTTGGAAATTTAATTTTTTTTTTGGGGGGGGTTTTTAAGGGTTTTAAAAAAATTTTTTTAAAATTTTTAAAAAAAAAAAACTTTTAAAAATTAATTTTTTTTTTTAAGGGTTTAAGGCCAAAAGGGTTTTAAAAGGGCTTTTTTAAAAAAAAATTTTTTTTGGGGGCCCCTTTAAAAAATTTTTTTTTAAAAACTTTTTTAAAAAAAATTTTAAAATTTTCCCCAATTCCCAAAAATGGTTTTAAAATTTTTTTAAAGCAAAAATTAAAATTTTATTTTTAAAATTTTTTTTAAAATTTTTAAAATTTGGCCTGAAAACCCAAAAATTTTTTGGGAGGGGGATTCTTTTTTTTTTTAAAATAAAAAACCCTTATTTGGGAAACCCTTTTCACCCTTTTAAAAAAATAAAAAAAAATTTTTTTTAAAATTTTTTTTTTCCCTTAATTTTCGGGGAAAGGGGTTTAAAAAAGGAAAGGGTTTCCCCTTTTTTTCCCCCAAAAAATAAATTTTTAAAAATGGGCCCCAAATCCCAAGGGTTTTTGTTTAATTGAAAATTTTAAAATATGCTGCCTGTCAGTCAATCAGAATGTTACAAAAATACAAATGCCAAAATTACTTTCCTGTCAAACTCACTCGGCCTTTGCGAGACTTGTCAAAGGTGTTCAGAGGCGATTATTACTTAATACCGGTCATGCTAAGGTGTGTCATGAACTTTTTTTTTTAATTTTCACTCTTTTAAAATTATTTGATAACTTGATTCTAACATCTCATATCATAACATATAACAATATACAAGCAAAACTAATTAAAAAAAGTTGAGTAAGATATCATTAATATCTCAATTTACGTTAACGACGTTTCGAAGATGTTTGGATAAAATTCTAACCTTTTAAACCGACAAACCCTTCAAAATATATAGTTATATTCAGGCCTGATGTGTGGTAAGTTTCAAGTTTTGGTACATTAGAAGGAACAAGGAAGTGTTCTTACGTAACAAAATGATTTATTCTAATTTATTGCAGTTAGGTAATTGGAACCTAAATCTTTTTAACTTTAATCTCATAACAATGCTTTTAAATTATTTATATGTATGGATTCAAGTCCACAAAATGTTTTCTAAACGACTGTTTCCACAATGCTATTTGAAATAGCAGTTCGCATACATTTGGAAAATTACTTGAACCGGGGCTTCAATATACAATTATGCATTTGTTCAGCAGCTGTTGTGAGCCGGATAGCCATTAAAATTTATCGTACCTGGTCGTTATAAAATGCACGTTGGCATTCATGCCTTTGATAATGCAAGAGTGTATTAAATAAATATATATTTTTAATATTATTTTAATTTATCCTAATAATTTCGTCCTAAAAAGTTGGCATGGTAAAATTCGGTTGGCGGCTATTCGTTCGTCATAGTGTTGTAATTCAATCAAATGTAAAATAATGCCTCTATATTGGAGAGATGCCCATTTAGGGCATCTCTCTCTCGGCACAATTATAGTGAACAAGTCTGCGAAGTAACACAGGTTTCCGCTTCCTTCACTCTAATATTCTGATGGGACGGATAATCGAACAACTGGGATAAGGACATACCCTGATCTTTTAACCTCTCAAACCCATGAATCATCTTGGTTACAAGCAATCAGTGATCATCCCATTTTTCCTAACTGACCAAGAAACAATAAAGAAATGTTGGATTCCTCAGATTGAAACTCCAGTGTCTAAAGAGAGAAAATAAGATTTTTAAAGACATTTTAATATTTTTACAATATTTTTAGACCGTATCTGTTATTTTCGTCGTTAAAATAATTAGGTAACTACTACCGTTTATAAATCGTTTTGAATTATAACCGCATCTGATTCCTAACATTAGAAAGAAAATGCTAAGTAAAATAAACACATAGAAACAACAACACACTATACAAAAGAAAAATGTTTTCATCTTTGGAAACTCGGCTTTCTAGTTAAATAGTAATGGCGATTTAAACTGTTACTCCGTAAATAATGATATCTACCTTTTTACTAGGTTTTCATGATACATAAAATCCCAAAGGCAGCCTTTCATCTCAAGGTTACAGCCCATAATTTATCAGGCTTCACCTTATTTGTTTTGGGATGTGGAGAGGGCCTCCAAACCATAACCCTTTACCACGCCATTTTACTTCGGGCTGCGGAAAGAAAGGAGCACGTCCATCTTCACACATCTTTTTACATCTCTGAGCCTTGAAAAACGTTTAATGCTCATTATTACTCCCTAACATACTCAGATCCATGGAATAAACATCTAATTAATCCAGGTTATAAGCTAGCCATTTGAACCGGTCACAAGTTGTGTTTCAAACTATTGCCTTGACAGAAATAAACAGGTTTATATGTCCTATGTTTCTTATTTTGATATTTTGTTAAATAATATTATTATATTTTAAATTTAAAATATAAAAAAGCACTTGTGTTTTCGTCCTGAATTCGAACGATTTCGATGCCAAAACCGTCCTGTAGTGGTTTTGTATATAAACCAAAGTTACTAGATACAAATATATTGGTTTCGTTATTTCTAAAACCGATTTGTATAACAATTGTCTTTTTTATTTTCCTTTCTCTCAATTATACATACATTGAAAAACTATTTATTGATTTTTTTTCCTTTTTTAAATTTACGTCTGTATTGAAAAAAAAAATATGTCAATAAGTGAAACGAGCCACATTCCTCTAAAACTCAATATATTGGTGCTGATTGGGGGACTTTAACGCAATTAAAAAGGAAAGACGATTGAGCTGCAGGAATTTGGGTAGGCAACGGAACCAGGGCAACAACTGCTGACTTCATGGAGAAAAGAAGGACTCTTTATAAGAATTCTTTCTTAAAAAAGCAGCCCACAGGAAGGAACCTGGATCAGCCCGATGGTTCAGTCAAAACAGATTGACTTTATTATGACGACCAAAGCCAAATATTTATTGATGTTTCTGTGATCACAGGGTTAAACCGCGTGATCCCCGACTTCAGAAGGCGCATTAATTAATATCAGGCTGGAAAGGTCTCGTCTGATAAAGTCCCCTTCACTCCGTCTCGTGCCCTATCCTAAATCCGAAACTTCAGCTCGAGCAATAATCGCTTCAATGCCTAGACACTTGCAGCACTGTGGACGAAAATTAACGCTAAGCTCGGGAAACTGTCCGACTGTGGATACTAGGTTCTACAAGGCGCACCACCTTTGAAACCAAAAACTCTCTGATCACACTCTGAACCTATGGAAACAAGACGGAAGATGCGGCTACAGTCTTCTTCAACATGTTAGGCTACAAGGCAGCAATAGAACAGATCTCCAAGTGTAGCGGCATGAGCGCATCTTTAATACATGTCGTATTAAAGGGCGTTGAACGAACCAAGGTTCTAAAGTCTTCAGAGAGATCTGTCCTGTTGGGCAAAGCCAATAACTAAGTTGAAGACCGATAGTGGGGCCGCCATCTCCGGAGACCAAAGTTTTGTGGGATCGAGAGATTCTATGGACAGCTGTAACATCGTCGTCGGAACCGCTTACAGCGTGACGACCCAAAACAAAACATACCGGCACAACTCCGAAATATCCGAGTGGGTAGCAGAATACGAATGGTCTCGAAAAACTTAAGAACGGCAAAAACACCTGGTGAGGACGGAATTACAGCAGAGCTTCTGAAGCGGGTGGAGACCGAATGCCTTAGAGGCTCTTAATTTCGTCCTACAGGATGGTACACGCCAGAGCGTGGACGAAGTTTGGTGGTGCTGTTCTTAAGAAAGGTGATAAAAGCCTCTTGAAGAACCAGACCGTTTCCCTTCTGACCGCGTTTGTCCTGTTTCGAGAGTAATCTTAAATCGTCTCGCTTCCAGACTAGATGACTTCCAGCCACCCAACAAGCTGGTTTCGAAAGGCTTTGGTACCAAGACCACATGTTCGCGCGGCAGATTACGAAGACCGGGGTATAATCGACTTTTACACGTTTGTGACTTAGAAAGCTTTGATTTCATCGAAATTGGCGGCTGCGGCCCTCAGCGTTGCCAAATTGACGGTCGGTATATCCGAGGTGCTGAGGTGTTTGTCAGAAAGCCGATGTCCGTCCGAGACAATCCGTAGCACGAACCTATCCAGCAAGAGGTGTAAGACAGGGTGATGTTATATCCCCGAAACTCTTCACCGCTGCTTGGAAGACTTCAAACTATGAATTGGAAAGGACGAGGCATAAGCATCAACGGCGAGTGTATTACCCACCTTAGATTTGCCACGATATAGTCATCATGGCGAGTCGCTGGAGGACCTAAATGCTTGTCACAGCCTCAACAGTGTCTCCTTCAACACGTGGCCCTTGGGATGAACATGGACAAGACGAAGATTATGTCACAGTCATGTCATGCCTATGCCGGTGGTTTGTGGAAGTGCTGCTCGAGGTTGTTGAGGCCATTTTCCTGGGACAAAGAGTCCGATTAGGTAGTCAACTTCGTTGCCGGGTCCCATCGACAATCCAGCCTTGGATGGGCAGCGTTCGAGGCTCGACATATCCTCTCGTCAATATTCCTCAATGCCTAAAGACAAGGTCTTGACCAATGGTGTTGCCAGTGATGACCTTGGCACTGAGGACATGGTCCTTCACCGCCGGCCGTATCAGGAAGCTCCAAGTCACTCAGCGGCTATGGAGCAGGCTTGCTCAGTATTTCTCTGCGTGATAAAGTTGCAGACCATCGCAAAAATATCCGGTTTTGCTTATTATAGAATAGATATTAGGTTCTTTAAGCGAAGATCGAGCCATATTCCTCGTACATTTAGAAGAATGAAATAACTGGATTGTTCATTAAAGCAGTGATGGACCGGGCCGGTCAATACAAGAGGCATCCATATCATTTCGTCACATTTTTCATAGCTACCTGAAATATATCGTGAATAATCCTGGTTTTAGAAATAATCGTGTTCTAAAGAGTTTTATGATTATATTCAATTAAATTAAAAGAAATTTTAATAAATTTCGCATTAATTGGTCGCAGTGTTTAAAATATTTATAAATTGAATAAAAATATTTTATTAAGACCTTTTTTGGCAGTCATTGCAGGCCTTGATTCCTTTACTTTGCCAACTAATTTCCAATTAACGTTTTGTGTTTTGAATGTCTGATGTCGGTTATTCTTCGTAAAAAGTGTTATGCAGTTTAATTTGGATTAATTACAAGCTAACCCTATTATAGTTTAGATAGAAGGAAGGTAAATATTTTTGCATTTTTTAAATAATTTAAGAATTGGTAACGTAAAAACCTCCCTTAACCTTATGCATACTTATGAAAAATATCCGTTTTGGTCCTATATTACGTTATTTAATTTTTAAATAACTTCCGTTTGAAATGCATCTCAAAACAATACCAGACAAAGGAGGGTTTTAATTACCTTTTAGGCTAAGTTTCTTGTTTTCAAGAAAAGAAAATTATCCAATAAATATCATGTGACATGCAAAAAACGGCTGGATATTTTTATTAACAAAATATATGAACCAAAAAAATCCAATTAAATGATATAGCAACATTTTGTAACCTTAAAATATTTTTTGATTTTAAAACTTAGTTTTTATAATCGTATCCAGAATAATATATTTTTTTAAATCAAATGATTTTTTTTTTAACAACTACTACACTAGTTAGCATGTAAATCAATAAAGAAACAAGGAACGTTTATAAGCGGAAAAGTTTTGAAAATTTAATCCGTATTGTTTTAAATAAATTGACATTAAAATAAACATATTGATTGGTAGTCTGGGACGTCATGTAAGCTTTGATCCATATAATAATAATATCAGCCATTGGACCATTAGGATAATTTCCTTATCAATAATTAAATTGATTACTTAAACTATTATTATTTTTCTAATTAAGATTAGAATGTTATCACTTTTTAGGTTTTTTTTTAACAAAGAACATGAAAACTTATTTCTTTTAAAAAAAGGGAAAATTTTTTTTGGGTTTAAAAAACCCTTTTTTTAAAAATAATAAAAATTTAAAAAAAAATTTAAACCAAAAAAAAAATTAAAAATTTTTTTTTTTTGGGGGTTTTTAAAAGAAAATTTAAAAATTTTTTTTTTAAAAAGGGGGGGGGGTTTTTCCCCAAATTTTTCCCCTTAAAAAAAAAAAAACCCCCCCCCAATAAAAGGGGGGTTTTTTTTAATTAAAAATTTTTTAAAAAAAAAAAATTTTAAAAAATTTAACCAAAAAAGGTAAACCGGGGTTTTTTTTTCCCCCTTTTTTTTTTAATTTTAAATTTAAAAGAATTTTTTTTGGAAACAAACTTTTTTTAAAAATTTTTTTTTTTTAAAATTTTATTTTGGGAAAAAAAATTTTTTAAATAATTAATTAAAAAAAAATTTTAAAAATTTTTTTTTGGAAAAAAAAATAAATTTAAAAAAAATTAAGTTTTCTTTAGGTCATCAGGAAAAAAAGATATTTTAAAAATAATTAAAATTACGTTGATTATAATAAATTTATTTTTTGGGAGGAACTAAAAGAATGAAAGAGATATAAAATTGGCATTAAATTTAATCATTTGTTTTGTACATCTTTGTTCCCTTAACACGCTGTAATCACCACTTTTCAAGACTCCCAAAAAAAAATTTTGTTCTGGTCCTTCGCCCAACCAGGAATTCATCCCAAATTCTTAAATTTATTATATTGAATGTTACTATAATTTGAACCCTCCAGCTTGCTAAATAAAAGCCATCTCACAACTGTAAAAGGGGTTTTTTGATATTTCCTTTACAATTTTGGTTTTTCGAGCATATATTAAACTTGAAATTGAATACACAATATAATAAAAGTTATTCCGTTTGGTTTTCCAAACCCTTCAACCATAACTTCCAAAACCTGTTGTTCAAACCAAAGTTTTGGCGAGCCTCAGGTCAGCTGGGTTATAAACATTTGGTCGGCCCCCGTGGTTTTTTTCTCGGGATCAAAATAATGGTTCCATGTTTTGTTCATTATTATAAAACGAAATAAATTTTCAGAATGTTCTTGAAACTTGTCCAATATTACCTTTGTCAAATTTTGTTTCCAATTGTGAAAACGTATGGCACCACAGAAATTTTATATATTTGAAGACAATTCAAAACTTAGCACTGTATTATGGGATATATAAAAGTTTTGTAATGGTCCTGTACTGTTTCATATTAATATATTTCAAGATTTGTTTTTAGTTTATAAATTTCTAGTTAGCTTAGCGGGATGAATCACACGCTTTCTGATGCATCCCGCAAACAAAGTTTTAATGATCTTGTTAAAAAGTTGCTAGTTTATAGAAAACAGCAATTGCGAAGAAATTTTAACTTTGGACTCATTTGCAAGAAAGTTTTGTTGATTCTAAGACAGACACGAGTATTTTTTTTTAATTTAAAGTAGTAAATGCAATAAACGATGTGTCCTACAGTAATTATGTATAACAATAAACAAATATATTTATATTCCAGCAGTCAATTCATGACGCTGCCAAAGATTT
Organism: Lamproptera curius; assembly: GCA_029286875.1. Lineage (NCBI taxonomy): Eukaryota > Metazoa > Arthropoda > Insecta > Lepidoptera > Papilionidae > Lamproptera > Lamproptera curius. Next base: position 342,037 of record JAGSMT010000083.1, on the reverse strand, counting down.
TATTAGATTTTCTGAATATATTTTACTGGGGTAAAAGTAGCCTATATTACTTAAAGATGAATAAAGCATCAAGCATTAATCGGTATGTAGTTTTGGAGCCCATTTTAGACAACAACCAAATCTTTACCATTTATAATAAAAGTATAGATAAAATTTTAGGATTTTTAAAATTCATCTAACTTAAATATTTTGTATACACGTGTGTATAATATTTTTGTTTTCCTACAAAAATATAATTACTATTTATTCCTTTATTTTCTATAGGATAGAAATGATAATTAAAAAATTAAAGCAACAGGCGGGGTATAAAATATTACTGTGTGTTTTAATTGCCTCCGTAGTCTTTGGATCACATACAACAATATCAAGCAAGAACTGTCGTGATCAAAGACTGCGAACAATTGGACCGCTTGAAGCAGGCGATAAACCAGAAACATCGCGATTTGGTTAACAGTCATGGCTTCTAGTAATTTTCGTGAAACAAAACTCTTTTCGAACGCTAGTACTTTCACCTTATCGAATCTGACGTAATGCGAGGTATTTGAGTTAACGGTGTGCTCTGCCACCGCGGAGACGTTGGTGCACTTTTCGTATTCTACGAATGTGCTCGGTGAGTCTGGTATATATGTTGAATCCCGTTTCATCAATATAAGTTTTACCGCGATCACACGGAATTTCGTCGACCCCCCGGCCGCTAAGAGGGTCCCGATCTTTAGGTGATTGTAACAGGTTTCTTACCTGTGTCATGGGTCTAAAAATTGTTCTGATGGTTTATTTACGGCGTAACAAATGTCCAACTCTCTCCGTTCCACTCGCTTATGAGGTAAGTATACAACTCTCTCCACAGTCTGAGGTCGCTGCTTAATGGACGTGTTTGCTAAGCAGTAACTCTCCCACCAATTGTAGCCATTGTTCTCTTACACTTGCCTTACATGTTTTAGTTCCAAATCTAGAAATTGAGAATTGCATTTTGAAATAAGACAGTTGTGACGGATGGTAGTAAGGATCCGCTCTTAAACACCAATCGGTGTGAATCGGTTTTCTGTAAATAGAAACAGGGTACTAGATTACCACTGGGTTCCCGCTTTGCTACATCCATAATGGAGGGTCTCATTCACTCGTTCGTTCGTGGTAAACTGTCCCTTGATGTATAGCATTCAGAGGTCCAATAGTCGACTCAAGCCAGCTACTAAACACTAAAAAACACGTCGTTTCACTCATTGACATATTTTTTTTTCAATACAGATGTAAATTTAAAAAATATAAACAAAAATCACATAAATAGTTTTTTAATGTATGCATGTAATTTGGAGAAAAAGGAAATAAAAAAAGAGAATTGTTATATAAATCGGTTTTAAACTTAAATGGTTTTTAGAAATAACGAAACCAACACTTTTGCATCAAGTAACTTTGGTTATATATACAAAAACCACTACATACGACAGTTTAACACAGAAGCCGTTCGGAATCTGCGGACGAAACACGTGCTACTTTTAAATATTTTAAATTAAAATATATAGTATATTAAACAAACATACCAAAATAAGAAAACATAGGACACATAAACCTGCCTATTTCTGTCGTAAGGCAATAGTTTGAAACACAACTGTGACCCCGGTTCAAATGCCAGCTTAGCTTATAACCTGGATTAATGAGATGTATTATTCCATGGATCTGAGGAAGTTAGTAAGTAATAATGAGCAGTAAAGTTTTTCAGGGCTCAGGAGATGTAAAAGATGTGTTGAAGACAGACGTGCTGACCTCTATCTTCTCCGCAGCTACGAAGTAAATGGAACGGTAAAGGAGTAAAGTTATGGTATTTTGGAGGCCACTCTCCCTTTATCCCACGACAAATAAGGTGAAGCCTATTGATAATATTGATAAAGGCTGGATCCCTGAGATGAAAGCAAGGCTGCCTTGGCGATTTTGGGTATCGTGAGAAATCCTAGTAAAAGGTAGATATCATTATTTACGGAGTAACAGTTAAATCGGCGCATTACTATTTAACTAGGAAGCCAATATGACTTTGAAAAATTACCATAAGTAAGTAGATATTAGGTTTAAATAAATTTTCTAAGAGTATTTTATAAAACTAGTTTTTAATTTTGTTAATGATAAAAATTCGTTAAAGGAGGAGTTTCCGAAGATGAGAAACATTTTTTTCTCTTGTATAGTGTGTTGTTTAGTTTCTATGTGTTTACTTAGCAAATTCTTTCTATGTTAGGAATCGGATGCGTGTTCTAATTCAAATCGTTATAAATGGCTAGTAGTTATCTATATATTTTAAGGACGAAAATAACAGATACAGTCAAAAATATTGTAAAAACTTTTAAAAATGTCTTTTAAAAATCTTATTATCGAAATAAATAAAAAGGAATCAGTCCACCCCGTGACGATGGAGATTAGATTTAATACCTGATTGCTTGTCAATTAAGATGATCCATGCGTCGGATGCGTGCGTAAGTCCTACCTGTCGGATGTACGTCTCATCGGGTTTTGAAAAAAGAACCTGTGTTTTGCCAAATTGCACTACAATAGGTTTAATATTACGGTAAAGTTTTGACTACGTGAAAGAATCTAAAAACACTTTTAACTTCCTATTATCGAACCTACGAATTACGGTACAACCTATTGCTATATCTATAACTAGACAGAAATCGTAAGCAATACTTTGGTTGCAAATAGCAATACACAAATTGGTTCCAGAACCAGTTCAATGTTTAAAAAAATGTACGTGTGTGTAACGTAAATAATAATTATTTCAAGGAATCCTCTATAAAAAATCCATTAACGCCATAAAACAGACAGTAATCCTTTTAACTAAGGCGAGAGACTTGGGTGACTTTCAAACCGTGACTTCTACGAATTTAAAAGTTAATTGTTTAACAGGAAATTCATAGATAAATCGTTTAAAATTTAAAATTTTAATGCAATTTTTTATGGTCATGTTTCATCTCCACTATCCGCCCAGGCCTACCATGGCCATGAAAGGGCTGTACCTATAAAGTATGACGATCATGGTAATTCATCAAAAGAGCGTTTAAAGATTCGGACCTGGTTTTAGATATGCAGGTAGACATCAAAATTGCAAACTATCATTTAAAACTTTGAGATCTTACTTTAAAACATGATGCACCCATTAGTAAAACTAAGAAACTGGCTTTTTTTCAATCAGAAACAGTAAAATATTTGAGATGACATTAACTTTGTTGAAGATCAACTTTCAAATCAAAGATAGACTTTTTTTACGCGTAAATGCTTATGCGTACGCATCATCTCGGGGGCAGGGGCGGGTCAGTTACGTCGCACTTGCGTTGACTAAAACCATCACGTTATTTCATCCAGCCAAATGGAACGCCTTACAGAACATTTTTGAAGACTTTTATTATCCCACCAGAGCTGGCATCTAAGCAGGGAAAAAAATGGGCCGAAGCCCTAGACGATACTAGAGCTTACGGCCCATTTTTTTATTTCCTATCGAGCAGACGAGCAATCGGGCTACCTGATGGGAAATGGTCACCGACGCCCACCGACGGCATTGGAAATTCTAGTACTATCACCAACGCGCTGTGTACCGTGAGACATAGGGTGTTAAGTCTCGTTTACCCACTAAGCGCATCCATGGTTTATACCGACTGTTTTGAACCTACTTTATGCCCTACTCTATAGGTCTTACTCTTCAGGCACGCACGTTGGACCAGCCCGCAGGTGGACCAAACATAACAACTTAGAATGAGCAATGACAAAAACCTAGTTTTTGCTCTCTACCTCATGCAGCTAAATACCTTGTTTGTTGCTTCTAGATTAAAGGAATAATGAATTCCTATTTAGAAATACCAAATTATACAAGTACAACATAATACAAACATAAAACAAAATTTATAAAATAACATAATTTACAATTTAGCTTTGGCTAACGTGGCTCATGTAAAATGACCTTGCTATTAAGGTATTATCGTTTTAACATACATTTAAATGTTTTTACACTTTCAAATTTATATGCCCTTTAGATAATGTCAATTTTTCTATCTTACTTGATAACTATATGTATTTGCAAGCAGCGTCTATTAGTATATTTATATATTTATATTTGACTTGAAATTAAAAATATCTTATCGACCTTTTACCAACGTCAGTCATATTAACATGATATATCTATTATTTTTTTCTATTTGTCAGAGCCATTTATTGGATTTCATCTTTTATGTTTAGAATTCTTCCTTATAGAATACTATACTTAATTCCTTCGTATTGGATTAGGACTATTAGCTTTTAAAGCATTTGATTAATGTACACAGTAATTCACCATTAAGGATAAATATAGATGGATTACCGCTAAAGTTTATTATTTGTTAAATTTACGGCAACGATGTAACAATCGTATGGTTGTATGTCTAGATTTTCTTTAAAGCTGTTTTTATATGAAACATTGATATATCTAAATAAATAAAAGATTAAAATCTTACACTACTCGCTTTAGAAGATTTTTTTTAAATTGAAACGTTAATACGTATGTATAAGAAAATTACACTAGTATCATAGTTATTGCTTGGAAATAACCTTAATTAGAACCAAGTAAACTTTAGTCAAGTTTTCGCTATTTTATCATTTGGTGCATTTTAACAACTAGTAATTAATTTAGATTTGAAAAGTTCTAGGCAACATTTTGTTTTTAATGGAAAGCGTCAAAATATACTTCGTTTAACCGACCAAAAAGATACCTTTGATCTTAAAAAGTCCTTTAAGGCGAAGCGTTTAACCAGACGAAAGGTCAAAAAAAGTTATTAATTACCTATCCATGTAAGTGACACTGATTGAAGTTCAAAGAAAATATATTTCTTGTAGTAAAAATATAGCACAGGATTTCTGCAACGTGGACAGTATACTAAATATTGAGAAATTTTGTAAATGCAAACTTGAAGACCCTCGCTCTAGCTTATTACACCTGTGTTTTTCTGGAAGAATAATAGGTAAGTTCTTATGTATACAAAATGCATGAAAATATGAAATTTGTACAAGTCAAGACGTGCAGGATAATCCATGAAATTTCAGCCAGACTCATACTTTTCCGAGGCTCCAGCAGCTTTTTACATAATATTACGGTTATTATTTTGAATAAAACGAATAATTCATTTTTACTTCATTAAATGAACAGAAAAAATTATAATGTCCTTGTTTTTACATTTATTTTTCTAAACCATGTGCTTATATAACGTGAGAAACGTTTTAAAACTATTTATCTAATTAACATCGTTATAACTAGAACAAAGTAAGTTTATATTTTACTTAATTAACATGATGTGTAGATATTTAAAATTAAAAATTCTAAAGGTAATACGCTACATGACGCTTAGTATAAAACAAAGTCGTTGTCTTTGTCCCTATATGCATGCATAAATCTTTAATAAATACATATTTTATAAATCCTAAGAAGATGATAACTCTATTCATCACACCATGTTTTCCCGTGCTGGAAATAGGACCCACACTCTTTGATGAAACAGTCAGGGTCACTCACCACTACGCCAAAAAGGTCCTCTAAATCTGAATTCTTATTATTTGAAGATGGTCAACCTCTAATGTAAGGCAAATATTATTATTTTATGATTTTAACAAAAAGTAAACATCACTTTCACTATAATTCAAGGCTTTCAGTGGATTTCTGATATGTCACAAATTAAAATCGCTATATAATCATATTACAATTTATTTTTAACTTAATTTATGTAAATTTGTCTTTGTTACATATAGAGTTATCCTGTTTGTGTTCGTTATATTAGTAATATTATGATTTCGGGCTTGTTTGCAATATTCTTAGTTTGCACTCCTCTTCATATTACGTTGATTAACATGAAATAATAATGTAAATAAATATTTGTTGTATTAAAATGATTGCAACCCGTAAGTTCCCATTTTGTTGCCATTTTGATTGCATACAACCTAGTGAATGTCGGCGATGATGTGGCGAACTTTATTTTGCAACCCAAACCACGTTTCAACAATATGCGGTTAGATGGGTTTGCAATGGAAAAGATGTGCAGGGTGGGGTGAGTGGAAAAGGTTTATAATAAATAAAAACAAAATTAATTTCTAATACGACAGTGATATGAAAATTACAAAAACTGATAATGGGCAATTAAATAAAATGTATTAATATTGATATCAAAATTTTATTGTCATAGGGTCTTGAAATATTTAATACAATAAATATATCTAGTAACATTAAATTTTCTTAGTATAATGGTCGAAATTTAAGTTAGAAGAAAATCGTAAACTTTTGGTATTTAACTTATTTTAAAAGCAGAAAATTTTAAAGACCTTAATTGACTGAAAATTTTAGAGTTTTTGTAAACTTGTTAGGCTTATAGTTTTGCAAACTCGCGTTCAAATCACAGTTGATGCAGTTGTTTAGTTTTTTACAAATTTTTGTTGTAATAACCAAAGTGTCAATACATAGTTTAATTTATAAGCATTAATAATAAATAAAATAAAAAAAACTGCCAAAACAGAATCAATATCGATAACGATGATTTCTTTAGATACTTCTATAATCCCTTATAAGGAGTATCCCTATAAGAAACCATCGGTGGAAGTATCACCGCAGTGCCCATTTCTGCGGGCAAATCGGTAGTATTTAAACACTGCTATCTTCCGGTATAAAGGGAACCGTAGCCAGCATTATTAACTTGATAAAAGACAGAACATACAATGTCTTAGCATGAAATAAGCAGATAATTTTTAATTCCTTACGAAGAGTCTTAGCACACAATGGAAAGTGCTCGCTGGTGCCCATGGATATATCAGGAAATACCAGGGGTATTATCAATGCGCTGCCTACGTGAGACATAGGTTGTACCGTCTCGTTCACTAAGGTCTTCTTCAACATCTTGCTTTTGATCCATGCGGTAAAAATATGTGTATGGAGAAGACGTGGATCTTTCTCAAATCTGAGACTGAGCATTTTCTCTGATGTCAATGTAGGGCCAAGTCAAAGAAACCAAACCTCAAAGTATATGTTGAGTACATAATATTAATAGTATATATTGTTATAACATTCATATTTTAAGTTAAATTCATAATCTAAGAATACTTTGAGGTTTTCCAGAAAATATCTGTTTTTTTTTTTTTAAACAAAAAATGCAGGATCTTAAGAGTGGACAAAATTTTACAAAGGTTGCTCAGTTCCCAATTTTGATTAAGTAGTTATGAGACAAGTTAAAAAAAATTCAACCATCCCCAACCAACTAACTCTAAGTTTTAAAAAAAACTTGACTTTGTCGTAAAATTTTGACCGATTGGAAAGTCGGTCTTTTGGACAAAATAAGGTGGTACTCAAATAAAAAACGTTTGTCAAACGGTCTTCATTTCCAAAACAGAAATGTGAATTAATTTCTAATAAATTAAGAGGCTAAACTTTTACCACATCTCTACTTTTCAAAACAATGCCTTTTTTGTTTTAAAAACAAATTATTATACCTCTATTTTTTAAATCTGGGTTTAACGGAATCCAAAAACATTTTTAATGGATAATGGATAAGATTTGTTAAAAACATCCCTGAACAAAATGGCATTATCTTTCCTTTTATCAGCGGTTTGCATCTTTTGGCATAAATGGACATTATAATTTATAAATTGAATTATGTTCGCTTTTTTGTCAAAGAATTTAGTTTTGGTCCAACAACATTATTTGTTTTTTTGTTTCTGTTTGTTTAAAAAAAGTAATATATTCTTTGGTTTGGTTGTATCTTTAACAAGGGAAATTTAAACAAAAGTATTTCAGGAATATAAAGGGTAAAAACCTCTCTCAAAACATCTTGTTTTCGCCACCCTTTTAAGATCTCGCTTTTAAGGTTTTATTTCCCTTAAAATGGGTTTTTGACACTAAAGATTTTTTTCTGCAAAAATTTTAGGAAATTATTCTGTAATTCAATTTGAATTGCCTGTTTTTTCAAAATTTTTAACTAAAAATTAGATCATGCTATAAAAACAAAAGATATTATTTTAGCCAATTCAAATATACAATCATGAAAATAATTTATTCTTTTTTTACGGTCTTATTTCTTTTAATAAAGGTTTGGTTTTTAGGTATTTATTTTTCTTAACAAAAATATTTTTAAAAACCCAGTTTTTGTTGGGTTTTAAACGTTATTTTAAATTTATTCTGAAACTTTTACATTCAATGAAAAATTTTTTAAACATAATGGTAATTTACAAGAAAAATTTTATTCATCAGAAGAATTTTTAACTTTAGCCCCACCAAATTCCCAACCCCCATTAATGTATTTTTAAGCCTAAACTTCCACAAAGAAAAACCACTGTCCAATTGGTTAAAGTTTTAATCCATTACTAACACGGAATAAAAATTTGCCCATTAAAATTCACCTTTTCCACGCTAAGGCCCCCAATGAAATTGGGTTTGCCGTCCCCCCGGCAAAGGGGGGGGGATTTTTAAAACCGGCTGGTTTTGCAAGGGACGCCCTTCCCCTTCCGGTTTTGCCCCCGACGCCCACCCGGTTTTAAAGCCAAACCCACGGGCTAAGCGAAAAAACAAATTAAAAAAACAAACGTTATAATTCCAAACAAACTTGACCTCAACTTTTCCACTATGATATGTTAAAATTATTATTTTAATTAATCTTTTAAATGATAAACCTATATTTGTTGCTTTCAAAAGAAAAAATATAATAATGATGATGGTGGATTCTATTTCAGCTTGCTCTTTGAGATCAGATAACTGGGGAGATTTTTTGGGTCACTGTATAAACACAGGTACCCCCTCTACCCTTTGCCCGATGGGACGGTTAGACATGATCAGGAGCGGGTGGGGCAGGATTCGAACCCTCGCCGGTTTCAAAAAGGCCCTCATGGGTTCCCCAAACCATTGGATGATAACTGAGGGAAGATAAATCTAAAGCTCTGTTTCTCCGCATTTTAAGACTCTTCACATTGAGACTGTTTACATTGAATTTTTTTTTTCCCAACACCCCAAATTTAATTTTTTCGGAAAACAAAAGAGATCTATGGTGGGCTCTGGTGCTAAAGTTACTGGTAAGTCTTAAAAAAAAAAAGCTAAACAGGTTCCAAAAATTATTCTTGGTTTATCATAATTAAATAGATATATGAAGAATAATTTGAAAGTAATTGTACACGAAAAATTAGTAAAACTATATTTTTAATGATATTTGATTTTACAATACTTGCAAATATAAAAACTTTATATTTTCCTTTGATTATATTCAAATAAATTCATTTTGAAATAGTTTTCATTGTATTATAAAAAAGTCTTATTCATTAAGTCTTTAGCCATTTTGAGTGTCTAAAAGATATGGAAACCCTAAAACTCCTTCCTTTTTTAGGTGCTTCATTGTTAAACAACGGTTTGGTTTTATCCCTTTTCAAGGGGTCGGTAGCATATTCGTAAATAAAAAATCACACAATTACACTTACAATATTAATCATAAAAAGTAAGATAGGGTTAAGTGGCATATTCATTTTACCATAAATCACGAACCATTCATTCCCACATTTTCGTAAAGCTTTTTATTATAAATGTATATTTTTTGGTAATAAACCTTAAATTACAATAAGAAACAATTAATTTGATGTTTGAGTTAAAACAAAAATTTACAGAAAGAAAAGCCGACATACTAAAAAAGCTATTTGAAGTTTATATTTTTAAATAAAATTTTTCATATTGCATCAACAATAAATTACTTGAATTGGCTTAAAAAAGTTATTAAGTGTAAAGTATATTTTAGATAAAATTTATTTATAATTGTAATTAATCCAAGATTGTGTGTTAATAAATATATAACGCCAAAATGTACAACTGATATGATTTTCACAGTCACACCTCATTGTTAAAAAAAATATTCAGACAAATAATATTCGAAAAATAAAATATCTAGGAAAGTAAGTTTAATTGTAATTTAAAAACAAATCTGTGGGTTGTTACTGCATGTTGATTAAACTAGGAAATGAAAGCCTCAACTCCATTTAACACCGTCATGGGTGGCGAATAAGTAATTTTCACTCACTAGTTAATTAAGCGCAACTCGTGGCATGTGTTTAATGAAACAAGGTAGACTATGTCAGTAATACAATAAAGCTTTGAATAGTAACTCTATAAGCGTTAAAAGTTTTGCAAATTTACGTTGGAGTTAGTATTTTATTTATGTATATAGACATAACGTATAGAATATGCAAATTGGCATACCGGTATGAAAATTTGCGAACATTATGGCAAAGAGCAAGGAATCAAGTCTAAGGAACAATAATATCTTATCGGAAATTGTTACTGTTGATATTGTTCGTACCAAATCAACGTGCCTTGTTCACCTACTTTAAAATACTGGTTTACTCTTTTGTTGTTTTAAGGTGATAATTTTGGGGTGTTAGGATGAAAAATAAATACAGAAATGAAAATTTGGGAAGGAAACGGCAAATTGTTTTATATCATGGTTCATAATACGGTGTTGATCAAACTATCTTGGGAAATTTTTTATAAGGAGGAATTAGCACAAATGGTTTTGAAATGAATAATTAACCCTGTTATTTAAATTAAAAGAATTGGGCGCAGAACTGCAAACGGGTAAAGATTTTGTTTATTAAAAGGTAAGTAAGTTAATAGGTTTTGTTTTTGACGTTTGATGGGGTTTATCTTTTTTATAAAAAACAATTATAGTTTGCTATGCTAGATTTTAAAAAACACAGCCAATGGTTTTAACCAGACCCTGCTTCTTTGAGCAGGATCAAACATTGACCTCAATTTGGAATCCTTCAAGTAATTTAAATTAAATATTAAGACAACCAAAAACCTCTTTTAAAAATATTTTTTTTTTCAATTGAGTAATGTATTTTTTAAATAATAAAACAATAATCAACTATTGTATAAACCTGGTACATCAAAATATACAGGGGAGTGGAAATGAAGTTGAGCTATTTTAAATAGCAAAAATAGTATTTTATTATAACTGAGCACTAAGAACATCAATTTATCCTGATTTTGGATGTCACCTTGCTGCTTTCAGTAGGAAAAGCTATCCGGTGGCTCTTTGACATTTAATAATAATCTTTAAAATTAAAAATCTAAAGATGTTGTGAGCCTCTCTATTGAACGGTTTAAATAGCCTGTGCAGGCTGGAGCATTTCATTTTGTATGCATACAGACCTCCCAATTCGTTATATAACCGAATTGTGTTAAAGAGAATTATTAAAGCTATCTGAATCTAATGAATATATTATAATTTGTCTTCAATATTAATTTATTGATAATTCTCAAACAATTAGATTAGATCATTTTATTATTAATAATCAATTTATTTTTGAACCTACTAGAATAACTTTAAACTTCTCCAGATAGATAAATATTTAAAACTTAAACCTTTAAAACAAGTCAATAATTTTAAGTTCTGACCCTGTGGCCATTGCCTTTTAATTAAAAAATATCGGACAAAAATAAAATAAAAAAATTATGTTTGTTCCCATGTATAAAAAAAGTATTGAGAAGTTTGAATAATATATTCAAAAAATTGACTATTTACAGTATATTAACCCCTGTGCTTTATAATACATTATTTCTTTTTAAAGGAAAAAATTTAAATCCATATTTACTTCTAAACGGTTAAATCAAAGGGTTTGTACTTTTAGTGAATGGAACAGTTGGAATTCCAAAAACAGGCAAAGATATATACAAGTGAAAAACATATAATCATAATAAGACCTTTGTTGACATGTCAGTGCTTATTCAAAAATATTTAAAAAGTTTGTATGTCGGAAATCCTTATATATAAAAAATAAAATTAAAAATTCATCAGACAAAATAAAATGACTTGAGTATTATCAACAGTGAAGCTTAAGGGTAAGAGCATCTCTAATATAACTCAAATATTAGACCGTTCCATAGAAGCTGACAAGATGTTCATATTTCGAAAAATTCTTCGGACATCCGGTTTTACTACCAGTCACTTTATCTTTCTCCAACAGTTGGAGTCACTATTAAAAGATAATACCAATGAATGTACAGAAGAATTTTAATTTTACGGACGTAATCGGAGATATTGGTACATTTAAAACTTTAGATAAAAAAAACTACAGACCTATGGGATCTCTTTAAGGTGATAAGTTCATTATCGATGTAATATCACCTCACCTAAGCAATATTAAAAGTATGAAGGGCAGTTTCCTGACCCAATGAAGATAAAAATTATTCCGATATTTAAACAGGATGTAATCGGACCCTAATAACTTAGACCAATATCTATACTGCCTACTCTTAGTAAATTATTTAAAAACCTTATAAATCAATTAGAAACATTTCAATGTAATTGCCTTTAAACAACAGGTATATCACTAAGGGTCGTTCAACAACCGATTGCAGGCAGGTTAGTAAAAGCATTTTTGAGGTTGGGAAGCATCACGGATGCCTTAGGCATTTTCTGTGATCTCAAAAAGGCTTTGATTGTGCACCATGAGACCCTGGTCAGGAAATACGTCACTATGGTATAAGAAACTGGCACTCCAACCTTCTGTTTCGTACTTGAGCCATCGAATTCAGAGGGTTGACGAATGGTAAAGATCTCCGGGCCTGGTAAAATATGGGGTCCCAAAGGATCCATTCTTTTTTCTCTTCTCATTTATATAAACGATACCATGTGGATAAATAATAGCGAAGAGATAGTATTATTTGCAGATGATACCCCTAATTTTAAAATTAAAACGACAACGTCAATAAATGACGTGAAATAATACTCTCTAGAGAAGGAATTGTTTAGTATTAATAAGCTATTAAACCAAAGGAAAAACAAAATGTATTAGATTCATGACCTAATGTGAAACATGGTAAATTTGAAGTGGTTATAAATGGGAGGCGTTAGGACGGTTGAATCAACTGTATTTAGGAATAACTGTAGATACGAAACTACAATGGGGCCCCATATTAATAGGCTAGCAATAACCAGCCTGCAGCTTACGCTGTGAAAAGAATTAGATTATTAAGATGTGGAGACAGCCGTTTAGTATATTTTAGCTATTTTCATAGTATTTGTCTTTGGCATCTCACTGTGGGAAATGCGGCAGATACTAATACGATCTTGTCCTCCAAAAACGCGCAACGTGCAGTCTATAACCTGGGCCCCAAAGAATCATAAGAAAGTTGTTCACTGAATAAAATAATGACCGTTAGTTCTCATACATATTTGAAAATTTAATGTAGTGCAAAAATAGAGATCATTTCCAAGACATTGTGATGCACATAAATAAGATACAAGGAACAACATAATCTAATTCTTCCAGCAACTAGACTGCAAGAATAAGTAGTCTTATGGGACAATGTATACGTTTTTAAGAAAATCCAGTAAACGTTCAGAATTTAACTATTAATAAATTTAAAAAGGTGGTCAAAGGAACGTTTATGTGTTAAAAAGGAAATTGATATTAATGAATTTTTAAAGTAAACCCCCTTTAATGGAATTCCCATAAAGGTTTTGTTTCAAAATTAATAATAATAGTGTCCAATTATCAAAATTTTGTTATTTTTAAAAGATGACATAAAAATAAGCCCGGAAGTTTCTTTTCATGATTCTTCTCCCAGGTCCGTCCTTTTCCCGAACCTGGGGTATGGTGTTTGACAATGAATAAGAAAGGTTGAAAAACTTTATTTTGAATAAAATATTTAATTTGGAATTTGGTTTGGGTAACATCCATCACCTTGGATAATCCACTGCTGGACAAAAGCCTCCCTAATTACACCCTATCCGTTAAGGGTTTTGAACCCGACCCACCACCTGGTCCAATGCAGGTTGGTGGGTGGGACCAAACTTCTTACCCACCCATCCCCCGGACATGGATCATCTTATTTTCAAGACAATTGGGTGATTGGAAGGTGGCTGGAAAACAAAACCCAATGAAAATTTTTAAGTCCTCTCCCTTTTAAAGTTCAAAGTTACTCGTTCTAAGGCCCCTTCCACTGGGCTCGGGGCCAGGTTAAGTGTCTGAAAAGTATACGTGTAAATTTTAAATTCCTTCTTATAAATTAGATTGTAAATTAGTGTATATCCAAAAGTTTTAGATTTTTGGTAAACTACATCTTTGCTATTTGGCTTTTTTTGGGACTTTTGGTTTTTGCCAAAATCAAAAAATTTTAACCCATGGCTCTTCCCCATCCCCGTTCCCAACATCAGGTCCCAAATTTGTTTTCTCAATTTTTATAATATTTCCCTCCTTTTTTAATAGGTTTCTCCAACCTTTATTTTTTGGTTTCAAATTTTGACCCTTTAATTGGGGTTTTTACGGAAATAGGAATAATTATAGGACTGCTCCGACGGCGTTTTTCGTTAGAAAGTTCTCCAGGTGGAAAAATTTATTTTCAATTTTTCTGACATATAACCAATATTTTTATAATTTAACAAAATAATAAAATTATATCAAATAATTTTTCCGGAAAAATCCCTTCTATCAGTTAATAAAGACCTGTAAACCCTATGTTTTAGGGTTTATCACCGAACAGACAGACGAACATACATAATTGCGGGGGACTTTTTATAATATGTATAGATATTAAAATTTAACGTTCTTGCCCATATCACAAAATACAATTTTTAAATAAGGGTTTTCATCCCAGGTTAAATGTAACTATTTCCTATACAAAAGGCACCCAACTTTTAATATTCATATAAATCTTACAGCTATTGCGAAGGCTGCACTAAAAGTATTCTTTTATTTTAAGAACTTTTGGAAAATGGAATTGAAACGAAAATTCAAAGGCGATGATTTTAATTTGACTTTCGAAGTGGGTTTTAAACACCCAAAAAACCGGTGTGTTGACCATGATTTCCCATTTGGTAATGAAGCCCGATCCCAAAACCACCAATTTATCGCTGGTGTTTTTAAATTGAGCGTGTCAAGCTCAGTGAATTATCCCTAACAAGGTCCAAAAACTGCAGTAATACCAGAAAATTTATTGGCGTAAAACTGATTAGGAAGATCGGTTGTGACATCCGCAATTCAGGCCCCTTTAGACTTGGCCCAGGTCAAATACGGATGTCAAAAATAATCTTCCCGAACAATTGGGATGAAATAAGTTGTTTTTCCGATGGATACACGGCGCTCCTGGAGCAAGGGAAGAATCCGTTCCCAGTTCGTCAGAGCTCTCGAAAGAATCCACTGCGGGAACCTCAAATGCTCAACAACATTATTCAGGTGACGAATCCCTGGATATTGCCTTACAACCGAAACAAAAAGGCAGTCAAAAATTGACTTAAAGGTAACAAAAATTGTTTTCACAAATTGTTGTAAAAAATGGGAAAACCGTCTCCAAATCCAATTTCCGACCAATTCCTCTAGAAGGAACAAAAAGAACAGTTGGTGCCTTGTTATGTTCATTTGTTTTTCTGAGTCGTTTCCTGACCTCCCAAAGGCATCCACCCCAACATCCTCAATCACGAACAAGCGGATTTCTCACCCGCGTAAGAACAAAGGAATTTTATAGAAAAAACATAAATTGAAAAAATGTGTCAAATTTCATAAGAGATTCCAAAAACCAATAAATACATTTATTAAATAAAAGCGGGTCCTTCCTTAATTCCCCAAAATTTTAAATTGCCGCCCTCGTACTCACAATAAAGTGAAAATATTAAAAGTTATTCCCTAAACCAAAAGGGTCTCTAACCGACAAAAATAAGTGAAAGAAATCTACCCTATGCCCCACCCTATTAATTAGCACCCATTCTTTGGAATGGGATAATCGGTTTCTTTTTTATTACTGAAAAGAGATCAACAACAAATATTTGAAAAACATGACAAATAGAAAACAAATAAAACGAAAAGAAATAAAAAAGTCAATTAGTAGTAAATCAATGAATGACCTGACCGTCAAAATATAATGCAAAGTAAACCGTATTAATGGGATAAAAGTAAACGTGCTGATATACAAATTTCGCAAATTGTTCACTGGGGAAATTAAGATTCGCACTGTTAGCAATAAAGGTCGGAGATTATCACCGAGCCTTTTTTGACCTTGATTTTCACGCGTTAAACACGATTCCATTGAGAGCTGTGAGTCCAGTTTTTATGAAAATTTTCCTTTCCAAACCACCAAAATCATGTCCTGATCCCAACATTAAAAGCAAGTCCAGACAATACATTAAACAATTCGGGAAAAATTTATAAATATACATCTGCAATTTAAACAGCCTATTGGTATGGGCTTGTGCTTTAGAAACCGGAAGTCGTTGGTTCTAATCCTGCGGGAACTCAACCCTTTTCTAAGTTTCACCCTATTTTCAGTCCGTTTTATAGTAAGTTCACCTCGGAATTTGAATATTCAACTGTAAGTCTGTGAATACTTGTTTTGAAACCTCCTTTGGTGAAGGTCCCAAAAAACTTTTCGGTTTTTTTGGAAATTCTTTTCCTATGTTTTTATTTTCCTTTTAACTTCAATATTGTGGAATAAAAATTCTTAATTTTAACCAGATGAACCGTTAACCGGAGATAGGGCCCGGGAGGGCGCCCGGCCCGGCATCACTTCCGGATCCCGGTCCTCCGGTCGAAAACGCCCATCCCTTGAAACTATCCATAAAATCCAATGATTATAAAAAGCCAATTTAATAAACTATTGCATTTTATGCTACATTTTTAACACCACTTTTTAATTTGGTATTTTCCCCACCTTGCCTGCCCATGTATTGCAAATTGGCTATTTTAATTTTAATTTTTAAACTTATTAATTATTATTAACTTTTCCGTAGCCTATTATATGGGCGGGTATTCACGAAACCAAGGTCGTGGGTTTCCGGAATCCTGCGAGGGGACGCAACAAATTTTCATTGTTGTTTCCCTGGTTGGATTGAGGCAATTTGGAGGATCCGGTTGTCTGGAAAATAAAGATGATCCGCCGTCGGATGGGCATGTAAAAAGTCAGTCCCCTGCCACCATTGGACCAGCGTGGTGGGATGCGGTCCCGCCCTTAATGGATAAGGGGTGGGGAGGCCTAGTCAGCTTGGACTCAAGGCTGATGATGTAATATTATTAACTTCTTTTCCCGGATAAAAAAACCAAGGTTATGAATAAATATTTTTTCCATTACAAATATCATTAAAATAAATTAATTTTTTTAAAGTAAAAAATGGAATAAAAAGGTGGAAAACTACAATTATAAATTTTAATCATCTTCTTCCTCTTCGTTCAAATCTTCTGGCTGCCCATTAAAATTTCAAAATTCTTCAACGACATTTATCTCCAACTCTCCCTGGTTTTCGAGTCAATACTTTCCATCTACCGTTAATGTCGTTCCGTTTGCCAAGGGCGTGGGACAAGCTCCCATTACCTTGGCCCCTAAAAGGGCATTGCAAGGCCCTTTTCCTATCTCCGTTCCGGCAGAACCATTCCCTCTTGCAGTTCAGAAATTTGTTTTGGCCCTCTTCGAGGGCAGGTTGGTAAAATTTTAAACGGGGTTCCAGAAAATTTGCCCCATACTCAGGGTTTCAAATCTTAAAAGTTTGGGCAGCTGAAATTTGATGTTGCCCTTTGCTCCAGCCGGAAATCTTTGTAAAACCTGCATTTGACCGTTTTTAAGACTTGCAACCTTTCCTCATTTCAGTTCTTTCCTAATTAAAACTTAAATGACTTGGATAGCGTGGTTGGGATCGGTATCAAAACCCCGTAATGGAAGGCATCATGGTGGGAGACCTCGTTCCCGGGGTCTAATTCAAAATGGTAATGATATATTATAATTATATATATATATATATATATATATGTAATATATATTTATATTTAAATATATATATATTATATTATATATATATATATATATATATATATATAAATTTTTTATATTCATGATGACAATATATACATATTCATCTTCCCTTATCCGGAACTGATATCAGTTCCTAAAATAATCTTACCACCATGTTAAACTCTTCTATGGATTAATAAGTGTTGCTGTTTGATTACATTCAGCTATTGCCCAGTTGCTAACCTAAGCGAAAGAAATAGGAATCAAAGATCAACATTCTATTATTCACTGCAATTGGCATAACAGACTGTCCGTTTTAAAAATACTGGATTCGGTGACATATTTTGTAGATCGCCATTTGGTCATTTCTTACTATATTATCATTTAGTATGACAATTATATAATGTACTTATTAGTTTATTTTTTAAGGAACTGTTTTTTTATTTTGTTTTTTAATATTATTTGTCTTGTAATTTTTTGTTGTATGGACTTCGTCCTTTGTGTTTTATAAAAAAATCCATCGATAATGACTGGGTAAGTCAAAGGGATTCCCTAGAGGTTCCCTAATCAAGTCTGATTCTAGACCGTAATGGCACTGTTTATTATGTTGTAGTTAGTATATATAATTCAATGTACTTATTTCATCAATCAATTCGCTTTAAAATAGTATAAATTATTCGCAGTTGGACTCGGACAAGTAAGGTAGGCTAATTAAAGATGTGGAAAGGAAAAGGAAAAAGGAGGAAAATTAAACCACTTTGAAGGTGTTGGACTTTTTCGGTGGCCAACAGTGGCGATTCTCCTGAATTTTGGCTGGATTCTTGGTTAATACTGATGTTTAAGCAGAGCGTTGATTATACTGATAATGTGGTAAGTAGCAAATACAGGGTTTGGCAACCACCTACAGCTTATCGTTATTTCTGAGTCTACTCTCCTTATTTAATAAATGGTAGGCAAAAAAGCCCAGGAGTGGAGGTTGGAATTATAAATTATTTAATTGTCCGGAATAAACAGCACCCTTTTTAAAACTTAATCCTTTTTTAAACAAAAATAATTTTAAAAATAGCGTCTTAGATGTACTATTAAAACAAGAGTCTTATTTAAAATTTTAAATAGTACATATTAAATATTAACATCCGTATAAAAGCTTGGGTGCCGGCGAAAATAGTACCAACCCATTTCTCCCCGGGTGTCGTAAAAAGGCATTGGGAATAAAAGGAACACAGAAGACGGGCAGGCCGTCTCGGAGGGGCTCAACGTCCCAACCCCCGCCTGCCAGGCGGGGGTTTGCCATCCTCCCAAATGGCGGGAGGGCCCCGCCGCGGTTGGGATCCCTGTAAACACTAAAAAAAAAAAAAAATACATCCGTATTTTAACATTCCCTCTGTACCTTAAATGCTTTTGATATACATACAGGTGTAAAGTTTTATGGTCTTACTAATAAAAAATTATACGAACCTGTTTAAGGGGTGAGTAACTATACATTGTATAACGAGTTTAGACGGATAAATATTTAAAGGCAGGTTCTTAACTTAAAGACCTTTTTGTTAATCAAAAAAGAACGTTTTGAAATTGATACATTCATTTGGCTTTTCATGGCTTTAAGCTATCACGACAAAATATTTTTTTAAAAAGCTGGAATAGTTAAAAATGCAAAAGTATTTTTATTAATTTTAAAATTTATTTGTTGCATAGTGTAATTTTTCGTCAATTTTAATTATTTGGCATGACAAATAATATCACATTATTACGAAAAATTTAAACGGACATTTTTATTATTTTGAACACACTTCCATCAAACACAATCGACATTTATTTAAATGAATGTTATTCTTCAAGTTTGTCTGAATTAACTCTAGATTTAATAAGAGCAATATAACTATTATAACTTTAGAACACAGTGCATAACAGTAAATTTGCGTTATATTCGGTTCCCACAGAAAATGTGTATGCTACCAAAGGATCGTATTTGTATTTGCAGGATGAACAAAATGAAAAGACGAGAGACACTGTGACATTACAAAGAAATTAAAAGCCAAGCAAATGGCGAAAGGACCCGGGCATGGGGCCATGGAAAACCTATAAATTAAGGTTTAAAAACAACCAAAGGGTTGAATTTCTTTCTTTTTTTTATTTTCTATAATTTAGAACCAACAATTTATAAACCCTAAACATTGTATTCTTGTTGGTTTTTTGTGCCTTCATTAAAGCCCTTTAAGGTTTCTTTGGAAAGTATTTTTAGTTATTTTCATAGTATAATGGCTATGGCCTTCTCCTTAAGGAAAAACAGCGAAATATAAATATTATTTTGTAATTAAAAAAACAGCGATTCGGCGTCTTCCAACCAAAAAAAGTCGCTGAAAAGCATTTACAAAATCAAATTATTGATATTTTTCTCCAAACCCAGTTTAAAATAATTATTCATTTTAAAAATAGAACTTGAATAAAATAAAAATATTTTACCCACATAATATTGTTTATA
Organism: Lamproptera curius; assembly: GCA_029286875.1. Lineage (NCBI taxonomy): Eukaryota > Metazoa > Arthropoda > Insecta > Lepidoptera > Papilionidae > Lamproptera > Lamproptera curius. Next base: position 321,818 of record JAGSMT010000083.1, on the reverse strand, counting down.
TACTTTTTAATAGTTTGTAATTAGTCATACTGACTTATCTTATTTTTTTATCATAAAAACCTTCTAAAAATGTCCTATAATTTAATTTCATTGCCAACTTTATCATGAACCAATTGACGTACCTTCCTTTTTAAAAGCCCTTTAACCGGTCAGCTAATATCATGATCAAACATCATTACCTTGCCATTATAAATTCTACTGTTACATTGAAAGCATTTTTGAGAATGAATGAGCCAAAAAGTCTAACCGGAAATATTTTCCAAAAAAGTTTTAAATAACCCAACTTCTTTAAAAATCTTGGAAACGTTAAAATATTTTTACTAAAACTAATTTTAATAATATTAATGTGTTTTATCATTATTTATTACTTGTAAAGAATTAAATGTTGAGTACTTTTTTCTTTGAAATATAGAGCATTATTTCAAAATAAAATATCGGATCAAAATAAAAATGTTAAGGAACCCATTTAAGTATTTCCAGCTCCCAATAGATTAAAATTACAGGCTTTCCTTCATACAAAAGGTATAAAGTTTTTTAACAAATGATTTTTGAAAAGATTCAATGTTTTTTAACTCATTGACACTATATAAAGTAAATGTTGTCGTAAAAGTATAAATAAGGAATCATACAGTTAACAAATAAATTTAGCTCTGTAATTTATTTTCAAACTGCACTGTCAAGAACCGCAATTAGGCGTGCTTCTTTACAACCTTAACCAGAGCTCCTTCGTATGGTTTCCCGTATTACTCAGGTCAGTATTTTAAATGTGTACGAGTAGACCACCTATATATAGTCCTGCTATATATAAATTTTATACCATGTCTGTTTAATGAACAAATTTTTAACAAATGGTGGTAAAATTGCTTGGTTTTTATAATCCGGGGGCTGGATTTTTTAAAACGGTTCCCATTATTGACTATGATTCTTAATACCGAGAAGAACAATTAAAGCACAATAAACGATTCTTGGGGACTGGTGATCCAAAATTTGGTTTTTTTAAAAATTTAGGCCTCCTTCAATAAGGTTTAAAAAGGTTTTCCTTGAATTTCCCCGTCGGCCTAAAAGCCCTTTCCGGGGGCTTTTTTAGCCCGCCGGATCTTTTGACACAAAATAATGACCAATTCAGTGAAAGTCTACTAAAAGTAAAATCTTAATATTCTTATCCAGCGTCAAAATGCCATTGGCAGGGGAATCCGAAACCAAGCAAAACTTTTCTAAAAAGAAAAGTGCATATAATTTCTGCTTCTTTTGTGTATCCTGTTAAAACTAAACGAATTAATTTTGTTATTTTACTCCAAAGTTCATCGAATGTCTATGTTAATACTATACGATTGTAATTGACCTTTTTTCATGTTGTTATAATCTTATTCAAAAAGTTTAAGTTGGTTCCAACGGTTCAAAAGGGTTGCTTTAATCAAATAAATTCAACCTAAAATTAAAAGCGCAACCCGAAATATTTTCAATTGCGACTTTTGCTTTAATTTTCCTAAATTTTTTATTAAAGCCTCTACTTTCAAATGTTTAGCATAAGAAACCAATTGGTTGTTCCAAAAACCTTACAGGTTGTTTTACGTTTTGTAATGAAACTAGAAATGAATTAATTTAGTAACAAAAAAATAATACTCTATTTTCTCTTTTCCCAAAATGCGTCTCTGTTGGACTCCAACAAAGGGAAATTTGTGCAAAAAATATAAACCAAACTTCTAACAGTGTACAACTTTGTATGCTTATAAACCCAGTTAACCAACCCTTTAGAAAATTCCGTCCGATTTCCCCACCACATTTTAAATATCTGTTTATTTAAGGTATTCCATATAATGTTAAGCTAAATCTTTGACCGTTCCAATAAGAATGAGTTGTTTTTCCAATGGCCTTTTATCTTCCCATTATAATAACTTTATAATAAGCATGTGCTTGTCCACACGGCCTGGACAAACAAGCCCTTACCACACCCTTCTACAGGAACTATCTCTTAAGGTTTAGCCAGCGTTTGGGAATTTAATCTTTGAGAGTGTGTTTTGACGCCCTAATTTTCTTTTTATTTTATTCTATTATGGGAAGGGGCTAATCCCTATCAAAAATAAAATAAACCAAAATCTACTGGAAACACTTTGTCCATTAAAAAATTTTAAAAATTATTCAAAATTAAATTTCTACAATTTAAAAAGGAATAAAAGTAAATCCGGATTCATATGACCTGCTTCAGTTTGAAGTCGGTCAAAAACTTATTAAGGCGGATCCTATTTTTTTGTGTTGACTATCAACAAGAATTCTTTAATAATTAATTTATTCTCGTAAATGACATAATATGAAACCTTTCGTTGTTTTCCCTTACTCAAAGGGAATTTTTGCAGCGTTTACTCGTTATCCAGTGTTTTCAGCAAAACAGAATATTATACCTAGCTATTCTTTATTCTATAGGTACAAGACTGATTTGAAGCACAAAGAATAAATATGAATTAAATAAATTTGTATTTCTCTCATTTTATGAATTTCGTTTATAATGAAGAAAAAAAACATGATTTTTAGTATTTGCATATATAATTACGTTTTTATAAAACCTTTATCGTTATAGCTTGAGCTATTTACGATATTTTATGTATGAAAACTATACTAAGTGGGTAGAAACATATGAATTATTACCCTTGCTTTTATATTATTATCTGTGTATCATTAAAAGTATTAGGTATTACAACACTGTTTTAATTATTCCCTTAGAAAACCTTTTGTCTTTACCAAACATGGGGGCACAAGGAGGGTCCGTGCCTTTTTTATAAATAAATTATTTGGCCTATCCGGATAATCGGCTTTTTTAAATGGTAAAATCTAACATGGGGTTATAAGCTTTGTCCCTTTGAAAATATATTTTAATATCCGGTTGAAGGTGGTTGGAAGCCATTTTAAAAACAAACAATTATTTTTACTGTTTATTGTAATTAATATAGATTAACTTCTAATTTTTGCTTTTAATGTTTTTGGATTAATATGTTTATATGCACATTAAAAATTTGCTTTTCTTTATTTCAGATACAACATCCATCATAACATTATTAATGTAATATAAGGAAATCAGTTGAATTAGATAAAGGTTCAACTGCTTATAGAACAATATTATCTAGTGAAACAAAGGTAACCGAGTCATGAAACAAAACTGAACCATCAGTAAAGGAAATTTCGAAGTGATTTAATCAACGTCCGAACACTTATTGGACGACAAACTCGATTATTCCAACCGTAAGAGCGGGGTTTTACGAACAAAACACCAGACTGAAATAAGGCCGTTTCGTTTGATCGTGTATAAATATTTGCTATTTGTTTAGTTCGGGTTTTCACTTTAACCAAAACACCATACGCCTTTATTTTTTTTGCAATTATGGTATTTTTTTAATTTGTGTTAGTAATTACTTTACAACCAAATGTTGGCTGGTGTGAAAAAAGTTTAAGGTTGGTAAAATAAAAAAAAATATAAATGTTAAGAATTCGGAGAACCCAAGAAGAATGCCTTCGGCATTAGGGTTCCTTTGTACCCATATCCTCTTTTGTGTGCAAATAATTAAATAAATAAATAAAACAATTTACAATGTATTTTGGCCCTTTTTTCCAATTTTTAATAAATATATTTGGCATGGTAACAAGACCTTTGAAACCTTTACGATAACATTCATTAATTAAAACTAAAACAAACTTTTGCATTTTAAAGGAACGAGGGAGGGGGGAGGTGGCTAGCAGTGCGACCCGGCGACGTGCCGAGTGGTGAAAGGTCGATTACAAGGCGGGTGAGGTGGGACAAACCGAATCCTTCTGGAGAAAACCTTTAAAAACATATGATACAAAATAAAAAGATTCGCTAAAACCGACAATGAATGACAGAAATATGATAAAATAACTGTGCACTCGTATCCTATCATTTAAATATAGTTTAATATATTTTTAAGAAACTAAATTTGGAACTTAAAACAAATCCATCATCGGTTGATTATTAAATGTCCTTTGAGCATTAAAAGTATTATAATTTCATTATTTATTATACAACCCCATATGGTATAAATTTTTATTATAACCACTATAAATATAAAAAAAAAAAACAGTAAATTAAAATCCTCCCATTTACTAACATGTTTTCTAAACCTTTTTTGAATTGTAATTAAAATTAAAACATTTTAGTGGAGTTAGTTTTTTATTTTAATTAATTTAATATATTAAATATGATAACAGATGGTTTTCTAATAAATCTATAAAAAAAAAGAAAAACGATTTTGAGGCTGCCTTTTTTTTCTTATTAATTTCTTAATAACTTGAATTAAGTTACAGTCAAATTTGTATTTAGTCTACTTTGTTAAAGAAAATTAATTTTAGCAAACCGTTGCACATTGAAAACGCTGTATACATAAGTAAGTAATAAGGTTTACCAAAAATATATGTATATGCAAATTGTACTTTTTTTGAAAAGGAAAAAATTTTTTGAAATTTGAAATTCTTTGGACTTAAAGGGATTTTTTACGGCTGGAAGCTTATCCTAATTTTCCAAAGGTGCAGCTATGTTGGCGCTAAAATGGAAATTAACACCTTTCTCTTAAAGGTCAATTCGCCCAATTCACCAAAGACATACCTGGTAATCTCGTTATGGGGCAAAAACCTAGTTGTTTTATTTCATTTTAAGATCTATAGATCCTCGCTAGATTCAACCTTTGGTACTTTTTTATGTTCCTAATTGGCTTTGAATTTGTTTAATAAATTTTCCTCATTTCATTAAAAATAAAAATTTTATTTTATAGGAAAAAATAAAAATGGGCATAAAAGCTCACTTTCCGTCTCCGATATATAAGCTAAGGTTTTTGATTTTTTGAAATCAAACCAAATCTTGCGTGGGAATGATTTTTTTTTATAATGGTGTGTTCATTAGCTTTATATGATTTAAATAAATAAAACCTTCTTGAATAAGGGAGAAATGGTAAAATTTGTAATTTGTGAATGGTGTAAGTAATTCTTTACCCGCTTTAGAATAATAAATAGTGAACTATTAATTTATCTTATATAAGGAATCAACAAAAAATTAGCTTCATATTTTCTTAGCAGAGATTGCATTTTATGCATAATTATAAATTAAATTGTTTATTTTGATACATAATATAAGTGAAATTTAGTGTGTTTAAATTTTCTTGCTTAATTGGTAACACTTAACCCTTTGAGCGACAGGATGCTCAAGTAACAAAGTTAATTTAGCACAAAATAGCTAATTAGAAGTTGTTGAGATCTTGAATTGTGACGCAATATAACATTGTTTTGAAGCGTCCATATTTATTATTAAATACAAATTGCTTACGGCAGGAAAATGTCTCGTCTTTATCTTTATTAGAATGAAACATCACAAAAGTATAACGATGAATAAAGTGGGTAATTAAACTTTTGAAATACTCAAGGCAATCAGATTTGATAAGAAATTTTTGTACGACTTAAGAAATATGAATGAAGAACCAACATTAATCACTTAAAATTTTCATGTGTTGACTAGCGATGGTGAAAGTTTTACTGTAAACAATCTAAATTGATTGTTTGCGATGAAATTTAATGCACTGTATTTTTTTAATTATCCAAATATATTCTAAAAAAATAGACTCTTTGTGGCTAATGATTTATTCAATTATAACTTTTCAATAATTTGGTATTAAGGTCCGACAGTTTTTCCTAAAGGGCCCCTTGAAGGGCCTCTCTTGGACTAAAATGTTATTCTGTCCCAAAAAGACAAGTGAAGGTTGGAAGATCTCAAAAGCAACAGCTTCAGTCTAAAATCTTTGGTTTTCATGGTGTATGTGTGAAATTTCTATGAAATTTTAAACATCAACTTTCAAATCCTTAACCCAAACTGAAAAGCAATAAATAAAGTGAAAGGGTCATAGAAAAAATATTACTTATTGGAGACCTTTAAAATAAAGGGGGGAGGCCCCTTAATCCAACCCGGTGGTTGAACAGGCTGGTTATGATTATGATGATGTTGAAAAATGGATGAAGTAAAAATTACGCACGCAGTTTTAAGCTGCCAACTCAAGTAATGCTTGTTATTCCTTTTGTTATGAGTAAGCTTTTGCCGTGGTTAACATCAGTGATATTACAGCGTTTTAAAATGATTTGTTTTAAAAACTGTTAAAGTTAACCTTTTCATGAATAAACTCGATATAAGCTTTCATTGAAAGTACGATGCAATTATGTAAAAAAATTAATTTAAATTTTTAAATTGTATTTAAAATCATTTGGTTGAAACTTGAAATGATATTAAGATTTGGAATAATCATTTATTTATAATTTTCTAAAAAAAATAAGATTCTCTGGGAAAAATTGAATTCTGTATGCTAACGGGAATAACATAATTACGATCTTCCGTACACAATTCACTCAGAATCGTTAGGTCAATCGCACACATTCTCTTATTGCAAAAAATTAAAAAAAAAATGGTTTATGCACGATACGATAATTGATTTATAAACAAAAAAAAACTTCGTATTTTAAAGTTCTTTTCACGTTTGAGTCGAATCACCGTTGTTTGTATATTTTACAAACTTTGGAAAACTTGCATTTTTACCATTTAAAACTTTAAGTATTGTAAATACTTTTTGCTATCGACGACTTTCTCACGATATTTGGAATCTAATTTATCTTTAGACAAACGGAATATGCTGGATATTGTGTTTGCCTCTTCTGCAAATTGAGTTATGCCGTCAAAACACGAAATTCTTTCTCCACTACGCAAAAACCATGCCCTTTAAAAGCAGGCCTGCTTTCCCCTTTAACCTGGAATTTTTAAGGGCGAATGTCTTTTCCTTAATATTGTAGGATTTTCATATCAAAATACATAGTGAAAAAATACATCATCTACGTGTAAATAATTTGCTACATATCAAATTAAAATATTACAGAATAATTTTCATAAATTAATTTATGTATTTATGTTAGTAAGGTATTCTATAATAGCTCAAATATAATTTTAATTAGGTCCGAAGGGATAATTCAATTTAAAAGCTCTTAAAGACATTTTCCATGTTGTTAACAAACACAAATATTGTCCTCTGTCTTCATTTTGATAGTTTTAACAACAATAAATTACATAGTTAAAAGATAATATAATGTTAAACTAAAGAAAACAAGCCATTTAGTAAACATATTATGGAATTTAATTGGCAATAACTTCGAGCCCGGCCCAATGTCATAAAAAGAAAAGAAGTGAATTTGCTTTTTTTCGACTTCAAACAGCGAACAAATATTTTACGTAATTTAGGCAGGTAACTATGTGCTCTGTGTTCGAAACTACCACCTGAGTTCTGCCACCTTATTGTAAATCTCTGATATCTGTTTTACATATTTACATATAGGTCTTTATTTAATAAAAATGTCGTCTATGCCACGTGTTATGTACCTATGTAGAATGAAGAATTTTTCCAATGCATTAAGTTTTATCATATATGAACTTAAACTGTATCATCGTAAATGAGTTTTGAATAAAATTTTTTTTAAATCTTTATGAAGAAATTTGTTATGATTTTATTACATAGGATACTATTATTTAACTTATTATTATTATTTAATTCAGCATAATTGTAAGTGGAATTATCCATTTTATCCTTAGACCTTTTAGAAAATATCCAAACATGGAAAGTAAGCACAGACCAACTTGTACTAAATAAATATTAACATATTAACTGAATTGAAAACATTTATGTTTATATTGTTACATAGCCAGAATGACCCTTTATTTAAATCTTCTTGTGGTGTGTATTATGATTGTAATCTTTTATGAAAGGAAATTGAAAATTGTTTTATTGCTTTAAAAGAAATATGCTTAAATCCTGCTCTCAAGAGCCGGTAAAATCTCTTATCAGTTTTACGCCCCTTTTGATGACTTGCTTTTGCTTTATAGCGACTTTTATTTTTGCAAAGTCGTTTTTTTCCTTTTTGTATGTTTATTTTAAATTAATACTTTTTAATTTCAGGACTAGATTGTGCTGTACTACAACTCCTATTTATATATAAGTATAATAAAAAAAGTATATTTTGTTTTAAAATATATAAGAAACCCACAGTATGTAAAAAGCTTGAAACGTGTGCACTGCATGTTTCTTGTTTAATATTGTTAATATTTTAACTTATTTCCTGTCGTTAAACATGCTTGGACTATATTTAATTCTGCAGTTTTTTGAGGACATCGCAGATCCATTACCGAAACCATTTACAAGTTTAGATGGTCCTTATCGGCATGTTCTAATACTGCAATCGTTAGAGTATGACACTGGTCCTCGATATTAATAAATTTTAACCGTTTTGTTATGGTTATATGACATTTGCAGTGCTAGTCTATGCATTGTTTTAACAAATATAAAGTTTGAGCGTTTCGCCTCGATCGCAATCTCTTCAAGGTAATCATGTACTATTTGACCAGCATGGGGTTGATGGGGCTAAAACACTATTTTCATCTAAGCTGGCAGTTAAAGCTCCAACATGTTCGTTAAGAATTGCGTCGACATATCATTAACTTGTACCGTTTTCTGTAAGCACCAGCTTCGTGCGACTTCCAAAAGAAATCTTCGCCCACACAAGTACAGAGCCACCGTCATATGGTACTTTTCCTTGGGTACACGCTATAATATAGTGTTCCCCTGGTCTCTTATAGACATTTAAACTTCCAATTTTAATATAGGGCTTGAATTTGGCTTCGTCGAAGAACATAAAACTTGACCAATCCTCGGCTGTCCAGTGTATGTGGTCTCAAGAAAGTCATTGCCTCGAAACGCGATTACTTTGCTCAAAGTTTGGGCCATTTGCGGCGTCTGAACGGTTTCAAATTAGCTAACGCATGTCATTTTCTTATAGTCCATCCAGTTGTGTTGCTTCCTCCGAGTAGTCTGAACTGGTGTGTGAAGATAGTTCCCGTTAAAGAAGAGATTTCGTTAGATCCGTTGAACTGTTGGTAGTAACGCTCCTACTGTCCTTGCCGTATATCGCCGACTCCGGCCCTCATCTATTATTGTGATAATTGTCGTAAATTTTTCTGTTACAAGCGAAATTACACAGGCTTTCTGGATGTTTTTATGTGTTTAAATTATGTTGATTATATACATTTCAAGTTGACAGGATGGAACAAACGATATAACAGATGGATAAAATCGAAATAATTTTTTCGAAAATGTTATTTTTTTAAATTTGGTACTTTTGATGACAAAATAAAAACCCACAAAAAGTATTATTATTTTTATGTAAATTAACCTTTTTTTCCTTATGGCTGTATCGTATAAATTAAAACAAGTGAAATTTTAACAAAAAATATGACCATCTTTTAACAGCGCATAAGTATTTTACGCAATGTAAACAGGCAACAACTTACTCTTCGTACGAAATTGCGTCACGTTTTCTGCCACCGCTTTTTAAATCATTGCTAACTTATAATGTCATCTATGACACCTTTTATAAACAAATAATGAAGAATATTTTTATGGCAATAATTTAATGTAAACTGCCTCCGTAGCCTATTGGTATAGGCGTGTGGCTTAGAAACCGGAGGTCGTGGGTTCGAATCCTGCGGGGACTCAACAAATTTTCATTGTTGTTTCCTTGTTGGTTAGGGCAATTTGGGCCGATCACCCAATTGTCTAAGAAGTAAGATGTTCCATGCCTCGGATGGGCATGTAAAAAGTCGGTCCACCCACCAACTCGCTTTGGACCAGCGTGTTGGGATACGGTCCAAAAACCCTCTAATGGATAGGGGTGTATTAGGGGAGGCCTATGTCCAACAGTGGACTATCACAGGCTGATGATGATGATGATGAATTTAATGCGTTTGCTTTGTGCTTGACTTGGCTAGGGCTGACCGTGCCAACCGTGCCCTCTGATAAGTATTTAATTTATAAAATTAATGTATAAAACACATCAGTTATTTAAAATTCGTCGGTTAAAAATCGATAATAAGTCTCATTAAAAATACAACATCTAGTTAAATACAGGGTATTATATTCCCTCACAATTATTATGAGCATTACAATTATATGCATGTGTAGGCAGAATGTTGTTATTGCTTAAGCCTTTTAAGCATTCAATATGTATTTCTCCGAGTACCGACTTACAAATTTTTTTGGGGCTAACCCTTTCTGTAGATTCTTTTTTTATATCGGTCTCCATAAACTTTTGCACGCTTGTTTATATTCAAAGAGAAATATTTGAATATATTTCAATGAAACAACTCTCTTTGAAATATTCAAACACCTTTAATAGGACTCTAGTTTGTATTGAAAATAAAACTTTGAATATGCTTCTTTAATGATCCTTAAAGGTGAAAGCTTTAGAATAATTTTAATTTAGAATAATTTTAAAAACTCAGTCGTCGTGATTATCTACAAGAATAATATTTAAACGTAATTTAAAATGCGGTGACGGATTTTCGTGGCCTTATTCAAGCACAATCGCATTGATTTACAATCGGTTACTATTATCAATTTATTGTATATTTTTTTCTAAATTCGGTTTGAATTTTCTTATTTTTAATGAAAATTTAAATAAAATTTTATTTAAATTTTTTTTAAGTTTTTCAGGTGCATAGAAAGAATATACCCAGTACGAAATAAAATGCAGTTCAACTCTTTACTATCAAAATTCAAAACTCGTGGAAATATATTAATAAATTTATTTAAAGTTTTATTATGACAAGTGTACATTTTTTGCGTCTTTAAATGTTACAGTAAGTATCCAAGTCAGTTACATCGCTTTTATTCAAATATCATCACGCATTATTTTTTCTTGCTTAACTACCTGGATCTTTGTTTTCCTGAAAAAACACTTATCATAAAATAATAATAACATATGGTCTTGCACCCGTCAGTATTGGAATTGACAACTCGATTAGATAATAAAGCAAGCAGAATACCCAATATAATTAAAATCAATTTGTTACATTTACAAAACAATTTTACTAAAACATTGTATGCGTAAACATTTTACTTAATAATTTCGTGAACGATTTCTGTTAGATTAATAAATTCGTAACACATTCTGACATGGGCATAGGCAAAATATTTCGACTGAGCTACAGATGTAGCGTCTCCCGAGAGCACAATTGAATTAACGTAATTTTTGTATTTTCAATATTTTTCATCTTATGTAAATATTGATAAATTGCATTACAATTAGTCCATATAAAAAATATGCAAAAAATCACAAAATAAAGTTAAGACAATAAACAAGGATCAAATTTTACTTAAAAAAATTATAAGAAATTCTCTATTCGTATTTTCCCCTTTGTCGTTTTTTTAGGCATTTGAATCCTTATTTTACAATAGAAGTTTTTTTGTGATTTCATTATAATAAACTTTGTTTCAGTTTGAACGGCACGCGGCATTTTCAAGCACAGTGCATATCGCTTAACGTCAGGTAATTATCATTTTCGTATTTTTTCTCTGTATAATGAAAAAATAAAACGTAAATTATGAAGTACATTTATTTTGCGAAACAACTATATTGCACCGGTTGTAATCATTTAAACAAGTAGTAATCTTCGTAAAAGAACTTTAAAAAAATTGATAAGACTTAACTTAGAATAAAGTGGTGTATTATAAATGTGTCGTCAATATTTATGGTCTTCATGTATAATACGTGTAGAATTGCATTGTTTCGGCTAACATAATTTTTATATTCAATGTTCACAACATTAAATAAAATCCGTTAAATAAAGTATAAAATAAAATAAAAAAAAATGTAATGTTTAAATTCCCGACGTTTCGAAGACTTTCCAAGTTTAACGTAAAATGTGCAATTTTGACTCTAGAAATAAAAATTTTTCCATTGCATCTCATTTGCAAAAATTTTGAAGTACGGCACTTTTTAAGCGCCAGCCGTTTGCCTACTGCTTATCATTTTACTTCGGAGCGTTTGGTTTGTCGTTCTTATTTTATAATTGTTGATCAAAGTGAGACGGAAATTCATGCCTTGATTTTTCTTTAAAGGTAATGTGAACACAAGAAGTTTAATTGTTGTATGATGTCACGCACGCTGAGATATAGTATGTTACGTCTATTACATTGGCCCTTGATCATAAACCGAAGCTCGTAAATCCGTGTATGATTCATTTGAGAGAGCTGCCCTGATTAGGCCAGCTCTCTTTAGATTAAAGAGATACATTTAAAGTACGCTTTTACATTATTTAAAATAAAGTCAGAACATATGGTGAATATTAAATTGTAAAGCAAAAAAAATATATGCCCCGAAAAGCTCGAGAATAACTTATATATCGTAATATCGATTGTAATTGATAGTTATCTCAACTGAAATGATTGTGAAACATATTTAAGGCAGCATTTTGATAAAATAAGTATAACTGAAATAATTAAAATTATTTATGTTATATTATTTATTTATGACCAAAACTTCTACTCTGCCTTAATTATTACTGTGAGGTCGGCAACCGGTTTAATTTTTCTTTTATGAAAAGAAGAACATGCTGCTACGCCTTTCGACATAGACGTCCTCTAAAGCTTTCCATAGTGTTATGATTAATAGTTCCATTTCAATAATTCTGCACATAAACATAATTCTCATTATTTTCTAACAATTTGTGCATATAAGTTGTAACTTGCAATATATTATTCAAATGAATATCTTAGATATTCTAACATTAATACTTAGGGAGACAAACATGCCGACACAGATTTTTGGTAACCGAGTATGTCAGCTCCCAGCGTTTAATATAAACACTGATATTTAATAAGTTTGCTTACTCATAACATTAAAATATACATATGCATTGTGATTTTGAAAAGCCTGTTAACTTTACATACGAAATATTACTCCTGTATAATTTGTTTAAACGTAACTTTATGTTAGGTAACAATTCCTTAAAAAAAATATTTCTTCTATTATTATTGTATTTATTAAGAATTTTAGTCGTATTTATTCTAGTAATTGCAGGAAATTTAGTTCTACGTCTGCTATAACAACTTCAGTTGAACAGTTAAACTTCAGTTGCTTAAGAAAATTTTCAAAAGTTTTATGAAATATGTTAGCATACCAAAATAATAAATTTTAAAAACATTTTAGGTTTATTTATTTAAATATTTTTATATGGGAATCAGATTATATTACATTCAAACAAGATTATAACTTTTTTATATTTCCCATGGTTTCGGTATTGTTTCTTCGGGTTACAATATATTTTATGTTATTATTATACTTATAAATATATAGACCTAACTGCCTCCGTAGCCCAGTGGTATGGGCGTGTGTTTTACAAACCGGAGGTCGTGGGTTCGAATCCTGCGAGGACTTAACAAATTTTCAATGTTGTTTCCCATTGATTAGAAGGGCAATTTGGGCTGATCGCTATGGTGCCTGAAAAATAAGATGATCCATGCGTCGGATGGGCATGAACGGCAGTCAGTTCGCCACCAACCGCATTGGACCAGCGTGGTAGGATACGGTCAAAACCCGTTTATGGATAGGGTGTATTAGGGAGGCCTATGTCCAGCAGTGGACTATCACAGGCTGATGATTGATATAGACCTTGCGCATCACTTTATTAACCTTCAAAAGAATATACAAACAAAATTACAATAAAAAAAGGTAGATTTGAACGGTCTAGAACTGTATCATAACCATTTTCCACCTTGCTTGATTCTTGACCACTTATTCTCAAAACTAAACTCCAGCATAAAATTACTTCTAGACCCCAACATACTATAAGCTCAGTATGTGTCAAAATTTTAACAGACATACAAGCAACACCTTATTATGCCCGTGACCGTATAAACTTTAGGTTGCATATTTTAGTGAGACCTATATTAAATATCAATAACATTTGTAAATAAGAGTTTTTATCCCAAGATGAAGCTAATTAAATGTCTAAAAAACAATAATTAAAACTTGATTTACTGCCACAGACATTTTTCGCTTCGCTGAGCATAAATATATCTTCACCGATGTACAACGATGACAAAACTTTCATTAAGCAATTACTGTAAGAGAGTTTTATTTGTTTCTTAAATGTAGCCCACATTAAATTACGGTGTTCTATAAATCCGGTGATTAATACTGTAAATATGTATGATACTTTATTAATAAAATAGAACGTCCTTGTAACGAACAACTTTCATAATATTTTGATATACATCAAAATATTTGAAAAACCTAATAAAACACGATCAATTTCAATTCTTAAAGTCCAACGCTTTTGTACAAAAATACAATATATCATACTTAGGTTATTTTTTTTAATTTTTCATTATATATTACATCATATTATACGGTGTTAAGGTTTAACAAACAGTTTTTTCTGTATACACTAAATGTGAACAACAGAGTAAACTCCGTACATAGACTCAGTTCAATGAATGCAATCTCTATTTTATTATTATCCTCTGTCACTATGCATTATTAAGTGACAAGGGATATTAGAAACGTGCGATATATATTTTAGTAGCTGTTATCCGCGACATCGTCCGCGTGGAATAAGAGAAATGTCCGCGAGACGAATTTATATACATTGTATAGTGTATTACAAACGGGGTGTTTTATTGCAGGTACCTATCATGAGACACAAAATGTAATGGGTTTTGTTACGACGATGATGAATGTCTATATTGACTTTATTCCTCATTAAGCCCCGAGTTTAAGCCCCGAGTTTAAGCCTCAAGTTCATCTCCGTACAGTTTTAAAGTACAAAATTGCCAGAAGCACACCACTATTTTTTGAGTATCTAGACACAAAATTTTATTGTTTTATGTCCAACAGGGACGATTTCCTTATAAACTTTTATACCTTTCGACCACTCTTATCGCAATATTTATAGCATCGTTCCAGTGTACCAAATTAAGATTAATATTTTTTCTCAGAATCGGAGTGATCATGGTGTGGCCTTAATAGAATTAAGTAAACATATGATTATTTATGCCTTAACAAAATATTAATTTTATTTAAAAGACAGAAATCAGCGCCCATTTGTAAAGAAAACTTGTAGTTATCCGCTTAAATAGCATACACTGGTTTATCCCATTAAATGATAGTAAAATTAGTACGTTGAAATCTACTACTCGGGTAGCCCTTAAAAAATTAGGAATAAGCTTATTTGAATTTACTACTTATAATTCACATTTTTTAATCGTACGAGTGTGTATAAAAATTCTTATTACACTAACAGCAACCTAAAAAGTTAATAAAGTAAGCCCCTACATAAAAATCATCCTCATAAAATGAATGGTATTATTTCACTACCCATTTATATAATAATAGTTTCTATGCGCGACTTTTACCACATATACCCCCGCAATTTCCTTTGGAGGATTTCGCGATTACCGAGTTCAAATACGGGATATCCAATATTAGTATATATATATGTATGTACATAAAATGTTTTATTTTTGGCAATCATATCTTTAAAAGCATAATAACTATTTTATTTTTTTTAATGCTTTTTATATTTATTAATACGTCAAAACTAAGGAGCCAAATACTACTGAAACAAAATCTTAGAAGAACTTCATACTAAGCCCCATATTCGATGTAACGTTATAAATCAGGATTAGGTATGACATAGTAAAAGTGAAGTGGGATCGTTGGATTGAACCTTCTATGAAAATAAATAAAATATATGCACATAAACTATAATTAAATTCACCAATTTATTATAGCAGAAATAATAGTAATCATTTTACATTTAATGTAATATATTAGAAATAAAAAAATACGGATTTTATATATATGAGACACAAAGATTTGTGGTTTTATCTTAAACAAGGACGAATTTTCATATAGACTTAAAGTCTCTATTAAAATACTTTCAACCACTTTATTTGCAATAATAAGTAGCCTATCTCCTTTCTTGAAATCTATTGTGTATTTTCCAAATTTAATCAAAATAAGTTCAATGGTTTACTTTGTGAAGACGGACAGACAGACAGTTTTGCGTTTAATTTAATATTAATATGGAAGGATTTAAAAAGTTTCGAAACGTCGTAATAAACTTACGGCATTTCGAAACTTTTGAAGCTCGTCTACGGTCCGATTTAAATGGTCGTCGTATCTGAAGCCGGACTGAAAATATTTTCATTTTTAAATAATGATCTTGGCTAAGTGACCACGAAAGCCTTAATGGCTTTAAAAGAAAGTTTAAATTATAAACGATACACAATCCGTATTTTTTTCTCATAAACACATATGAGAATCTCAGACATAAGTTTATGATTGTTCATAAACTTATTTTATTGATGCAATAAGGCAAAAATCATGTTGTGCATGACGTAAAAGCCTTATCTAGGGAATAATTGTCCCATTCGTAACATTTTATTATTCGATCAGTAGCATATTCACATTGTCGACTAATTCTTCACCTTAATACTATTTCTTTGGTATCCAGAATCTTGATCTTGTATATTATATATTACGAGAAGGAATTTTTTATTTGTTCATGACACATCAGTCTTTCCGTGACCACGGCCGCTAGGAAGTGAGTAAAGTTAATAAACGGTATGTAATTAAAAGTCGTAAGAACCAATAAAAGTCCTTACTATTTTAAAATGTGTTAATTAAAGGGAATATGTATAGTTCAAAGTAAATAAATCACGTATTGCTTTATACATACCAAATACAAAATATATATTCCGTATGTAAATATTTTAGCATATTTTAAGCGTTTGGTAAGATTTCATAACTTTTTTTCTGAATTTATTGCCCAGGTGTGTCGGACGTGGATTAAAACCAGCCGGCATAGTCTTGATGGATATTACAGTTTTTACGGCTGTTTATCATGGCGTTTTTTATTGTATTTCATAGTTAGCTTTTTTACGTGTCACATTTTTGCATATTACTTCATTAACTATTTAAAAACACTCGATCAATCGGAAAGTATTTAGAAAAAATTCTGTATTAATTTATGAAGGACCGTTAATTAGTATTTTTGATAGAAAATGTAATATCTGTCATAAAAGCGGCTAGAAACATCATCATAAATTTAAAATGTGTGTTTTAAGATATTTATTATATCAATAATCCTTTTAACAAAACAATTATGAATATAAAATAAATACATTTTCTATTGATTTATGTTGTACTATTGTCAATATGACTCAAATTGGCTTTGAAAATACCACGTGCATTTTTAATACATAAGTATGAATTCTTAATAGAGGCAAATAAAATTTTAAGATGAAAATACTTTAGTTAATTGATCCATGTATTGAAATTTATAGCAAAGAGTAAACGTACTTCAATCCAATATAAATGCAAACGACGACATTAAATCTGTATCGAAACCTCCCTGTACTTTGATTTTAAATACGTGAGCCATTTTCGTTAGGAATTGAAAAAATACAATTTATTCTTTACGATAAATTGTACATACAACGTCAATTATTGCGCGCTGGTCCAAATTTTTTTTAGTTTTTAAATAGGATAGGATTTATTGTAAGATTTTTAGAACATTTTTGATGTATACAACTTTTAGAAGTCTCAAAATTCAAGATGAAGACAACAACTTAACGTATCTTATACTAAAAAACATTAAAATGGCTCAAGTGACCTCGATACACCGCATAACATCACATAACCCACTCAACAACGAACACAAATCACAGAGACAACCTTATTACACACGAGTAGAGTTCCGTTCGGGTAGCCACAATGTTTTCAGACCGTCTTTTTATACACGATCTCGACAAACATAATGCAATATTGATATTCCTTTTTAAAACCCACTTATAAATAGTATTCTGACTTACGTATTTAACAAAAATATGATGACTCCAACAGAATATTACAGAATTGGTAAACCATTTATAATGAAGCGGGTGACAAAGTGCCCTCAGGAAGAAACTTCCGGTTTTTTCCCTTAATGCATTTTAAGTTTCTAAATATATAAAGGTATTCATTTGATCAAAAGTTATCCACAAAATGACAAGAATTAAACATTTATTATATTACCAAATGAGGTTCCAATATGCTTTTTGCAATTTTAATATGTTTTACAATAATGTATTTTGAAGTTTTGAATATTGATTTATGTTCTGGATTTTATTAAGAATATTGGAACGGACTATGTAAGACCAAATCAAGTCTTTAATTTTATGTATGTGTTTATATCCTTGAATTTAAAAAAATTTATTTCTTCAATAGTCCATAAATTAAATAAAATTAATTAGTAACTAGTATTGTAAACATAAATTTTAAAGTGTTTTATTTATTAATCCAACGGTTTAAAATGAGTTGGAATATATATTATATGATTCAACATTATTTTTGAAGTTGAATCTATAAAGGTATATGATTCAACTCATTATTAAGCGCGTAACTTTATTAGGTTGTTATTTTAATAGTTTTTGGCCCAGTTACGCTTCCAGACACTTCTTGGTAAGCTTCATCTAACACAGAGTTGCAAGCTACCGTCCCCACAAACTAGTGGCTGAAACTTTTGCAAAGTAAGGCACAGTACAGGAGGCACGTAGTTAGGCATTTTGTTATGTTCCTGAGGATCGTCGGCGATCAGTGTACGGACCGGAACGCCGATGATCTGGTGACTGCTTTAATCGATTACTGGGGGTGAGAACCGCCCTTGAACGCGGGTCTAGTGTATGCAGTGTGTGTATTTCGCTGTGCTCGTAAGCGAAGTCATACTACAGGTGAGTGTGCTGCCCATACTTGTGTGGTATGTAAGTTTGAATATGGGGACCGACGTTATATCCGGAATCTCAGCGACCCCTTTCTCATCAGAATCGAGAAGAACTTTTTGCGGTCTACGCTTTTGTCTGGAGCGTTTGGATTGGTCGTGTCTGCTGATTTCACCAGCGGAGGGTTATTATTATTATTAACAATTTTATCGATGTGTTTGAAAGTGTTCTTAGAGTGTTAGTATTTACAGTCGCTGTGTACGTCAATTACGTTGGTACCACTGGGCCCCGGTAGCTCGGCGGATGAATTTATTTTGCAATTATTGGTGTTTATGCAGAAGTGCGGAGAATACATGAGCGTTGGCATGCATAAGCCATGATTGGGTGTATAACTTATATAACAAGAGTTTATACTTAGCGAAATTCTACTTTGAGAATTTGTTAGGTTGTAGAGTCTGGTCGATACGGACAGAGCCTTTTTTATAAAGCCTGAATATGAATTTTGAAAGACATGTAGCAGTCAGATATTTGGCCTTCCTCTCCGAAGGGATCGGTTGGTCGTTAAGTTTTAACGGCTTTAGCGTCTAGCATCGGCCAACGCGTGGCTTTATCCTTGTACTTATAGATAGGGTAAAAACCGGGGGTATTGCTTAAATACGACGTAGTCTAGACCAATGAAAGTGTATTGCAAAACTTTTAATCGCAGTTCACGTCAATTCTTTATTTATGAAAGCAATTTCATAAGCAATTGGTCGCATTCTGGAACTTTTTGTAGATATAATTTGGTCTTAGAGACAAACGATAGCCGGATTTACATCGTCGGGCTTTGAAATGTCGCTCGTGTAGAGCGTGAATAATTGTAGGGATAGGACTGATCCTTAAGGGAGTTAACTAAAGGGACGGCTCGTGGACAGGTGCCTATATCAAAGCAATTCGCAAGTTGGTTGATGATTTGAACCAAGCCGAACGCATAAGAAAGATGGCCCTGGAATCGGGTTGTTAAGGGTTAAATAATTTGAAGGCTAAATGGTGGACATAGTGCTTCGGAGTAAACTGAATTCCAGTTTGGTAGGGTTATTTAGAAGGCTGATCTTGCAACCGAAGGTTATTTGGTTCTATTTTACCAGCAGTTGAGAAAATAATTGGAGATAACTCGGTAGGTTAATGTTTGTTTATTGAAATACCATAACGATGGTTCTTTCCAGGCGTCAGGAAAGAGTCGATAAGAAAATGTCAAAAATGTTGCCAGAAAGCTGGCTGGGTAATTTTTTAATTTAAATTGGATAGGCGGATGTGGGAATTTAATAATACAGATATTAGGTTGATTTTAAATTGGCCCGCGTAGGAGCCCAGTTGATTGCGGTAAACTGGTTGGCCAAATTTGGTGTATGCTACGTTTGCCAGGTATTAACACCTCAGTAATCGTTATTAGGGTTATTTTTGATAAAAGGTCACTTGGGTTCAAATTTGATTCCAGAAAAAAAGGTTTAAATACTCCAAATTTCGTAATTAACCCGACTTGGATGCTTATCTTCCAAATAATTAAGGCCAAACAAAAATTTTTTAGGAACGTAAAACGGATTAATTAATTTTTTTAGGAAAAAATAAAACTATTGCTTTGATTCAGTTTTTTTAAAATGAATGCCCGTTTTTTTGTTTAATTCGCTTGGGTGGGACATACACAAAAAATTTTTTGTAAAACGTTGACTAAACATCAAAATGCTCCAGATACTACACATACTACCCTGCACGGGCAATTGTGCCTAGCACGGCAGCACTGTAACACCGGCCACTTGACGGTTAGCTTTTCTTCTTTCTTCCGGTGCTGTCTTCTCTTTTCGGACGATCTTCATTCTTCCATAGTTTTGATACACGTTCACGCGGGACTAATGCCTCTGCGGAATCACAGGGAGGGAGGTCCGTACTGTGCGCAGCAAGATTTAATAACAGTTTAGTATTACCTAACTGTAGTTTTTCAGACCATCACGACAAATAATTTATAAAAATAAGACACATTCAAAAGATTTCACTTCCATTGTTGGAATATCATACTAAAACTGTTGCAGTATGAACCATATATATCATTTAAAAGTGGTAGGTCCCCTTTTTACAAAGAGTCGTTTTAGGGCGCTGCGACAGAATTTTGAGCTGGTGAATTCTTGGGCATAAGTGCTTTTATGCATTCTATAATATAATTAAAACACGAACAAAAATCATTTTTAAGAACACTATACAATAAGCGGAATAAAAAATTTGATTTAGAAAAGAAAAACAGCAAAGATCCTACAGGTATCAGACATATTGATGCATTGGCTATTGCGGATAAAATAGATATAAGGTAAAATAACTTTTTGTCCTATGATAATTCAGTAGTTAAAAAAGTAAAGAATATTTAAAAATATTGCTATTTTAAAAGTATAATAAAAATATAGTGTTATTTATTGCTCTATCTACACAAAAAAATTGGAGTTTCTAGTTAAATTTTCAAAATAATTCACTAACAAGTGAAAATATTAACAAAAATAATATGACCGACTTCTAACAGCCTATAACTGTTCTACGCAATAAAAGTAGGTAACAACGTGCTCTCCGTAGAGATTACGTCGCGTTTTCTGCTGCATTTTAAATCTATGATCACTTTTAAGGTATTAATTACATCAATATGTCATCTTTGACACGTTTTATGTACATACACATATAAAGAATTTTTAATGCTTAATAAGAACTATTATGTTAATTGTATTATGATAAATAAGCTTTGAATGTGCCTGTTTGAAATTTAAAAAACATGTTTTTTTTTTAAAATGCTTATTGCGCGTTATTTTTAAAATATAGAAAATTGGTATCATGGCCTTTATTGTGGAATTCAAGTTATACAACTATGTTAAACTTACTTTATGCTTGTCTTTTACTGTTTTGACAGGGTTTGTAATTTAATAGCACAAGGTTGTGACTTTTCGTGCCTTTATTTTTTTTATTTCTCAAACATCTAATATAGTCCTTATCATAAAATTACTACAAAGAAATCTTTGCGTATCGTCTGTTTGTTCTGCTTCATTTTAACCGGAAAAAATATGTCTTAACCGACTTCTCAAATGAAGAAGATACTCAATTCAGAGCGTTTCTTTTTTGTATAAATATTATCTTGTTGTCCATTCTTTCTTTAAATGATAGATATGAGTTATCCTTATAGTGTATAAATTATGTTTAATGTAATTATACTTCTTAAGCTGGTCTATAATAAAGTCAAGATCGCATATATCTATGCTCTAAGAATAACGCGTAATAACCATGTTAATTTTTGAACTTCAATTAGGCGTTTTAAAGTTTATTTAATGAAATTAAATCGCTAGATTTATTTAATTTAGATGAATTTAATCAGGCAGCAGACGAGTTCGCCGCCGCCGCCGATGCGATGGTTAGGTTTTCCTTCTTGTTAAATAAAGAATTTAATTACTGCCCTTAAGGCTTAGGTAGCGACACCCTAGCAGTAGCCAGACACACCCTACACTTAGAGTGTAGGACATACACACACTCACGACATCGGCCCCACCGGTGAGGTCGATAATTCACACCCTTTGCTATATGACACGTAGCTAACATATATTAGATAGGAGCGTTGCTGGAGTTTCTTGCGCCACTTCTTCTCCCAGCGCCAACGCTTTAAGAAGTGGTAGTAAAATTTAGATAGAGCTCTTCTAGCTATTTAAAAGATCATTGCAAAGCGTCTGAATCGAGCCGAGGCGTCGGCCCACCTGGGCAGCCCTCGATTCAGTATGCTAACGGGTACCAGAAAAGTGACAGCCCAAGCCTAGGCTCCCTTCTGGGGCCCTTGGTGAGTTAAGTCACTTACGGGAGACGCGCTGTGCAACGGCCCCTGAACCCGGTTATGTTCTAATAGGTTTCTTCCTCAGAGCACGAGATCCATCAAAAAAAAAAAAGCTTTGACTCAAAGTATATTTTGCTAATATTTACTATTTAAAATTTTATTCTATTTATCATTACGAGAAAAGAGTTCATCAAAAAAGACCTAATATTTTCCTGTATTAAATAATAAAATTTTTTGCATTTTTAATTGTCACTCATATTAAACACGCTGCATAATAGTTAAATTAATAGGTGAACAAAAAATATGCGTTAATTAGAAATATAGGCGCCTGTGACAAATAACAGTAATTTCTTAAACAAAAGGCAGTAATTTACGCCATTGAAATTTTATTTTTCCCGGAAACCTCGGCCCAATTTTTGGTAATGAACTTGGATCCTTTTAAACCCATATTTAATGAACTTTCGCCCATTGCCCAAGCGTTGGAAAACTTTTGGGATTGGAAAAGTTGTAAACCCAACGTCCCCATAGTCAGTAAAATAAAAATGTTAAAATAAAATAATGAAAGAACTTGGTCATTTAAGTAAATTTTAATTTTAAATAAATTAGGAAAATAAGTTTTTTAAAACAATTTACAAAAATCTATTAAAAATTGTATGGAAATCAAAATAACTTCGAAGTTTTGCATTTCTACCTTAAACAAGTGTTTTTCAACATTTGATGGTATGTTGCATTTTTACGTAAAACAAAATATCCGGATGTTAATTTTTTGTTAAAACAATTTACATACACATTAACAGAACCCCATCCACACCTTGGCCGAGTCTTGTTTCACTTACCCTAATTACTTGGCCGCTTTCACCCTTTTTAAGGAATAAAAAATTTCCCAGACGCCTTTTTTGTTTTGAGGACCCAAAAGACGAAGTACTTAATTGGAAGGAAGTTTTTTTATGTCACCGTTGCTCCGTCCGGACTTTTTTTGTTCATTCTTTTTTTAAAGATAGGTTTAGCTGTCGTTGTCCATTATTTATTAGTCATTAGTTAAGTCGATTTTTGGAATTAAAGAGATAAAAAACATTTAGAAAAGTTAAAACACCCGAACCTAGAAGATGACTTAAACTTGTTTCTTAATTGACTTTAACAAGTCTATAAAGAGACCCTTAGCGCAACATCTTTGTTTTGGGGATAAACCCACAAGCCAAAAATTAAAAAAAAAATAATTTTTTAATTTGTAAATATAATGTTTATCCTTAAATTTTGTTTCAAAAAATATATTTTGGCATAAACTGTACTATCATTTATCTTTCACTTGAAAACCAGGCAGACATACCCCTAATATCCCACTTCAACCTTCGGCATTCCATCCAGCCCACATCACCCACTTTGGAAGTCATCCCTTTGCCGAGAGCGTTGTATTTGGGCACGACCCACGTTTTCCCGGGTGGAAATTAGAACAAAGGTTAAAATCCCAGTTCGGAGGAGGATGACCGAAAGAAGCCGGGGATGGATGGAACCACAGCGCCCCTGCCGCGCCAGGGCGCTGTGGCCCCTGAGGGGGCCCCTGCCGAAAGGGCGCGCGCACAACCTTCCCCGTGACATGCCCTGGGCGGCAGGCGGCCCCCGCCCGAAGGCTTGAAGGGGGCTGTTTTTTATAACCACATATTCCTGCCCCTCTGACGACGGGGAATCCGGGCTGGATTTTAAAAAGAAAAAAAGGGGTGTTCTTACGTTTGACCATCCCCCTGTTGGTAAATGAGGTTGGTGGGTGTAGTACTTTAATGCCCATGCGGATTCCCAAACTCCTAAAAACTGGGAAAAAGAAAATTTGGAGTCCACGTAGGATTGAACCCGATTTCTTCCAAAGCACACGCCTTTACTACTAAAATAAAATTAAATAATTTCTTAAAATAAGTAAAAGTAATTCAATAAAAAATAATTATATAAATTGTTAACTTATGTAAAAAAACACACAGGTGGACTTTTTAACATCGTTTACTTATCGTGAAAATTTTAAGCTAGACTAATAAACAAAGAGTTGCCGAACTTATTTTACATAGGAAAGGAAAATTTGTAAGTATAAATTGAGAGTTTACTAGAATTAGTTCAAGGCTTTTGTAATCTAAAGTTTTTTGGGTCAGCTTTATTATTTGCTTTTGTGGCACACAATTGTTAAGTTCTTTCTTAAAACCTCTGGGGAAAATTGCTTTTTTTAAATTTCCTTAAAAAAGTTAAATAGGGACTTTGGAGCTTCTGTAATAGCTACATCAAATTGCTTTTAATGAATAGTTTTAAAGTTTTGATTACTTTTGAGGATTCTAAAGGGGAGTTTATAACAAATGTTATTAATTTTAATACATACGTATGTCAACTCGTCACTTGTTTCTTGGGGAGGGATTAAACTTTTGTTTTTAATGACCTTGGTTTTAGTACCATTTTTAGTTGGGGTGTCGTTAAAACACACAAGAAAATATAAAAATTGTTTATAAGTCCTTAAAAAATCTTATTTTGGATAGCTTTTAGTATTGGGGTTATTTTTTAAGAAAGAATTTGATCTTTGGCACCTGATGGAAAGTGTTACCCTTTCCATGGAATTCCAAACATCAAGGGCTGCAAATGCGTTGGATCCATTTAGGATTAGGGGCTCTTTCTTGAAGGACTTGTCATATTAGTTCAGAAACACTGCTGGCAGGTTGTTTGGGAAGGGCTGGCATAAAATTCGTAACGGATGGTTCATACCATCCGATCCCAAACCAAGATTATTTAGGATTTTCCCGGGGCAAAAATATATTTATTCCCGGTTTCCGGATTCTTTCCAGCATCCATGATCACGGGAAACTGTTGGTATATTTCCTTAAACAAATTCTTTTTGAAGAAAATCCTAAATTATGGTTTATAAAATAACCGTAAAAAAAGAAAAATTATCAAGATACTGTTAACGCCAGGGCTGAATTTTAGAAGCGGGTGTTTGAACAATTTAAGCACTACCGTTGCATTGAGAATATGCAAAAAATGGATCTGTCGGGGTTAAGGATAGAGACCATCGGGAAGAGCCGGCTGTCGAAGATTTTGCTGTTGAACGAAATGCCCAATCAAATAGGGTTGTTTCCGGTGGCCCGCCCGATAGACAAAAAAGCGGCGAACTTGGGGTTATAAAGCTGTAAAATGGGTGAAAAGAAACATATTTTTTTTTATTTTTGAGTAGGTGTTATACTTATTTATTTAAAACAGTACCCTTTAATCAAATTGGTATGGGGCATGTGCTTTAGAAACCCCAGGTCGTAGTTTCGAACCTGGGAGGACCTAAAAAATTTTCATTGTTGTTTCTTTGGGAGCCCGGTCGGTCCCCCACCAACCGCATTGACCAGCGTGGTTGGATATGGGTCCAAAACCCTAATGGATATGGGTGAAGGTAGGTCTACACCAGTAATATCACAGATGGGAAAGATGATGATAATTTTTAAACCATTAAAAGATCCCTTTCCAGGAAATGGGCCTTTAGAATCCAAATTTCCCGGATTTATTTTTATTTTCAAGTAAAAAACTAACAACATATTTTGTAAGACCAATGTGACAAGTATGACCTTTCATGATGTACCTTAACTGCGAATTACATCTTTTATTGTTTGGTGTTGTTTTTACAAATAAACCTAATCCGAATGTGTCCCTTTGATTTCGTGTCGCGTCAGTTATCCGACCTATCCAGCTACAAGGGTGTGTTCATTGTTATAACCCAATCGAACTGCTATATTTTCTGTTGGTCGTAATCGACTGGGAAACTCTTATTATAATGATGTTTTATTTTTTAAAGTTTTAGTTATTAATTTTACAAAAATATATTTTACCCTTTTTGCAATTTACGTAACTAAAGTTCTTACTTTAATATTAAACGTTAATATTACTATAAATTCTCGTGACTTGAATTTACATCGTATATCCATAGAATTTGGCAATGTATAAGGACCCGCATCCATAATGGCACAAAAAAATATTTTGATTGGAAATAACTCAATATCTTCGCAAACACGCCGTTGCCAATGGGTCGTTAAAACTCAAGTGCCTTAAATATTTCCCTCAAGTATTGATCTTTCTACTCGATCAATATGACAAGTATTGACGCAAGAACTCACAAAGGTTTCCATAGAAACTAACGAAATTACATGTTACCGGTTTATCTGTGTATGTTAATTTATTTCGTTTGCATTACGTACTTATTTTTACATAAAATTTTAATATTGAATATTTTAATAAAAATTAAACATTTTTTTGTTTATATAGTAAACAGTAAGATTTTTTTATCCCCTTTTGCCCTTTGAACTTTTTTTCACAAATCAGAGATAATGAAATCAATTTCATCTACATTTTTTTTCTTAGTATGATGAACTAATCGTGCTGACTTTTGATACTACCAGCATAAAAAATAGTCGGTTTCAAAACCATAAAGAACGTCAAAGTCTTCAAACTTCCAATAACACTTTGTAAAATCTGTCACTATTCTATGATAAATCATAAACACATTTAAAATAGTATATATCACATTTTAATGATATTTTAGTATTTTCCATTATACAAAAATACTTCTTTTAAAAACTTAAATTCAACACTTAGTCGTTACCGCTTTGAATCTTTTTAATAAACTTATTTATGATCAACTTTTGTTTTCTAAATTGAGAATACAAATGGGTTAAAAAGATGTCGATTAGATAAAAGAAAAACGCTAAAAATTTATTTCGTTAAACGTTACATTGACGGGTTTGTTTCCTTTTGGGAGGCCCGAACTTTGTACTTTGGACTAAAAACGGAATGTTTTCTTTATCTCGGTTTTTGAATTTTGGAACAAGGGGTTTCAATTTGCTTTTTGTTAACCAACGCGTAATTCTTTTTCTAGTTTATTCCATTTTTGAAAAAAAGTTTTGTTTACATTAGAACTATTTTTAAATATTAAAATTGTTTCGATTGCTGATAAAAGTAAGGGGCTCTATTATTCGCAAAAAGGGGTTTGGTTTTTCATGAAACCCACAAATGTTTTATAAATTTTCGTTGCTTTTTTTTAATTTTAAAGGCATGGAACGTTATTTAAAAAGACAGTGACACACTTCAGAAATGTCACTATGGTTTAAAAGGTGACAATCTTCGTCTTTGAACTTGGAGCCACCAAACAAAAGTTGAGTATATAATAAAAATTTACCGGTAAATAGGGTATCCTAGGGTCAATTCATCCTTTTTTTTCATCTATAAAAATTGACCATTTTTTTAAAAAAGGAAGAAATAGTATTATTTGAGAAAAGTCCGATTTAATGTTATTGAATTTTTCAATTAATGGAAGTAAATAGTAGAGTGGGAGGTTTTTTAATAATTTCTTCAAAAAGAAGAACAAAAATGATTAAATTTATGAATAAATAAGAAAGAAATATCAAACCACTAATTTGGTTTTCCGGTTTTAAATATTTATTCCGACTTTTCTGATTTTTTCAGCATCCATCATCACGGGCAGACTAAGTTGTAAGGAAATTATTTTCAAAACTGTTTTTATTTTAAAAATTGAGTATCTTTCATTTCAATTTTAATGTTTTCCAAAAAAGTATTTTTGTCCCCGGTTTTAGTTTTTTTTAAAGTCTGCTTTAATTTTGAAATTTTGATCCAAAGGGGCAAAAAACATCTTCAAATTAAAAACCTACTAAGAATGGGGACCAGAGACTATAAGAAAATTAAATTTTCTTGGTTTTAAGTTTAATGAGATGAAAATTGTCGAAAAATATTTAAAATAATGTCTGAATGATGGGTTTTAAAAAATACCAATATTTTAAAACAACTCAGTAACTCAAAATTAAAAGAATGGTGATTAAAAAGCAAGAAAACTTATTTAACTTTTCTTAGAAGCTAAACTTTTACTAAAAATATAAAAGTTGAATATTTGTTACTGACATTAAATTAGTTAAATGCAGAAAAAAATTGTTGTTGTTTTTTGTTAACCTTTGATTTTTTATATTATAAAAAAAATTATAATTAATTAAATCTAAAAACAATTTTCTAAAATCTTTTAAATATTTTTCTAATTTAAGAACCAGTTTGATTAAAAAGGACTCTTATCCGCTTCATTTCAATGAGCTACTTTCAGCAACTTTTGGATTATTACATCATTATTTTGAAACTTATATTAAAGACCTTTGTTAAAATTTGTAAATTTTTAAAAGAAAAAAGAGGACAGTTTTACATAATCAAATTGGAAAAGCGCAATGACCAATTGCTGGAAAAAACATAAAGAACACCCAAAACTTTGGATTTTCCGGGGAGCACAATACATCGAGGTAAATTACTACATGAATGGAGTACTTCATCAACCTTCCTTTTTAAGTATTTTTCCCGGGACTAAATAAAATTTTTTGTAACAAAAACATAAATTATAAAAACCCTATTTATTAATAACCCGCAAAAAAAAAAAAAACCAAGTTTTTGGTTGAAATATCTACTGTAAGGTTCGGAAAAAATCGATAAAAAATTTTTGGGAAACATTTTAAATGAATCATAAAATTTTTAAAAAAATAAGATTGAAATATTCAATAAAAATTTATTGAATTTTAGAATATGGATTTTTTTTTCGTTTAATTTTTTAAAAATTTAAAATTGACTGACATTTCCTGTTCTTTTTCAAAAGGTTTTATTAGATCATTTTGAGGCCTATTAGAGCTAAATTGGGGTTTAAGAATGGGATTTTTAGAAACCCAAATTGTGTCTTTAAAAATATTTTGAATTACGAGTCCATTTTTTATTTTTCAATATCATGAATTATATTATATCAATTTTCTAAAGTTTCTTTTTAGCGAAAGTCATATTAATTTATTTATATTTAGAAACACATTAAGACTATGTGTTTTTTCTCATTTTTTTTTAAAGTTCAAGTTTTTAAAATTTTATGTTAAAAGAAAGGTCCCTAATGTATTTTATAACACGGCTTTCAAAATTAAGAATGTTGGGACAAAAGCCCGGGGCAAGGTGGATAAATGGAAAATATCTTTGGTTGCCTTTCTTTATTAAGAAAAAAGCCTTTAAATAGTCAAGAATGCATTTTTTGTCGGGTACACTTTTTAAATTTTACTTGTTTATTTTAAAAAATCGTAATGTGTAAATAACTTTTTTTTTTCCTTGGTATAGTATACATACTAATAACGAAATTATAACTTGAGTACTTCCTCCATTTGGGACGTCGATAAACAACAACAACAGCTTTGAATATAATTGTAATGCAAATTTAATTATTTTTCATGTTTATTATCCTCTCATCGACCAGGATATTCCTCATTAAATCTGGGAATCTAATTTAGGTTTTTTTCTGGTTGGTGGGTTAAACCCGGGGATCACCGTCTAAAAAGAAAGATGATCCATACGTCGGTGGGCATAAAAAAGTCAGTCCTGATGGTCAAAACCATCCTTGGTAGTTCTATTAGTGGCATTTATAGGGTGTCAGAGCCTTCAAATTTACTGACAACAAACTATTCGTAGAATGCAGTTCACCCGCAAGGTTGCAGAGGTGATGGGTTCGAGTAAATTTGTTATACGAATTGATAGATTAGAAGCCCCCCAGGATAACTTGGAAAAGTGACTTCATGTAGGTTTTATGTGCAACAATATGATTCTTAATTTTTGTTTTCTATTTAATTCATTGTGTAATGAAAACAATTGTTTTGGTGGGATGAACATATGGGATGTTAACGTTTTTTTAAAGAAAAAAAAAAAGCGATTTACCATCCCTAAATTTCCAAATTCGTATATGCAACATTAACGCAATTTTAATGGTTGTAAAATTCTTTTCCATTAATAATAAGTTAAAGGCAAACGCAGTGCTTAAGAGTTTGTTGAGAATCGAAAAATGTAAGTCCAAACCCCTTTAAAGGATGTTACCTTTTTAATCCCCTTTTTTATAAGTGGTTTACCGGTAAACCGGTTTTAGTCCCGGCTTTTCACGCTTAAAGGGAGGGAAAGTTATTTTGCCCAGGTCCAAGGAGGGCGTCCATCCACCGGGTCAGTATCATTAGCAGGAATATAAACTTATTACAAATAAATGAGGAATAAAAGAAATTTAGCCAGCTTTACTAAATATGTTCAGGCAGGTAAATTCAATTGCGATAAAATTTTAAATAATCAGCTTTGAACCTAAAAGCGACGAAAGAATTAAAAGATTTTAATAATATTCATTTTAGTTTATTTTTGATTGTGATATAATTGTTACCCAATATTATATTTACATCTTTTTTTGACTTAAATATTAACTTCCAAAAAAATTGTTGGAGAATTAATATTTGTTAAATATTTAAATAAGCTTTAATAAAATGAGTTTTTATATGAAAAAAAAGTTTTCCCAATTGGTTTCTAGATAAGATCTAAGTAGAAAATAACTTTATCAAAATCGTTAGAAAAATAGAAGGTACATTTAAATTTCACAGGAAAGTCAATAATAAGACTTCTTTTTGATATGTAATTTTCATTTTTTGTACACGAAGCGAACCTGTCGGTAATAATTTATTAAATACCCTTGTTATTTGGAGGGAATGTGACTGGTTGACTCATGTTTCATTTATCTATTAATAAAATTAAATATTTTTCCATATTTTAAAAATCAATTTAATATCCCAAATTGCAAATTTCTTGTCAATTTAGAAAAACGTCTTTCAAACCGCGACTGTTGCTTTTAAGTTTGAAAGTTTATACATTTTACTATTACCGATCGGTGGATTAAAGAAGTTAACGAGTAATAGTAACCATATATAACGCAGAATAAAAGAAATAGCACTATATTGTTTGTGTGTCAATTAAGTGCTGCAACAATTATTTTGTCTCTAACTATATAAAAAAGATCACCTAATAGAATGTCTTGAATTACGACAACTAACATCACCAAATGGGGTTGTATATCCCAAAAACCGGGTGGGTTTTGGAAATTTTAGGTTGAGAGAAATTTACTTTTTCTAAAACGTTGAGAGTTTTTTATAGGTCGTTATTAACAAAAAGGTTTTTTTAAATTAATTTATGATAGATATTTTTTTATAAATTTAACTTACATTTATAGAAATTACCCTAAAACTTTTAAAGTTTAACAAAGAAACGACATCGTTTAACAGATACATTAGAATATTAAAACAAATAACAACTTTTAAGATTTAACAAAGTTTTCTATGAGACAAGAGAGTTTTTAGAAGTATATGCAGCTCTCAATTCCAGGTTCAAATTAAATTAAATCACTTATAGAAAAGTTTTACATATAAAAGAATACAAAAAGGGATTTTTTTATTTTTGAATGAATATGGGTTGTTCGGGCTTATTTCTTTAAATTGGCTCTTTAATTTTATAAAAACAGGTAACCGGTTATAAAATATAACTATTTAACCCTCAATATAGTTATTTAAATTTTATAAATAGAATATTCAAAAAGATATTCATATTTATTTTTTTAACACAAACTTTTGATTGATTTTTAAAATAGAACCAAAAACCAGAACAACCTTGAAAATGGAACCAAATAACATGAAAAACCTCCTTAAAGGCAAACAAGTAAACAAAAAAATTAGAGCAGTTTAAAACTGAACATAGTGAACATTTAATTCATTATACCTGATTATAATTGAACGCTAGCCGCTGATATCTTTTGTTTATAAATTATAATTAAATAATTGAAATTACTTTTTAATAACCATAAAATTAACACTGCTATTAAGATAAATATTGACATGAGAATTCATGATTTATTTATTTAATTAACCAAAACGACTCCAGTTTGTGACACATGTTTTTTCAGTTAATGGTTATGTTAGACAATTTTTATAGAAAAGTCTCATTCCAAAAAATTTGCCCTTCTTGTTAAAATAGGCAATATTTACATTTAGGTATAAAAATTGCTGCAAAATCTTTTACGACCTACCGCCCCACATCATCCTAAGATTCTGATTTTTGTTCACTTTAACACGCCAACTTTCTTACACTGGTTTTACTCAGATCAGAGGCTTCCATTTTGAAACTAAAATTTCATTTTAAAAATATTGATTTCGAAATTTTTTCCAATTTATACTTAAATTACAAGTTAATTATACATTATACAGTAATTAAAATATTTTCTCAAGTAACAAGTTTACAATTTAAACAATTAAAACCGTAGCTAACCCAATAGTATATCAAATAAGTAAACATACTTTTCTCATGTCATTTGCCATTAAAATTATAATACTTCCGGCTTCCTTTCAAAATCGCTTTTATTAATTTACTTAACCGCAACGCCGCGCCCAATTTCAAAACGCAATCAAATATTGTTACGGAGTTCAATTTTGAAGGTTAAAATTAAATTTTAAACCCCTTTTGGTTGGATTTGTGAAACTGACGGTCCCTGATTTAAAAGGAGGAAGTATTAATGTTTGGCAAGGATGAAAAGATTCACTTTTTTAAATTTTTTGGAAAAACTTTAATTTAAAAAGAAAATAATTAGTATCTTTACTTTACTTTTATACCAAATATTACAAACTTTTTTTTTGGAGTTAACGAAATTTATTAATTTTTAAGTATTTTGGACAACAAAAAATATTTTTCAAAGATCAAGAAATGGTTTAATGGAAGAAAATTAACCATTAAAGTATTATTTGTCTCGATAAATTAGAAAAATTTTACTATTATTGCAAAGTGAATAAATGGTTTTGAGATAGTGTTTTTTTGATTTAAACGTTAAATCACAGATTTTTAACAATATAAAATTTTAATTGATAGAAATAAATATATTCAAATGAATAAATGATTCCGAACACCTTCAATTCTAGGTTCCAAATTTTTTAAACGGTATAATTATTTTGACAGTAAAAATGGAGAGATAGGTTTTCTCCAGACAATAAGACATTTGCATTTAAAAATAAAGTATGGATAATACAAATGACTGTTTATATTTTATGTGCCTGTTATTTGTTTCTAAGTTAAATGGATTTTGCTTCGACAATGACGCATTCATATATTGACTTTAAATCCCATTTCAATGCCTAGTTAATCCTTTAAGATTCAGTATTTGAAGGTCAATGGAGAAATTTTTCGTTTTTGGGCAACAGGACAATACGTCTAAAATTTAACTCTTTGATCTTCGGGAACCAAGCCCCATTCACCCCACGGGCATCGCCTGCCGTCCGTTTGTCCTTATTAGAAGGCCAGGAATTTTATCCGCAGGCGACTCCCAGCCCGCGGCGGCGCAAGGCCCATTTCGGCCCGAAGGAAAGAAATCGATGTAAAGTCATGGTGCTGATGTGAAAAAATGTTTTTAAGATATACCTTCAATTACGCCCCACTGGTTTAAATTTGAAATGTTTTTGAATAAACAACTATTCATAATGAGCTTTTAAATTCAGTATATAAACACTAAAAATGCCCGGGTTTACAAGAGGAAAGCAATAATAAAAAAAACATCAACTTTTTAATTTGGGAACTTTTAAGATGCGCTTTTCCAAGGCTATAATTTAAAACATATTCAATAATAGAAAACATAAAAATGTATCGAATAAATTGAAATAACTGTTTCCAAAACTTATATGGTATCAAGAATTTGGTTACAAATACTTAATAAACTACGCTTGGTTTTCTCTTGATGCATTGTATGCAGAAGAGTGCAGATTAAGTACTTAGGAAAACACGCGATTTTTTGTTTTGATCGACGTCCCAAAAAAAGGAGGTTACTTAATTCGCAGCGGATATTTTTTATATCCTAAGAAAA
The DNA here is from genome assembly GCA_029286875.1 of Lamproptera curius. NCBI lineage: Eukaryota > Metazoa > Arthropoda > Insecta > Lepidoptera > Papilionidae > Lamproptera > Lamproptera curius. The sequence continues at coordinate 287,641 of JAGSMT010000083.1, read as the reverse complement.
ATTTTAGGTGGATAAGAACGTGCCTTTCCAATTTATTTGTGGTTAATATGTGATTTAATTCGTTGATCAAAATATTTTATGAAGCTTTCCAAAAGTTTATGAAAAATATTTTTAGCCGTTTAATTTAATGATTTGTTTATATTAAAATTCTTACCTTAAATTTACTTCTTTAATGTATATAAATTTTTAAATCAAACCGGATTAATTTAAAAATAAATTTTAAATACGAGTTTATACCCATTTTTTTTAATTATATAGAAGTAATAGGTATTTTTTAAATTTTTACAGACGAATAACTATTAGTATTTTTTGATGAAATTGGCCATCAATTGGGAAAGGAAAATTTCATAACAGTTTTAAACTTTGACTTTCATTCAATTTAACTCCTGAACTGGGCTGCGGAATTCACGGTTTACATGAATGCTTTATAGTTCGTTCATAATGTCCGTAAATTGGAAACAAAGTAATTTGGATGAATTGGCGTCTGATATAAATAAAAAGAAATTATTGATGGTTTTAATGTTTATGCTATCTAATAATATTAAAATTTAAAAAGTTTTAATATAGAGGAGATAAAGGTAAAGTATCAATATCCTCAATTTTTTTTTTTCCTAATTTGAAAATTTTTTCTCCCACCCATGCCTTTGCTAAATCAGTTTTAAAAATATCCTAGCTAGGACCAGGTGGAGACTGGGACACCCAGTCGACTTTTAAAATATAAAACTATTTTGAATTATAAAATAAATTTAAAGACCTTGTAATATAAGGAAATAAATGAAAGTGTTCAAACAAACTCCATATTTTAATTATTTAAAAGCCTCAAAGGAAGCATTTTTATTACTAAAAGCACAAGTTTAAAGAAACAAATTTTATTGAATCGAAAATAAGGCAACATTTTGATATGAATATGCACTTTTTATTTTCACATAAAAAACCTGGTGCATTTGAATATAATTTGTAAATACGACGCGGCTTTTGGATTTATATTGATTGATAGGCGCATTCCCAATACATTTTGAATCAAAAATATTTTTCACTTAAAATGCGGTAATCCAATCCACCCCCAAACCCCCTGTCTGAAAGAGAAGATGCTCGTGGTCGTTAGGCAACCCATGGGACCACGTGTGGGATACGGTCCGAAACCCCCTTGGAGAAGGCGTAAGAAAACATGTTCAAGTGAAACACAATCAGTTGATGTTGATAGAGAAGACACAATTGAAGCTATGCATTCCAAATTTTATTAATTTAATTAAGAGACAAAATTTTAAAGTTTAGTTTTGTTGTCTGTAAGTTCGTTTATAATAGTCAAAAATTTAAAAGATAAAAAGTGCGTTAATTAAATTTTCTTTTATGTTTTTAAAACTATTTTGGAAACTAACTTGAAAAAGCTTTATTAATAATTTTTTAACAATTTAGCAAACAAAGAAAAACGGTACTTTGGCTACAATTTACGGACCATTGCTTTCAATAGCGCACTTTACGGCTCCTTACACACTTTAAATGGCGACCTTTTAAGGCGCGGAAAGGGTTGTACTTAATCATAGCCGAGCCAAGCAAATATTATTCACACTTTTGGGGTTTAAAGATTTTTAAGCAAAAATTATTCAGATTAATTTGTAAAATATAAAAATAAAAGTAATTCTGGCTAATTTAATTACATCATAGGTGGTCTTCGATTCAGTTGGATTATAATGTTTTATATAAAATGGATACTTTCTTAGTTTATTAAACACATTTTAAAAAATACCCCTTAACCATTTCTTGTCCCGCTTTTGGAAAAAAAAAAAGCGTTGAGATATATGATCGTAATTGGCCCCAAATCGGAACAGATCACAGGCAGAATTTCGCTTCAAGCGACAAGGTGAAAAATAAGTGCCATCACCCTGGGGTCGAGAAGGGGAATGCAAACCCTGTTTATCAACAGTCACAAACCCTCACAAAATACCGACCAGAAAAGATCAAAGGCATTAAATTTAATTAAACTAATATCCCGATCCACCACCCAGAATTGCCCGGTGCCATTTCGGATAATTCTAAAGGGCCGCCTTTTTTCATTGATGCCTGAATTTTCCCATTTTGACACTTATAAAAAGATTTTTAATTAAACACAACTATTAAATCCCTAATCATTGCGGAAATAATAAGGTTTTTTTGTGCAGGTTCGAAGGAATATGAAATAATAGAAAATGAATAATATTTAAAAATTTCCCGGAATGTTCGTCCCAACTTTTTCAAAGCTAGAGATCTTTCGATTTTTTTTTATATTCAATAAAATTTGAACTTTACTAACTATTTTTTCAAACCTTAAAAATGAAAAGGGACCTTTTTTAAAAATTTTTGGTTTTTTTTTAATGTTTCTTATTTGATGTTATTGAAAAAACAAAAACCTAAAATTATTATTTTTCTTTTACGTAGTTTTCCACATATATACATTTTAATAAATTTTAATTTTTATCCCCCACGTAATCAATTTTTCACGGAAACCCCCTTGGGCGTCAACCGGTTTTGGGGTTTTTATCTTAAAAATTATTTACGAAGCACCCTTTATATCAACAGGTAAAAAGAATGACGTAATTTATATCAAAATTATTTTAACATTTCCTTCGTCGCAAAATGCGCATTCAAGCCTTTATTATGTAATTAGAGACAATTTACTCCAGGAAAAAATTTAACGAACACACAAGGGTAATGGACATTTACGACTGTAAATTTTCCGGGAAATATTTTTATTTAAACAAGTATTGTTTATTAATTTTATATAATTTTGGAGGATTTTCAAAGCCATTTAAATATTACTTTATCAAGTTCAGAAAGTTAATACATTAAAATAATCTTTCACATTCATTCAGCCGGATATCCACCGCTGTACATAGGGCTCCCTTACAAACCCCCATTAGAGGGCTTTTAGACCTACCACCACCACGGGTTGGTGGAAAAAAGGATCCATATTTTGAGGGCTTTAAAAAGCTTTTTTTAAAATAAAGGATGATCACCTGAGTAAGAGTCAAAAAATTTTCAATACTTTAGAAATTAAACCCTGTTTATAACATCCATAGATTTGTTTAGGCCCGAAGGCTTTTAACCCCAGCCTCTTTGGAGAAAATTCCAACGGAATATATGGGGCTAGAACGAAGTTATCGTTTTAATATGGATAGCATGGTTCAAAACAGAAGTAAACACAAAATTTAGGAATGATATCTTCTGGAGAAACGTCAAACACTATCCGTCGTGGTTTTTGTCATCATCTAAAGAGTTAAGGAATTTCCAACATCAGGCGAGAGCCTACATTGTTATGGACAAGTCGTTTTTGACCCATATCAAATTGCATCTTTGGGATTAAAAAAAACTTCAGTACGGGTGATTTTAAATTTGGAAAAGGCCCATGTCTAGCCATTGTTTAGGCACAGAGAAGGTGCCTGACTTATCTTATGGTTGCTTTGGAGAGGCCGGGAGGGGGACAAGTTTTTGAGAGTGCCTCCCATTTGGGAATTTATGGTTTTTTCTAAAATCTGTAACAAAAAAATTTATTTCAATTTATACTTTAACCGGGAAACTTTCAAAATATTAAATTTTAATTTCTTTCAAACGTGTTAAAATTAAACAGTTGTCCTTATTTTAATTTTTCTTGTTTTATCAAGGGGTAATAATTGCTTGTTTAAATTTTGACATAGCCCCAAATGATATACAAACTACTTCAAAAAGATCTACAGAAAATCAAAGTAGGGTTTTGCCAACTAGCCGTGTAATATCAAACCCTTAAAAATTAAAATATATTATAAAAAATTTAAGTTTTGTATTAAAAATATATTTATATATATATAACAAAAAAAGTTTTTATTAAGGTTCTCTTTCCAAAAAAAAGGGAAATTTTTTTTAATGATATGTTCCTAAATAAAATTTTTGAAAAAATATTTTTAAATTTTAAAAATTAAAATATTTTGCCATTTTATAGGGACCATCAATATTTAAAAGGGCAACCTTATTTTTGGCCCCATGAAAAATAAATAGAAAAAAGGGAAGGGATTTCAAAACGGGAATGCCGAATGGGTTATTTTCTTCCTAATATTTAAATTTAAAAAAAACGCAAAACAATTTATGAAAAAAAAGAAATAAGAAATAAAATACTTTCCACTAAAGCCGCGAAGATAAAAAAATGAGTGAGGCGATAATGGTGAATTTGGGAAAAAGCGAGGATTTAGAAGGAATATGGCGTAATCCGGCTGGAAACAAAGAAATAAATGTAAAAAAAGGATAAATCCGTTGAGGCGGGAAGCTGCATACCCTTTTATCGGTTGGGGTTCGGAAACTTAAACCAAGAACATGTTGCCCGTGGTGACTTTAAAATGATACCCCGGAAAACCCCAAATTTTGGGGGCTTTCGCCCCGCTTTAAAAATATCCCCAACCCCTTTTGCGGAAAAAAAATTAAAAAAAAGGGGGCAGGGAACACGGGTAAAAAAAAAGGGGAATTTAAAGGGAACCGGTTTTGAAAAAAATCGGCGAACGAAAAATAAATGGATTTTGTTTTAACAAAAATTAAAGTTCTTGGGAAATTATTGTTTTAAAAAATTAATTTTATTTTTATAAAATTAAAAGAAAACTTAAAACAATTATTAACGAATGAGTCTTTTGAAAAAAACCTGTTATTCAAATTAATATTTTGTGTAATTCGTCGGATCTTTTTAGGGGAAAACCCTAAACCCAAAAATCATTTGGGTAAAATTTAATTTATAATAGGGCATTTTTTTTGAAAAACCATTTTTGGTATTTAAAAGACTTTTATTTTAGGGTTAAATAATATTTTTACAAAACACAGCTTTTCACCGAAATTTGGAACCAAACTTATTTCGCACCTTAATCGGTTAGAAGCCCAAAAGTTAAAGGGCAAATTGTTTCCGGTTCAAACAAAAACCATATCCGTATCATGAAAATAAAAAAAAACGGCCTTTAAAACAACAATTATTTTTAAACAAATTTTACAAAAGCAGGAAATTTCCGCCTTGATTTATTTTTCTTACAAAAGTGAAGTTTTTGGGAAACTTTTGCAACAAATAAATTTTTCTATTATTTAACATTTCGTAGCCAAAATTGAACAAAAGTTTACCAAAAATTGTTTGTTCAAATCCAAAAAATATTTTTTAGTTCTAAAAACTCTCTTTTAGTATGTGACATATTTAATGCAGACTTCAGAGGGGTTTACTTTCCCAACTTTCCACAGGTTGGTTGGACGATTTTAAAATCTTATCCATTTAAAATTTCATTTTTCAAAAGGGATCCCCAAAATTGTTTAACCAACAAAAAGGGACTGGAAAATTTGTTGTTTTATGGATTTCCCCTAATTGGTTTCTGCAACCTTACTCATAAAGGGGGTGGTGGTAATATAACCGGTATCCAAAATTCCCCTTTGATTTCTTTCTTTTTGTGTAATAAACCTTTTAGTATATTTGGTTAAAAAAAAATCTTTTTTTTATTAAAACTGTACTTTTTTCTATAAAAATTTTTGGCTTTTCCAAAATTTAAATTAAAAGGGACAAATTTTTTATTATAAAATTTGGGGAAAGACGCCCCGTTTAAATTAACCCTTTTATAAAAAATTTATTTCCCTTTTAACATTTTTAAATATTTTTTAAATTTAAAAATTTTCCCAAAAATTGAATTTTTTCTTCTAGAAACCCCAAGAAAAAAATGAGCCTGTTTGCCCAAAAATTATTTTCGTTTTTGAATTTTTAAACATTTTGTGGTTTTTACTTTAAAAATTTTTATGTTAATGTTTGATTCCGTTTTAAAATTTCCCCATTTTTTCCCAATTTTATTTCTTTTAAATTCGTTTGGCAAATTATTTTAAAACCAAAAATTTTTGAATTTTAAAATGTTCAAGTTATTTAAAAAAGTTTTCGTTTATTTTTAAAATTTTTAAAAATTTAATTTCAATTAAAATTAAAAAAGTTTAAAAATTAAAAATATTTTATTAAAACAATAAGGGTTTTACCTTTTCCCACGCACCCTGCGCCCTTGATACTTTTTAACAAATCTGAGATGGTGATGTCAATTTTGGTATAATTTTTTTCTCGTTGTGTAGAATTATACGAGTGGATCACCCACTCAAAGTATGATAAGCTATTGTGCAGACTTTCTATACTACCAGCATAAAAAGTTGGTTTCAGATGTTAAAAGTATATAGAACGTCAAAGTCTTCAAAGTTCTACCAAGTCTTTGTAAAATCTTTTACTATTGTATGAATAGGTAATAAACACATTTAAGATGGTATGAGTTATATTCTTCAGTTCTAAAAAAATATTAAAAGCTGGTGAAGTAATTATAACCCTTAAAACAATGATACTCCTTTTAAAAACTTACAACTTAAATTCAGCACTTTTTCTGAACCGCTTTCGAACAAAATTTACCTAATTAAACTGGTATTTTTGACCAATATTTTTATGAAAGTTGAAGACTTTGTTATGGTTTGGTCAAAGTATGTCAAGCGATTCGCATAATTAGAAACATACACTAAAAGAGAGAGAGTATTTATTTCGTTTCTAACGTTTTATTGGACGTGCTATTTGTTTCCTTTTCCCAAGCCCGTAACGTTTTAAGCACTTTGGACTCAATAAATAGGAATGTTTTCATTGCATCTCGGTTGCACGAGCCCCGAAGCAGTGGGATATTGAATTGAGCTCTGTTTGACTAACCCGTAATATCTTTCTAGTTCGTTCGAACTTTGAAACATCAAATAATTGTTTTGTTTTGTTTTCTATTTAGAGCAATTTTTTATGTTTATAATAGTAATTACGATCGCCATGTTTATAAAATTTGCTGAGTCTCAATTATTCGACTATTATTTGTTGTATTTATAGTTTTTCACAGATAATACAAATGTTTTATAATTATTTAAAACTGTTAAGTTAATGTTTTTATTTAATTTTTGTTATCACGTAATACGCTAGTACATTATTTAAAAGTAGCCTCTTAGCCTCGACATTGTATTGAATCTAATACCTACATCAAAAGAGAAAATAGTTTACCCTATAATATCACTTCAATTAAACAAAAATATATCTGATGATTATCAAAAGTTTAAAGAAAGCATTCATTTTACGGTCCATTTTAAATTTTAAACGAAAGAAGCCATGGCGATTTAAGCCTCTTTCCAGCTATAAAGCTATAGCTTTTAAATAAGAAATAATGTTTGTGTTTATGTAAATAACTTTACTGTAGCTCTATAATGGATTTGTAGTCACATTAAAATCATAGACAAAAAGAAATAAATCACATTTGTACCGAAAAACTGTATCATCTTTTACAAATCCCATCAATAAACTTTTCATGAAATAGACTCGGCATATTTAGATCACTACGACCAAAACCGTCGTGCATTCGCATAGCCTACAGTTGCGATAATCTTTTAGAGTATCTAAATGAATAAACATCGAACAAGTCTACGCCTATCCATACAGTAAACACAAAAGAGTCGTCGAGACATACATTCGGTACTGTTAATGCCACTATCACCTTGGCCTGCCTTTCGATAAACAATTTATAAATGAGACACTAGAAGATCTCGAATTGATTTATACAGTGTCTACTATTTCGCATATAACCCAGAATCATACAGTTCCTGCTGGTTGGAAGAATAATATCGCATTTTCATTCATGGTAAAACATATTGCCACCGCACCACGGAGCAATTAGAGTCATACAAGCCACTGTCAAAAACTTCAAAGAAAGGGAAACGCGAGTCTGACACACTTTTGGTACAATCAAATGTCGACTTTCTAGTTTTCGGATAGTTTTGAAAACCAAGCCCAGAGCAGTTACAAAGCTGGCCATAACGCTCAATCAATAGTTTTTTTCAAATGCCAAGTTTTTAATTTGATACAGTTGTTTTTTTGTTATTGCCCAAATCGTGTATGCTTCTAGCAGCAAGAATTCTTCGTCATATGGAACCAGCGCCTCATGAAGGATGTTCATCATCATCATCAGCCTGTGATAGTCCACTGCTGGACATAGGCCTCCCCTAATATATACCTTTCCATTAGAGGGTTTTGGACCGTATCCCACCACGCTGGTCCAATTGGGGGTTGGTGGGTGTACCGTCTTTTTACGTTCCCATAGCCAGATGATCCATGCGTCGGGCATGGATCATCTCACTTTTCAGACAATTGGGTGATCGGCCCAAATAGCCATAATCAATTAGGAAACAACATCGATAATTTGTTGAGTCCCTGCAGGATTCGAACCTACGACCTCCAGTTTCTAAAGCACACGCCCATACCACTAGGCTACGGAGGCAGAAGGATGTTCTATAAAGTGAAATAAAATAGCTATTATATAACATATATACCCAAGCCATATAAAACGTGAATTTTATGGCAACAATGTAACCCATGGCATTGAAGTGACAAAATAAATAAAGTATGCTAATTTGTACCGATCACTGAGCATACATAATTCCGAATTGTAAGCCGTTTGATAGGTTTCTGTTAATTATATCCACAAATAATTGTATAAAATTTTTGCATATCTGTTTCCATAAGACGTTATTTACATTTTTTAATCAATGTATTTGGAAAGACACTACGTTAGACTGTATTAATGGACTCGGTAGGCACTACGATGTGGTCTGTGGAACTTGAAACCAAGATTTTAGGTTCTCTACATTTCTTAATTAAAAAGATCCTGGGAACACAAACCAGCCCAAGCTTGATTTTGGAGACGCGGAGATGAACTATGTCCCTTACGGACTTTAGAAGGTATACTACCCATATCCGATTTGTGGATGGAAAGAAGTTACAGCTCCCTATCGCTTGGCACGAGGCCTTCTATTATAATCACCTGCCACAGAAAAGTGCTTACAAAGGTGAATCCGATGTGCCAAAAGGACAGCCAAGAAAGCGCTTAGAACATTCCAGTATCCATTCAGCAATGGGTAGGAATTGCCGGGCGCATGTTTGGCATGAGAGACAGTGGCGTAGGACACAATACGTATTTCATTTTTAGCGAGATTTATGTATATGCATTGTGAAAAGAGAACGTAAAATAAAAAAAGTCACAGGCCCTTTTTTAAATAAAAAACAAAACACAATTTTCACATGACTTGTTTGTTTGGCTATACAGCAATGTATTATGTTGTATTACAAACCACTTTCAACAAGTTCGTTGTTATGTCAAACGACAAAACGTTTTTATCGAAAATAAGATTAACACCCGACAGACTTTATCTTGTGTGAAGACATCTTCCATCTTAAGATTGCAAAGCGTAAGTTAACATTTATATCACAATGGTTTTTCACGATAACTGAAGTAATATTATACTTTGAATTGGTAAGCTGGAAACTGTATTGAAATTTATTTATTTTTCTTGCGCATTCACAACAAATTTCAGAATTAATTTGTGTGATTTGATTTTAGTAAACATAAAAGTATTTATAGCATTACTTTTAACAACAATAATATTCGTACCATACCGATTTGTTGACTTTCTTTATGTTTTGTTTTTCTATTTTTTTGTAGTTCTGCCGCTAAGTAGAGTAATGATGTAGTGTTTACTAGTGTAATAACCAATAAAATGAAATAAATGCAATTCTGACATAAAGATGTGTATCAATAAATTGTGATCATGAGTTTTTTACATTTCATTTCATAAATGCTGGTTTTCAGTGGAACCTAATATAGAGGTGGTAGCAAATACTTAAATTATTAAAAATAAATTGTTCTACTGCGTGTGCAGGCAATAACAATGATGAGTCAGCTTTTGCAATTAAATTGCGCGAGGTTATGATTTTTGACGCCCTTATTTTAACTCATACATGATATTTTTATCGAATACCTTAAAAAATATTATAAATTCTGGCGCAGAAATCGCGGAGTAGATTCTTAAAGGCACATTTTCACCCGCTTTTACTTCGCAAAGCGGTATGGTGAGTGGACCGACTTTTTACATGATCCGATGCATGGATCACTTACTTTACACTTTTTTATTGGGTGATTGGCGGAAATTGTCGTAACCAACTAGAAAATAACACTGACAATTTGTTGAGTCCCCGCAGGATTTGACCTTTGGTTTCTAAAGCACACGCCAATACCACTGGGCTACGGAGGCAGTTATATATATAGTATAAGACAAGCACAACAAAAAATAATTAACAAATTAAATAATTAAATAACTGCTAAATTAACTTCTATAGAAACCTAGTATTTTTATGTAAAGATGAGTTACTAAATCTTGAAGACTTGCTTATATGCATGTGTATAGTAAAATAATAAGAGTAATTTAGCGTAATAAAATAATTAGAGTAATATAATGTAATAAAATAATTTGTTTTATTACACTACTATTTGATTAGAACCGCAGCATTTTATATTTGTGAAAGTAATTTTATTGAAATGCCTAACAGAAGAATTTTCATTCCATTTCTAATATTCTTGATCATTTAACGTTTTTGATTGAACAAGTACTCACAATAAATTAGCTGATAAAATATTGCTAAACTGATCGAGTCATCAGGTGATCTACGTTCGCGACTCTTCGGAATACCAAAGATTTTCTCTCATATTGTCAAAGCTCTTAAGCATTTACCTATCATTTAAAATAGACGCAGGGAAACAATTGTCTGTGTTTTTTTGCAAAACTTCCGTATCAAAAGACTAGCATTCGATGCAATTCTAAAACAATGTTAAAATTGTTATAAAATGAAAGGCAAATTCAATTTTCCTATATCATAAAATTTAAATTTGGGTATATGGTTAGTGCGCAAGGAATTGTAATCAAATTACAAACGTTCTTTTGTAAAATAAAAGTTTTGAAAATAGTCCGTTTTGTATTTATGTTTTCAATTCTTAAAAAGCTTTTTAAAAGTTTATAAAATGTATATATGTAGCAATATCATCTGTTTAATATATACAAACATAAGAAATTTCCACTTAATGCAGATAAAAATTAGTATTAAATTAATATCTTAAAACATATCTGATATTCAACATTCGAAGGTCAAAAATCTGTTAATAATCTCAGAAAAAAGAAACATGAACAACAATTCATTTGCATTAAATTTCTATGCAGTTGTAGACAAAATAGGGTACAAAAAATACCTTGCACATTACATGAAATTTGTACGTTTATACTATTGTTTAGTTTAATACTTTGAAACATTCAGTAGGCATTTGTCAGATGTAAAAAATAACGCTAAGTTTACTCCGAGTAACGACTTACAAACTTTTTGGAGGCCCTACCCTTTCTGTAAATTCCTTTCTAATTTCAGCCTCCATAAACTTTTACTCGCCTATTTATATTCAAAGTGAAAGTATTTGAATATATTTCAATGAAACAACCCTCTTTGAAATATTCAAACAGGTTTGATAAGCTTCAATTTCGTAGTAAAAGTAAAATTTCTTGCTTCTTCAATGTCCCTCAAAGGTACTAAATTTTATTAGTAATTACCTTTTAATAAAATCTACAAATACATATTTGTTTGATGATAATGTATGATGTGTTTTTTTTAATAAATTTGATAACAAGATTTGCAATGCCTTTAAGAATAAAAAAACTATTCAACCTTTTCCACTTTTAACGTCAGATCAATCCATCAAGAAGTACCTACCTATCATGGTGTCTATATCTGCTTTATTAGAATGGATCTCAGTAGGTGCTACCCTCCATCCTTCAACGCATTTTCATGGCATTTCTGCCCGCATGTAGCAACTAGCCAAACAATAGCAGCACTGGCGCAATAACTTTGCGCGTCATTTTAAAATATGTCTTATATTTATAAATATAAGACATCAACCTCCGTGAGGTCAAATTTTCACACCCTTTGCTATAGGACACGTGAGCAACACCATATTAGATAAGAGAGTTGCTGGAGTTTCTTGCGCCACTTTTTCTTCCAGTGCCAACGCTTTAATAAGCGGTAGTAAAGTTAGTTACAGCTCTTCAAGCTATAAAAGTAATACGAAGAAAGCGTCTGAATCGAGTCGAGGCCTTGACGAATCCGGGTAGCCCTCGATTCAGCATGCTAACGGGAACCATAAAGTGACAGCCCAAGCCGAGGCTCCCCCTCCAGGGTTCGCTCCGAGCAGCCGCCCGGAACGGACGTATCTTCGTGCACTCCGGAAATAGTACCCCAGCAAATTAGTGCTGTGTCATCGTGCAACTCTAATAGTGTTAGTGTAGTAAGTGCTCCTAGGCAGGCTCCAGTCAGTAAGTTTTATACACTTTACGCATTATTTTTACTTCATTTACTTTTTGCTTGCCGCAAAGGAGGCAGCTAGGTACACACCTAGCGCTCTTGAAGTGCTCAAATAGTTTTAAAACGAGAGCATCACCTCCCACACAGGTGGGGAGGACTGATCGTTACACACGCCGGAGGATCACCCCAAGGCTTAGAAAATTGGACGTCTCCCTAGAGGAATAATGCGCACGAAAAGCCCCCGACATATTCGCGGAGATAAAATGACAAGATCAGGGACTTCATGAGCACCTTGAAAACGCCATGCAGCCCGCAGCACCCAGCCCGCCATCACTGCCTGGGCGTGCCGACTTATGACCCTGCACCACATTATTACCTCTGACGCAGATTGGCCTAAAAATATCTCCGACTCGGAATCGGAAAACTTATTCATGGATATAGACCTACTAAGGCAGACAAAGCGTCCGCCGAAGATATAGTCGACAACGTTTCTAAACCGTTGTTTCCTCGCATAAAGGCAAAAACGCCGCCGCTGTAAACCGCGAAGCAGACCGCGTTTCTCTCTCACCAACTCCTAAATTTAGGTCCGAGGCCCACTACCGAGCGGGCTTGAAACCGCAACATTTATATGGCTGAACGTAAGGCAGAGCCCGCCGCCAGTTGGCATTCACTACGAAAAAGCTGGCTAGCACAGAGTAAATAAATTTATGATTAAAAATAAGTACTATGACGTCAAGTCTAAGGATACGCGAATAGGGATCCGCGTAAACGTCAGCACGGTAGATGATATTCAACTCATACACTTTCTGCGGATTAGCCGCATTCAATTTCACACATACACCCTCCCGGAGGACCGTAAATTATGTGTAGTTGCACGTGGTATCCCTAAAGAGGTGGATATCAAGTCCGTAAAGGCCGATCCTATCTCAGGGATGTCCCTTGAACACTGTGCGGAGGCTTCACCACCCGCAGTCAGAGGTCGTCATGGACCTTCTTATTTTAGAATGAGACCTTACTCCCGAGGGTAAGGCTATATTCAACATTCAGTCTACGTGTAGTCTATCCGGGATCAATTTAGAATCTCCCTATAAGACAGGCATCGCTGCTCAGTGCTACAACTGCCAAAATTTCGGCCATACCTCGCGTAGTTGCCATGTGAACCCGCGTTGCGTGAAATATTTTGGTAAACATGGCACTCCGGAGTGCCCACAGCCAGAAAATACAACAGATCCTCCGTCATGCGTTAATTGCGAAAAAGAAGGTCACCCGGCAAGTTACAGGGGCTGCGAAAAAGCCCCAAAACATCTGAAAGTAAATTCTCATTCCGAGAATCGTCTACGTAAATACAAAACGAGTGCGAAACACATTGCTTTTGTTTCAGCACCGGTGCCGACCAAAAATGCCTGGGTTAAGCCCTCGGTAATTAAAACCAATAATCTACCCCAAACAGGCGCGGCCGCATTCGCAAACAAATTACCGCAAATCGTTGCACCTGCTAAAACAATGGCGCTTCCGACAACGACGCCTATTATCTCACAGGCGGTTCCCAGTAATGACACTCAATTATAGGATAATATTAAACTGACCCAATTAGTATTGCAACAAATAGATATCGTAGAATTAGGCGTATTTTGCGACAAGCTCCGCGCACCGCCATAATAGCCCCCGAGACCCCAACTAGATACCCATCAGATGGTAGAGGGCCGCCTAGCACCCTAGATCTATTTATTCTAAAGGGTGTCTAACTCGATATCGTATCGATAGAGACACTACACGAATTAGATTCTGACCACAGGCCGGTTTTATGTAAATTGGGCCAAGACGCCGGTTCGGTCCCTATGACTAAAACCGTAGAGGATTGCCTTCGCCTTGAGGCTAAACTCAGGCAGGCAATGAACCCCCATAATTGTGAAAACATCCCAGATTGAGTTTGTAATCTAGATCAAGCAAACAATGCCATTAACAACATAAAGTCACATATCTCATCGGCCATTGAAGAGTCCGAGAGAACGGTGAAAGTCACGGCCGACCGAAATTTAGGCCTGCCTTTCGACATTCGATGTCTGATAAGAGACAAAAATGCCGTGCAATGAGCATACGATCGATATCGGTCCGAAACAAACCGAGCTTTATTTAGGTATTTACAACTTTAGGTTAGAGAACGCATAAAGACTCACCGCGAAACTTCGTGGCAAAACCTAACGAAAGAATTAGAGCCACCGCATGTTGTCTACTGGCAATTGGCCCTACATCTAAAGTTAGGTTCACGCGATTCAATTCTGCCGTTATCCCGTCCTAACAGTGGCTTAATAGCCTTCGATGATTTTGATAAAGCCGAATGCTTAGCGGACACACTAGAGTTACAATGCACGCCATCTTACGTACACACCAACACGTTTCATCACGAGGTGGACCGTGAAATCGGCCGTGGGGCGGTCTCACCATCAGGGAGCGAACGCTTAAAACTAGTGACCCCGGAGGAGGTCAAAGATATTTTTAAGGGTCTGAAACCCCGATCGGCACTGGCAGTAACGAGGCATTAAAACTTTACCAGGCCCGATTATTTGTCTACTAGCGAGCATTTTTAATGTACTTCTAGCCACTAGTTCCTTACCTGACAAATGGAAGGAGGCCATTGTTACCGGCAGACCAAAAACGCGTAAGCCATTAAACCAACCGACGAGTTATCGTTCAATCAGTATCCTCAACTGCATGGGGAAATTGTATTAACGCATAACTTAGCGGTTAAATGATTACGTTTTCTCCAATGGCCTCCTAACAGACGAACAATTCAGGTTCCGTCCTGAACACTCCTGTTCCGACCAGGTTCATCGCCTCACAGAGTACATTCTGACGGGCCTAAGCAAAACTAAGTCAGGCCTTAGATCCCATTACACGGGGTCTGTTCTATTCGATGTCGCAAAGGCATTCGATAAAGTCTGGTACAGCGGCTTACTCTAAAATAAGTACTCTTTCATGTGCACAGCAGGCTTGTGCACATCACTTGGCTTCACCTTTCGAATCGCTCTTTTCAATATCGAATAGAAGGCACTCTCTCAACGAGACGCTCCCTGCTATCATGCGTGCCACAAGGTTTTGTTCTTTCTCCTCTGTTATTCACGCTATACACTAGCAATATTTCTAAAAGCTCTAATATTAACCTTGCGCTTTTCGCAGACGACAACGCCCTCTATTACACCTGTTCCTCACCATCCCTTATCACAAGTAAAACTCCAATGTGCAATCAAATAGAGGATTGATGTGAATCCCGAAAAAAGTGTAGCAATATACTTTAATCGGTCTTCTGTCAGAGCTGACCTCACTCGTCCTACCACATGTCCGTTCCAAAAAACCGCACACAATGCTCGTGATGTAGACAAACACTCGGGCGATTGAACTTCTACGGCAAAACCGATCCCCTGGGAGAAGAAAGATAAATATTTAGGTGTTACTTTCAACAGTAACATGAGTTTCAAAAGCCACGTCAAAGAGGTTAGGAGGAAAGCCGCTTATGTCTTACATCGTCTCTACTACCTTACCAACACAAATAGCAAAATGCCTCTTAATTACAAACTTTTATTATATAAAGCTTGCATACGGAGTTACCAAAAACGTCCCGTAAGGACTTTTAGGGACCCAAGTTGTAGATTGCCCAGACAGCCTATGTTAGCAAGAAAAACACAGTGTTGAAACCGGTTGCTGATCTCCATATCAACTCTCCGTATTACACGATGCTATGGAAATACACAAAATAAAATAACTAAGCAGTTGCCTCATCAATAGTCTGCCTAATCTTGCGGATGCCATCGGTAGCAGAACTTAACCTTTAACAGGCCCTTATTGTGAGCCTCTTACTTACGCAATTTGAAATCAATATAAGTTCCTAAAAAATCAGCAAAATCTTTATATTTAAGTTGATTTTTAACATGAACTATAAAGTTGTAAAAATATTAAATTTAGATAATATCTAAAATTGCAGTTGAAATTCATAAAATAGTAAATTTCTCAATAAAGTCTCCCGGTAGCAGCACTAATTCTCAACATCATTATCGTCAGCCGTGAACTCCAAAGTCTGCGCGCCGTCTACTAAAGCTAAAGCAGACTCCTAGGTGAGAACCTAGGAGTCTGGATAATACTAAATGTGTTAAAGTTTGCATCTCTTGACTTTTAGTAGCTACTAAATATAACATTAGGATGACTTATATAACCCGGATAATGGAGCCAGGTAGAACAGTGCATAAGTTCTACATATCCGTAATAAAGGAGGCCGTGCCTGCTAAAAGAAGCCTCGATGTAGGACCTTGTCAGAGCAGTACTATTAGTGTGGTCACGGGAGAGAGAAGTGTGTTTTGTTTAATTTTATGAATTAAGTGCTGGAGTAGTTAACAGAGTCCGTGGTTTTCATGTGCACTAGTTTTAAAATCTAAACAGTTTAATTATTTTTAAATAAATTTTTAATATGCAATTAAACCTATGCTAAAATTGTTATGGAAGCGCCTTCCTGCAATTTCCATTGAAACGTCAATACTCAGGACTATTTATATATAATACATTTATCATCATCATCGTCATCATCATCAGCCCGTGTTTGTTTTAGGGAAGGCCCATGTCCAGCAGTGGACTAACACAGGCTGATGATGAAGAATAATATCTAAGAGTTGTTATAAAGTATAAACTCATAATACGTCAGGTGCTGCAACTGACAGTTCTAACTCGTTTAAAAGTTCAAAAGCCACAAACCGACCCATGTTTGATACGACAGCAATAATTGTTGTGTTAATACTTTTATGAAAAATAAGTAGCCTATTTTCATAAAAGTATAGCTCCTTTTCATAGTGGAAAGTTGGAAAATAAATAGGTCTGTGATTTTATAAAATGATGAAAGAAAACCCTATTTTAAAGTATTTGTTAGGGTTGAATTTCAATTTTTTCTAGAGTAACAACAGAAGATAAAACTGAGTTAATTTTTAATTATTTTTAATAATTTAAATATTGTTTAATTGTCACGGAAACGAAAAATAAACATTAAATGGACGAGAAAAAAAGTAAATAAATGGCAAGCGGGTATAAATTCTCTCTTAGGAAATTTCGTAGGAGAGAGAATTTATCCCAGCTTGCTCTTATTACTACGTAATTTAACCTTGACTTGACTTAAATCTCTAGCTCAGACTGATAAATTAATTATTGTATAAAGTACAGTTTATTTAAACTATAGGATGTTTTTAAAGTATACAATCGGATATTGAGAACGAAACTAAATACTGATTACAGCATTGGAACAATCAAAAACTATTAATTTATGAACTTTGCATAAAATTTATTTCTTACAATAAATTTTGCCAAAATGAATGGTAACTTAAGAATAAAAATTAAATTATAATTAATTAAGTAAACAACATAATGAACCCACAGATAAAGTTTACTCCTAAAAGAAAAACGACTTCCTGCACGACTCGAAAATACAAGACATAGTCGTTACCTTTAAAATATAAATTATATTTACAATTTCTTGGAAGATCCATTCTTTCTTATATTTATTATACATAGTTATAGATCGTATCATGTGATGTTCTGCAAAGAAAGGGATGAATTCCTTTGTAAAATTATAAAAATAAATAAGCACGAACCCAACTCGGGGATATCGTTTACATGACGAGAAACGAGTGCGTTAGATGATTAGTAAGGCTTTATGAACAGATGATAGAACATTGCATGATAATTCCTCTTACGCAATGCAATACAATGAGTCTAATGAAAAACTGTCAAAATGATGTCCGGATTAAACTTTCACAGTTCTAAGGAATCAAGATTATTTACTTTTCGTTTAACAATGTTGTTAAATGAAAGTTATAGAATATTTTTATTTATTTAAATTTTGTTGCCTGCCATGCCTGAAAAGTAAAGATGGTCCATGCGTCGGATGGGCATCCAAAAAATAGGTCCTAATTATTTAGACCTGGCTGTGATTTAATAATAATAAAGAATAATAAAAAGTGAGCGTGCAAGAAATTAAAATTAATTAGTTGAAAGCGCGATCTATCTCGGCGGAAAACGCTGAAACACCAATAAGAAGCCAACACTAAACCATTTGCTGGCTTTAGTGAGTAAGCCCGGTGTCGCAATTTCTCTCCCTCTGTGAATGTTCATGCGTGGGCAATTTTGCTTTATAAAAACACATGAGATATATTAAAATTATGTAATATATACAAAACTGTACATAAAAAGGTGAAGAAAGTCTTTTATCTCGATAATTAACATATTTATGTGAGTCTACTTGTAATATCGTTGATAAATTCAAATTTACTACACGCTATTGTAACTAAGTCAAGCTTACAATATATATCTATGCGGCGGGCACGTATATAAGTCTTGGAAGACGTTTGAGAATAGGAATTGGCGCGACAATGAGCAACATCTGTCATCAACCAGCTGGCAAGCCAATGATTCTAATCGGAGAATACAAAACGGCTTGTTAATCGTAGAAAACACACAAATGGGTATACTTATATTTGTCTGCTTTTAAATATAAGAAAATTATCAGCATTATAACAATCAGCATCAAGAATATTTCGCTGCATCTTAAAAAACGAATCATGAAGATATGAACCAAAATAGTACCTAAAGTAAAAAATGTGTTTGTCTAAAAACTTTCTCTATAAGGTAAAAAAATGTGCAATAGTTAAACATTCGATTCAAAATAAGACCAATTTATCGCTTTTTAATTTTTTTGTTTGTTGTTAAATATTTTTAATATTTTAACATCTGTTAAAGTATAATACTCCTCTGCATGATCGATAAGTGTGCAAGATGATTGCAAATGTTATCTCTCCTATATAGGCCAATTTTAAAGATACATAAAACACAACACAAAGATGACGTGAAACATGGTTTAAATAAATTTGCAGTTTTCTATTTATGAAATCGTAATATATTAATTATATTATTGTACCAAAATATAAAAATAGAAGTTTTACAAACCACGGGTTCTCACTAAAGAAATAAATTTGCTATCTTACTAAATTAAGTAGCAGTGATAGTCAAACGTGGCCTAAAATAACAATTTTTTTTTATAATATTTATTTTCATTGGATGCTAATAAATGATAAATTGATTGCTATTGAAAAAAAATATTAAGAGAAGTAGCGGTTTAATTATAAATAATTTTAGATCAAATGATACAGTTTATATAATCGTTTGCAGGTAATTTTGCCAACTTAGTTAGTTTTACTTAATATATGAATCAATAATGGAATACCCGCTTGGCGTCGTAGTAGTGACCCTGACTCTTACACCAAAGGACGTGGGGTCGAGAACCACCACGGAAAAAATATTGTGTTAAAAACATAGTTTTCGTTTGGTGTCGGGGTGTTTGTTATCCGTTAACTATATGTTAAGATTTATATACAAAAGTAAACAATGCGTTTACCAGTCATCTGGTTTCCATAAAATTTCCAAGATAGCGGTAAAAAATAAATGCAAAATTGCTATAATTATATTGAAAAAGAAGGTAAATTAATCTAATAATTATATATAAATAAATATTTATTGTTAAATCCAATTATAATGTATGCTAGCATTTTCTTGGTAAATGGGAAATATTTATAGAAGTATCCTAAACAAACCAGGATACTAGTACTTTTTTGTGTAAAATTAACAAAGATCGTACAATTATCCTTGAAATATCAATAAAAAACGTTTCCAATATTAGCATCATCAACCTGTGTTAGTCTACTCCGGTACATAGGCCTCACCTAATGCCCGATTTCTCCATTAGGGGGCATTTAGACCATGCCGGTTCAAAGGGGGTTGGTGGGAGGACGGACATTTTACAAACCCACTTACACATGGATCATCTTACTTTTCAGACAATTGAGTAATCGGCCTAAATCATAAGTAATCCCTAAAATTAACACGTATTTTATGAGACTTTCTCTGCTCGTGCAATAACAAATGTTACGTGCTTATGTAAGCTTTAGTCACAAGTATAACAGACAACAATCCCTCTAAGCTTACACCGGATATTAATAGGAGATGGTAAAGTAAATAAATCACTTTTTCCAAAACGAGTGCATTTAAACATCATTGTTAAATAAAATGATGCTTTTAGACTATTACACTTTATAATGAATAAATTAAACGTGTTTACTTAAAGACGTTGTAATATAAAATCATAAGAACAGACTAATGGTCTCATTTTGTCATGACTTCGCACGGGTAGACAATTTTTAAATATTTTGGAATAAATATGGATAATTTAGCTTACAATTCAATCTTCTAATGACATAACTTGTTTCAGCACATACGATCAAAGACAGTTCTTAGCAAATTTTTAATACTATGAATTCATTATAGTGACAGTTCATACGAACGATGTATTTGTTCCGAGTTATATATATCGCCGTATTTATTATACTGAGCCCATTTTTGCAATTGATAATATACCTTTTTAGTGGATTGTGTATTTATTTATTTATTTTGTTAACGCGAATATACGGATTTTATCGCGTTTAACCACGACCACCTAGGGACCTCATGGTTAATAAATTAAAATTTAAACCCAAGCATAATACCACTGCCGGCTGTAATGATAAAACCAGTTCATTTTGCATAGGTCGGAGTACAGACTAAAAATAATTAATCACAATTAAGATCTGGAAACCCCGCTTCAGCACTGGCAACAAGACGCATGACATCTCAGTCTACCCCGTGACCACGGCCGCTGGAAAGTGTTCGAAACGTCGGGAATTTAAATATGTAAAATAAACGCGATAAAATCCGTAAAGTCATTTTATTCAATAATGGATTGTGTATTGATTCGTTATACCTATGTAAAAAACTCAATTTTTCCTCTTTGATGTATTAGCGTGGGCTTTTTTATTTTTTAACCGTGGGGAAATCGTAAATTGGATATCTAACCATTATAAGAATGTATAGGTGATGTTGGATTCTAGCCGACTAAAACCCCGCAGCCATCATTAGTCACGGGACATCTAACGAACGCAGCCACGGCGCCCCAACTTGCTTTTCACAATGTAAAAAAATTTTTACATTGTAAAAAGATTTGTTCGGTCCTATTGAATCGGCTAAACTTTGGTGCCCTTGTGCCTGAGCAGAGCATACTAACAGAGTATGATTTGTAGAATCTTGCGCTCCGTCGCTACAGTAAACAAAGTTAGCTGAGGCCTCCCGGCCAAATCTGAACAGATAATCTTCAAAACCGCCATGCCCTGTGATTACTTGTGTTACTATATAGGTAATACTACCGCCCTTTTTTTGGATCCATTGTGCTAGAACCGGCAGAATTGCAGCCCATCGCGGTTATGCGTGTTCTGTTCTTGGCTCAACCTTTCATGCCAGGTTTGAACTTATATTAGTGTATTCTGACAGATCTGTAAAAATATATTACAGCCATGCGTTTTCCCTTTTTCAGTACTTGTATCTAAATTTTTGTATAACCAGAAGGCAATTGAGACATCCTGTAACCTAAGCAGAAGCGCACCGTCCATATGGACAATGTCCCATTTTCAGCTCTAAAAGTTTTATTAATCCTTACGTACCATAATAAATGATAAACGTAATTCCCTATATTGTCTTAGGTTTGCACTTAAGTTCCTCCGATTATGCTAGCACACCTGAGGCCCTTATCGTTACTGGCGTGCAAAGTATGTCGACTACCGCTTTCTCTAAGCAACAATATCGTATTCAGCACTCACTACTGAGTACGGTTGTCATTTCTAGATTAGTTGACTTCAATTCCCCATATTATGCTAGGGATTCCCAAATATTATTTCGTGACAGTGCAAATATACCTAGTTTCACACATGTGTGCCGTGTATTATTTATACTGCAATTAAATAAAATGAAACTGTTTCTTTCCATATCTATATCAAAATATATACAGAATTTATTTTGTACAAATTTAATAATTACACTTAGGCTATGACTTGACGTTGTTACTAAATAGCTTATTACGCTAAATATCTCAATAATGTGTTGATAATGCCTGCTTTTTATTCGTTCCGATTGTTTTGATGCTTATTCTGGATGACTTTTTTTTGACCGACTTCCCAAAAGGAGGAGGTACTCAATACGGAGTGTATGTTCTTTTTTCTTATATATGTTATCCCAATGCTCCGTTTCAGTGCTCTGATTTTGTTTATTCTTTTTTTAAATGATAGATATTAGCTTTTTATGTTTCCCATTTTTTTATAATTATGTGAAAAGTAGTTTAATAGATATTTAAGAAATAAAAAAATATATGGCACTAAAAATCACAACCTCGTGCGAATAAATTCTAAACGCTGCCAAACCGTAAAAGACAAACATTAAGTATGTTATGCATAATTGTACTTCTTAAACTGGTCTATAATAAAATCTGTATGCGCATTTATCTATATTTTAAGATTAACGCACAAAAATAATTTTAATATTTTGTTTTAAATTGTAATGGTATTTTTAAAGCTATTTTAAGGTAAAATAGTGTAAGTTCACATAAAAGTTAATACATTAAAAAAAAAGTAGCATAAGACATGTCATTCACGACTTTCCGATTTAATGAATATCTTAAGAGATATGAGAGATTTAAAATACGGGGGCAGAAATTACGGGGCAATTTCACTTTGTTACCCGCTTGAATTGCGTAAAACGGTTCTGTACTGTTTGAAGTCAGTCATATTTTTTTTGTTACAATGTCATTTGTTTGTTATAAGTTTTGCTTATATTTAAGTATAAACAATCCTTAATTGTTGTTTTAAGAACTTTATCTTTAATACTTTGTGCACTTTGAACAACAGCTGCTAGCCCTTCATTTAAAGATGAAGCAAATTATAGAATAACTTCAAGTAAGGGAAGGAAATAAACATGTATTTGTAAATCTTTGGATAAAACTGATACGCTTTGAAACTTATTAGTTTAGAAGACAAAGCCCTTTTTCTGCTCACTGCTATGTTTAGATATTCGGCAATTGTTTGTAAATATATTGTAAAGAAGTCATCATCACTGTCATCAAAATAAACGCGAAAAAATCCGTAAATAGTGATTTTAATAATGTATAGTATTCGCGTAAACAAAAGAAATAATCACTATCATCATCATCATAAGCCTGTGATAGTCCACTAAGTCTAGTCCCTCCTAATACACCCTTACTTATTAAGTGGTTTTGGGCCGTATCCCATCACACTGGTATAATGCGGCTTGGTGGGTGGGTCGACTTTTTACATGCCCATCCGACACCAGGAGCCGAAGATAGTGAACTACCCTCAACCTCTCGTGACCACTATTCAACCGCTCCACTGTATGTGCACCACCTCTTTTCGCATCGAAAAGAGGCAGGCAGTACTGGCGCAGTTCCTGCGCCGTGAAATACCTCATCTTCGATACCCTCGCGCACTCTCCTCGCTTGCGGGCGCCTTGCTGGGCCTCCCCTTAGGGGGTCTCACCCGGCACGGGCTGCACGCAACGAGAGGAGTAGGGCGCGAGCTGCGATCACACTAGAGAACATCAAGCACCAACCATCAAGGCGAACGCCCCATCGTAATGGAGAAGAACGAAGGGGATAGATCGTTACCACCCATGCCGAGGAAGCGGGCAGGTATCACAGCCGTGATAGACCGTCCGCTTGCGCTCCGCAACATTTTTACCAACGAGCCGCCTGTGCCACTGCCGTCGGTAAGAACCAGCTCAGAAACAACCCAACGCGCAGCGAAGGAGGGCGATTCAAGCTCCCAGGCTGCGTCAGGTGTGCAGTTTAGCACCGCAGCATCAGACGATGTAAGCGGACTAAATCTGACACCCAAGCCAAGACGCGCAAAAGCGAGAAGACGCCATACTCCACCTGAACGCGAAGAAGATAAACGCCCTCGATATCTGACGACGTAGATGACGACGGCTATAGGCCATCATCACCCGCGCTATCAGCATCACCACCACCATCAAGGATGAGAGAAGGAAGAGTCCTCAAAACCGCCGGACTCACCATCCTCCACACAATCAATGTCCATCAAAACGACACCAACTTACTCTTCAACACACTCGCCTCGTAGACTAACTACGAAGGCTTCGAGCAAAAGGCGAAGACATACCGACCAGAAGACCACAACGTGTGCACCTACACCAATACCACGTACCAACGTCTCACCATCATATGCAACCAAGATGCGAGAGAGGTACGCCGAAACAAGAAAACAAGCTGAAGCTAGTAATGTACTAGCCCCAACAACTGCAACCAGGAACCAAGCGATGGCCTCCGCAAACTTCAACGTAAGAAAATACTAATCTCAATAGTGGCAGAAAATCTGCCCGACTGAACGATGCATTTCTCTAATATAAGAGACATCATTGGAATGCCACTCAAGCCGCGCCCTTCGGAAAAGGAATACGATTCCTTCCAAGGACCGAGGATGAATACCGCGTTATACAAAGATACCTAAGTGACGCATCCAGTAGTAATCCAAACATACACTGGTATGCTTACACACCTGCCCAACAACTACCTACAAAAATAGGTATACGCGGACTACCACCAACAACAGAGCCGGACGAAATAGTGAAGCCCTTAACAAAAAGGGTTCCCGGCTGCATACCAAATTAATACCACCACAGAAACCGCCCTCACTGCGTGTACTACGTGCAGCTGGACCATCTTGAGCATGAGGAGCTCAAAGTTGTACCAACTTGACGAACTGTTGTGCATGGAGGGCATAACCATAGAAGCGTGGAGGGGGAAGAAGGGCCCCTCCCAATGTCATCGGTGTCAAGCATTTGGCCACGCCTCTATGCACTGCCACAAGCCACTAAAATGCGTTCGGTGTGCAGGAGAACACCCAGCATCCGAATGCACACTCACAACTGGCGCACCACCCAAGTGCGCCAATTACAGCCAATGACCGTAGTTGCCCCGCTTATAGGAAAGAGGCCAGAAAACGAGGCATTACGCTCCCAACACCCATACCACGCAGAAGAACTACCACAGACAAAGAAGGATGGACCACGGTGGGGCGTTCCATAATTAAGCCCCAAAATCAACCAACAAAAACGTCAACAACAACGCACCAACAACAGCCGTCTACATCCGAAACAACAAGGCGAACTTCATCACAGCAACCTCAGCAAGATGATTTATCGACCGTCATCACAACGGAAGACGAAGAGGTCTCCGGAGGCAAGACCAACAAGAAAAGA
The DNA here is from genome assembly GCA_029286875.1 of Lamproptera curius. Lineage (NCBI taxonomy): Eukaryota > Metazoa > Arthropoda > Insecta > Lepidoptera > Papilionidae > Lamproptera > Lamproptera curius. Next base: position 262,278 of record JAGSMT010000083.1, on the reverse strand, counting down.
AGGAGAAGAAGAAAAAAGAAAAATGCGGGAATCGAACCCGTAACTGAACAACACTACGCCACATTGCAGCCACCGGCTAATATGCCGGCAAATGTGGCACGCAACACCGCCAAAATAACGAGAAAAACTCAAGGTAGGAGCGATAACAACGCTCCCGCTAGCACAGCTAAAACTGTCAAATTTAACATACGCCACCTGGAACCAGAAGCGGACTCCTCAGGCACCGAAGCCGGATGCAGGAGACCAAACCGTGGCGCACGGAAAGTGGACGGGACAAGTGGCGTTAAACCACCCTCTTGGGGAGCCTGCGACGGCACAGCTGCATCATTCGCCGAAATACTCGGCCGAATTGTTCGCATCGTCGCAAACATATTCACCGACATCATCACTGCAATAGCGGCTGGGCAGGAGCCAGTTGCGGCTATCTTGGGCTCCGTGACCGGCCTGATTGCGGCTTTGAATGATTAAATTTGCAGCATCCTGATAACGTAACACCAGTGATCAAGAATTGGGCAAGATCCCGGGGGGTTAGTATGCCCTCCGCGTTTCAACCCGGGTCATGAGGAGTTCCTCGATACCCGCACCTGCTTCTGCTCATAATGAGCAGAGAGTGGAAGTCCCGACGACGACGCCCATCCGACGCATGGATAATCTTAGTTTAGACAGACTTACAAAGACAGTTAAAACTGTATATAACAAAAAAAATTATTTGAAATATATTATACTACTTGTTACCCGCGACTTCGTCCGCGTGAAATAGAGTAAATGCCCGTGAGGTGCATTGGAAACTAGTATATATAAATAAGGTATTTCTATTGTATGTGTCTATCATTAGACACAGAGTTCTGTGGCTTTTGCTTCATCGATATTTGTTTTACAAATTTCCAACGTTACGTTACAGATAGAGCGTAAAGCCACACAAATAATTAAAATAACATGTGTCAACGAACATTTGGCCCAGCGTACGAGCCTTAATTAAAAATATCATGCAATCCTTTAACAAGTAAAATATATATCTGATCTTAATTATTGTACACAGATATTAATATTGGGGTAAAAAACGAAGCGTTCATTATGAATATCATTTTAATTACTATTTAAACACCAAGGAATTTTTATAATATTGTGTTTAATCCTACTATTTAAATATGTTTCATGACAATGTTTTGACCGACTCCTTCTCATATTTTTTTTAATAAATCCCTAAGGTTCGGTTTGTAACTCACACTGTAACACCTTTGTAAGAATTTTTCCTTAAAGAGATACAAGCTGGTCTCTATAAACCAAAGAATAAATTTCATTTAACGTTCAATACGGCGCACGGTGCCAATTGGACCACAACACAACAAATAAACACATTTTTGTTAATACTGTCATTATCCATTAATTTGATTCTCCATTTTGAATTTGCAGTCTACGTAACCCGTATTTAAGTGGCTGCGCCGTAAATGCTATGCGCGACGTTCAATACGATCTGTGACTTCAGCGACTATTTGACAATTTATTAAAAAAACGTTTTTTCTTATATATTACCTCGATACTCTGCTCCTGGTGGTCCGATTTTCTTCATTTTTATTTCAATTCATAGATATAAGCTTCCTTTTGGTCCTATTTTTTTAATAATTTTGTGATAAGTAGTTTAATAGACATTTAGCAATAAAAAAAAAATTATAACACCAATCACGAACCCGTGTGATTAATTTACAAATGCTGCCAAAACAAGATACAGATAAAAAATGTTTCACATAATTGTACTAATTAAATTGGTTTACAATAGAATTTGCAATAGCATACGTTTATGTTTAAAAATAACGCTCAATAATCATTTTAATGTAAACATTTTAAAAGTTGCAATCAGGCGTATTAAGGGTAATAAAGGATAAGTTTACTTAAATGTTATTGCATTTAAAAAAAAATTATGTAACGTGTCAGGCATGACATTTTTATTAAATTAATGAAAAACGTGACATTTTTATAAAATGAATACCTTAAAATTCAGTTACAAAAATCGTGGAGTAGATTCTTACGGGGCACGTTGTCACCCGCTTACGTTGCGCAAAATGGTTAATACTTTTTCAATTCAGTCATATTCTTTGGTTAAAATTTATTTGTTCCATAAAATAGAAAGGTATAGCGACCAAGCCCTGAGACAGCCAAAAATAATAATTTTTTTTATTATGGTATCATTTATTGATAAAAAGCAACATGGAAATTCATAAGCTTAATTCATAGGCTGTTCTACTACAGTTACACTAGCGTCACTCATGCAAATCGCAATATATGTCGCTAAAAAGAAGAGATTAGTACTCGTGTTATCATTATATTGTGCAATTAATTGGATGAAGAAATGAAAAGCGTAAATCTAGTACTATAATTTTAAAACAAATCGCTGTATAGATAGGCCTTTATAACTCATATTTTCTCAAAAGTTGTTCTGAAATCTTTTAATTTCATAATTGTATCATTTTAGTTGTTGTACTAGTTTTATATAGCTTCTTTTAATCAATGGCTTCATCCGAAGAATGTTTGAGTTCGACTATTTGATTTAACATCTGTTTTATTCTGATATTAGGTTGAGAGTTTAGTATAATTTGAGATTAAACGTAATTATAATGATCCTAGTGATTATAATTAAGCAACTTTTTAATGAAATTGTTATATTACTCTAATATATCTAAATGATATTTCGATAACGCGCGACAGCTGCGTTATTTCAAGTAAAATAATTCACTTAATATATCTAATATCAAAAATAATATTAAAAAAAATGTTAATATTAGCTAAGGTAGGTAACTATATAACCGCTGCATGGATCGTTATAGAATACAATTAATGTGAAAATCTTTACTTTCAAATTATAATTATAATGAATACATTAGAAATTACCTACTCTTTATTACTAATCAAATTTTCGAGGGACGGTGGTAGGTCCCTGTTTACAGGAGACCTCTGGGTGGACCACTGCGTGCCTATTTCTGCCAAAGCAAGTGGTGTGAAAACAACTGTGTTCGGTTTGAAAGGGCGTTCCGTAGCCAGCGTATTTACTGCGGTAAACGAGACTCAACATCCTATAGTCTCACGGTAGGCAGCGCGTTGGCGATACCACTAGTATTACCAATGTCTATGGGTGTCGGTGATCACTTCCCATCAGGTGGCCCTGACTGCTCGTCTGCCTTCGTATGCCATAAAAAAAAAAAAGACAAGCTAAAACGGAGCTTAAATTAAATCTTTTAGATTATAAATGTAAAGTATTATAACGTTGATAATAATATAAAATTTTTGCAATTATACGTCCAGCGGAAAGCGCCTTATAATTGTTTTGTTTGCATTAATTATGAGCAACAAAGTATTATCAAGACGATATTTTCATCCTGCGGATCGCTTAATAACTAAAGCAATGGAATACATATTTAAAATTATTTTCTACGTTACTTTTGACAGTCGGGTAGTTTAATCAGGCTAACTGTAAATTTTACAACAATATAAAATTTCACTAAGTGAATTTGCTATAAATTTTATACCTATAATAGTAAAGAGTGAAAAAATAGATCTTTATTTATTAAACTTTTTTTAATATATGTATAAGTTTATTTATCATCATCGTGTCAGCCTGTTAAAGCCCTCACTATTGAGCCTAAGTTTTCCCCATAAGTCGTCAAGAGGTATGATATTGACCTAACTGCATTCCAGCTGGTTTTCAAAGATAGTAATAGGAAGTATGATTTTTAATGTAGTGATGTGTCTCAGCATCTGCAGCGTAGTATGGCCGTAGAAAAGCAATTTCTACTAACATTATATTTATAAAACTAACAGCCTTGGTCATCAATCAATTCATGGTGTTCTGTAATTATAAAACACCATGTTGTAACAGCCAGGCAAGCATAAGCAAATTATCACATGGTATGTACCAAAACTACGTTTCGACCTTTACAATTATTTAGTCTGGATAGTGTTATTTATTACAGAAGTCTTTCGGGAGACAGGGAAATACGATTCACGGTATATAAATTACGTTTCCGATGTAATTAACAGCGGAGGTTATAATTTATCATCCGTACTTTCTCTTCATTTCCAATATATTCCCTTTAAAGTAACAGCTATAGTTAAACTGCCATTCTCTGCTGCTCTGCAATCATAGTTAAAATAATAATTTTATCTAAATTATTTCTAATATTTTAGAAATAATTATCAAGTTGTAATTTAAAATAGTAAAGTTAAGTTCGATTGTTTTTATTCGTTTTTACGAGAAACTAACTGCGCTCTATCGCTTCGTATTTGAATTATGCTAAAGTCATCTATTGTATTTTTTATTAAAAAGATTTGTGACTACAAGAATTTTTATAAGAATGATAATTATTTAAAAAATAAGACAATGCATATTGTCAACACGTAAGCTAACATAATCGTCATTTGGTTATCATTTTAAATTAATTTTTTTTGGCCTAGTCTTAAATTAATAAAGAGTATGATATATTTTAAAACTAAAATTATTTATAAAAAAAATATGATCGACTACAAGCAGTATATAGTGATTTAGCGCAATATAAGCAGATAACGACGTGGCCCTGTGTTGTTACGCTTTTCTTGGCGTTCAACAAAATGATGGTATGATATTATATACAAATTATATAAGCTCGACATGCCCGATTGTCACGTACTCATCATACGAGACTTCCTCCGGATTCAATCGTTCCGATATCGCATTGAGGGAACCAAATCACAACCTGTTTCAGTCCGTGCCGGCGTTTCCCAAGGCTCCGTTTTAAGTCCTGCCATTTTTCCATTGTACACCAATAATACCCCTCAAAACCGTCAAGTAAGCATCACCTTATTCGCAGACGATACTTGTATCTTCTCATCCATTAAATAATTAGTCAACGTCTCCAATCCGTGGCCTAGACCTTAAGGGCTTGGTTTCAGAAATGGAGAATTGAAATCAACCCTTTGCTTAAAAAAAAAGCTACGAAGGAATACTCATTTACCAAATACCAATTTAAGAATAAAATAGCGTTGTAATAAACAAACCATTTATTCTGATTAAGCCAATGTGCGTTCACGTATGACCAGCAATATTTATGGACATTCTTTCACGTAGTACTTATCGTTTGCCGTAAGCTTGATTTATTAGAAGTCGTACGTGATCTTAATGCATAGACTTACTTAACGCTCTCCTGTCCCTATCTTGTTCCTACGAAGCTTAAAATCCTACGCATTGAATCATTTAAAAGACATTATAATATTAGTAGTCCCATATTTAATATTAAAAACTTACATAGTAATATTTTATATAACACAATGTTTGTCAAAAAAAGTTGTTCTAAATTTATGTATTTTATACGATGCTAATTATGATCATTTTTACGCTTTAGGTAGTCTGGCAATTGCTGAAAAAAAATTTAATAGAAAAAAATTTTAAAAATTCTGTACTTAATATTTGCAACATGGGCTTGTATAAGTGGTCCTTTTTCTTTTTTTTTTTTTGTCACTACCAGAAGTAATAAAATGTAAAAATATTTCTTTAAAAATTTCACAATTTAACATTAGCAGGCCAGGGCGCTACTATTCCAAATATGTATTGACTTGTTGTCACGTTGTTTGTCCTATACATATATATTTTAGAGGTCCTCTGACTCCCCTGTACAGAGGGCTGTCGGCAGTCAAATTATCTCCATTGAGATAATTTGATAATCATAAAGAGACAGTGCGTCTGGTTGTATTCCTTTGTAGACTATAGGCAAAACTCTCATAGCCGTTAATTTCGTAAGCACTTAAAAAGGTAAGCGCTTGTTGCTACACAACAGATTAAAATTATTTTATGACTAACGAAATAAAAATCATGATGTGGCTTATCAATCTAATTTGATTCAGACTGGATTTTCGTGTGGCAACTCTAAGACATTCACGTCAATGTAAAGTCTCCCCAATAATTATTTAAATTAATCATATTTTATTAACTTATTTACAATTATAGCGACGTTCATAGCCTTTTGTACACATTTAAGTCTTTGAAATACTGGAATTCAGATTATAAACGTGATTATTGTGTTATTGTATAATATTGTGTTTGGATGTCAAGCATGACTGCGAAGGTAACGTCTTCCTATTTAAATTTAGCGTGTGGTTCCTTTATCTTCTTCAAGTGCTCATTTTATATTTATTCTTACTAAATTCAAATTTTAATTGCTTTAATGATGACCCGCAACACCAAGGCCCATCATGTTGAGGAACAGCTCCATGTGAGCAATTGCTGAAGGAAAGGGATGATAACGAATGAAATTTTGCAAATTATTGATAGAAATCTGAAATTAAAACAAGAGCTCGCTCAATTTCACTCAAATTATCTAACTTTACAATAGAAGAATAATATTTTGCAAAGTGTAGTCGACGGGTTTGACCAGTGACCGGAGTATGAGGCTCACCTCTAAGCTGAAGTCTGAATTGAATGAGGCTCATAAAATGCAGATCTATAGCTTACGCAGGCAGACGAGCAGTCGGGCCACCTGATGGAAAGTGGTCACCGACACCCATAGACATTGGCAATACCAGTGGTATCGCCAACGCGCTGCCTACCGTGAGACATAAGGTGTTAAGTCTCGTTTACCCAGTAAATGCGCTGGCTACGGTGCCTTCAAACCGGAACACAGCAGTGTTTTCACACTACTGTTTCGCGGCAGAAATGAGGCACCGCGGTGGTTACCACCAGACGGTCTCCTGTAAACAGGGGACCTACCACTAGATTTAGAAACTAAAAATATGAATTTAAAGACAAATCAAACCCAGAGCCTATATTCTGAATTAGTAGGGGGAGTACCGAATATGATATCCTCAGTCTCAAATGTTACAAACAATGTTAGCACTATAGATCTGACTAGTGATGACTCTGGAGCCTACCACCCAGGTATCAACAGGAAAAGCAGAAGAAATTTAAGAAAATAAACAAATACATACATAAAGACTGAAAAATTGTTAAAATATAGGCGTAGTATTTACAAAAATTATGGTAAAATATCTTTGTCTTGTTTGTGACAATGTATTTACGACAGAAATTTACCTAGAGATAAAATAAAATTGTGTTATTATGAGGCTAAGACAGCTCAGCAGACTCATGAGGCTGCCGTGAATACGCTGCAGGCTGAGATTGCATCTTTAATCTAATCTTTAAATGTTCTATCAAAAAATATGAGGCATCCCAGAGGGAAATTTCAGAACACATTCTGGCTATGAATGATCTTGTAGATTTGTGTAAACATAATTCTGACAGATTTGATTCCTTGACAAGAAATATGTATGTTACTGTCAAAGCATACAGAGTCATTCAGAGCTGAAAGTTGTCAAGTTCGCACTCAACATTCTGTCTACGGAGACAGAATGTTGAGTGCGAACTTGAGCCATCGAATTTAGAGGGTTGACGTGAATAGTAAAAAATCTCCTGGGGCCCAGGTAAATATGGGGTCCCACAAGGATCCATTTTTGGGCCTTTTCTCTTCCTCATTTATATAAACGACTTACCATGTGTGATAAATAATAGCGAATATATAGTATTAGTTACAGATAATACCTCCTTGATTTTTAAAATTGAACGAAATACGTCAATAAATGACGATGTAAATAAATCTCTAGAGTAGCAAATTGGTTTAGTGTTAATAACTTGCTATTAAACCAAAGGAAAACAAATTGTAATAGAATCATGACTTCTTTTGAAAAGCATGGTAAATTTGAAGTGGTTATGAATGGGGAGGCATTAGACGTATTTGAATCAACTGTATTTCTAGGAATAACCGTAGATGCAAAACTACAATGGGGCCCCCATATTGTTAGGCTAGCAAGCAAACTAAGCTCTGCAGCTTACGCAGTGAAAAGAATTAGATTATTAACCGATGTGGAGACAGCTCGATTAGTATATTTCAGCAATTTTTATAGTATTATGTCTTATGGCATTCTACTATGGGGAAATGCGGCAGATACTAATACGATCTTTGTCCTCCAAAAACGTGCAATATGTGCAGTCTATAACCTGGGCCCCAAAGAATCATTAAAAAAGTTGTTCACAGAAATAAAAATAATGACCGTTAGTTCTCAATCCATATTTTAAAATTTAATGTATTTGCAAAAAATAGGCATGATTTCCTACGACATTGTGATGCACTTGACATAGATACAAGGAACAATCATAATTTAATTCTTCCAAAAATTAGACTGCGAAGAATAAATAAGTCTTTTATGGGACAATGTATACGTCTTTACAACAGAATCCCAGTCAACGTTCAGAATTTAACTATAAATAAATTTAAACAGGAAGTCAAAGGACGTTTATGTGTTAAAGGTTAGTACGATATAAAAAAAAATGATAAGACAGCCTGGTAATGGTATGCTCGCTCCAGGTTTTGTTTCAAAGTTGCATAATATGTTATGCCTTCAAATTGTTTGTTATTTTTAAAAGATGACATAAAAAATAGCCCGCTGCCACTCTTTCGCCGCTCTTTCGCCGGTTCTTCTCAGGTCTGAGGCGTCCTTTTCCGAACCGGTGTAAGTAAGTTTGCTATTTGAGTTTGAATTTGATTAATGTCCTGATTATAGACAATTTTTGACGTGTGTTATCAAACTTTAAGTTATCATTCATCCTATAAACTATCCATTTTTTCAATAAAATAGTAAAAAAAGGATATATATTACTTTGCGAGTTACAATGTTAGACCCTTTTCTGTAACCATTATCCTGAATTAATGATCGTTATGGATCATTAAGGTAGGCTTGACGACTTTTTCTTACTGACTGAGAACACTTATTTAATCCTATCTATACCAGACTTTTAAAGACGCCTAATTTTCTGCTAAATATCAATAGATCTATATTATTGGCCCAAAATAAAATTTTTACCAAAATAAATTTTCAGGAAAATCAGTAAAGTTGTTAAGTACAGAATTTTTATTATGTTATTCATGCATATAAAAAAGACCAACCTTACTGTTGACTAATATGATATGTCAAAGTAATTTATGGGGGTTTCATATAATACGCACAATATACCATACGACTACATACGTCTTATTGGTCTCAGGGATAATCCGTAGCAGCTTAAAATACATTTTGGTATATATTTGGCATATATTCACGTCGATAATGAAGGTAGAACCTGTCTTTACAAATTGCTATAGTTTGTGAATTATGAGAACATCGTAAAGACGATATATATGATTTGTTACTACTAAACGTCGAGTCAATACTGATGTGATGTAAACCATTACAGGGTTGTTAAATACTATAAAATATTTGCTTTTGAACATTAATCCATTTTATGGTTATTACAATTAAAAACTTTTAGTTCGATGTAACACAAATATTTAATACATTTTTTTACGAATTCATTGCTTTAGTTGCATATATTTTGTTCCCAACGATTCTAGCGCTGTTTGGCGTTTATGTTTACGATGTACATGTTTACTATGAAAAAATATGACTGTAACTGAAGAATTTAAATTTAACATTTCTTATTATTCTTTATTTTGTAAACATGACACCTTTTAATAAAATTAAAAGGTATCATGTTCAGAAATATCACTGTGTCTTATTTTTCTAATTATAGATTGGCCCCAAATAGGTATTAACGACTAAATATCCCCTCTTCTACCACCTACATGGGTTTGATATACTGGGGGTCTATTCATAATCGACAAGATATTTAGTATGCTGAAGCAAAACCAGAAACATTGTAGTTAATTTAAAAAATATAGTGTACTTTAATTACAGGTAGAAATTTAATGTTAAAATTTACATTAAAACTAAAACTGAATTTTTTTTTTATGTGAAAAAATATTTGTCGTCGTTGTATTCCTATTTATCGTCAGGAAAATCTAGAAAATTCTAACTTATAGCATACACACAGCTCAATTTTTAAATTTAACAAATTATAAATAAATTAAATAACACTTAACTTTTTCACCGCATAACTCTGAAATCATAATAAAAGTACTACTAAAAGGCCATAACATGGCCAGATAAATGTCCATTTACCATCTGCGCAGCTTAATTAGAATTCTTCCCCCAAGTTAATTGCCTCTAATTACATGGTAATTACTGGCATTCTTGGTATACGACGAAACCCTAGCATTATAATGTTTAAAAAATCGTCTAACAAATTTATACTCCAAAGTTATTGGCTGCATTCATTAAAACCGGAAAAGTTTTCATTGCAAAACGATTTAATTAGCTTGCTTAAAATTTAATTAGATTTCTTTTCTGTGAAAAGGCTAATACGAAGTTTGTCAATTTTATTATTTTTTCGTACAATGGCGGACTTTTAATCCCCATTAATTATTGGATGAAATTTTAACCAAAAAAACTTTAAACAGTATATACAACCTGCGCTCTGCAAGAAACTACTCCGCATTTTACGCCACTGCATTTTAAATCTGTAATATTTTAGAAAGGATTCGTTTAATCAAAAAGTCATATAAAACGAAAAAAAGAAACTTACACTATACTACCTTAAATGAGGTTCGAACATACTGCAATTTTTAACTATGTTTTACATTAAAATAGTTAATGCCCATATATCTTAAAAAGCAGATATATGCGCTCGCGGACTTTATAGACTAATTGAAGAAGTACAATTATGTAAAACATACTTTAAGTCTACCTTTTACGGTTTCGGCAGCGGCTGAAATTTAATCACACGGGGTAATGATTTTTGTCGCCGAAATTTTCACAATTTCTAAATTATTATATAAATTACTTATAAAAAAATAAATAAGAAGTAATAGAACCCAGAGACAGCTAATACCTGCACTAGAACAATAATGAACAAAATCTCAGCACTACAACCGGAGTAACGAATATATAATAGATACAATAAAAAACATACGCTCCGAACTGGCTACTTTCTTTTGGGAAGTCTGTCGAAAAGAATATATTTATCTAAACACATACATTTGTTAATGAATTTAATACGAAGCCTTTTAAGAAAATTAATAGCGATTTAGAACTAAAAGTTTCTTTAATAATATGAAATATAATATTAACAATAAATGAAAAATAAATTCAATTTTGCTAACAAGTGAAAGTTAAAACAGCAAAGGATAATTATTTCAAGTTTTTCTTGGTTGATTGACCGTTCTATTGGCAGTTTTTCTTATTTTAGCTGTTATCAAAACTGAAACTTTTGATTTCGGCCATACGTTTTGATAAAGTATATAAATTAATATCTACAATACAAAGATAAAGATTATATTTTTATTGGAGACATAAAAACATATTATTCATTAAGTAATATTTTTTTAAATTACGTTTAAAAAGGCATTAAAATACAAAGACATTGATAAATTCCTATTCCAGTGACTACAATTACGTTAAAGGAAGAGATATTTTCTCTCAATTGCTGCTGGATGCATTCATCGACAAACTGACATCTGTCTATGACATGATTTTACACGATATAACCAATACTTTCCAAAATAAGGGTGTTTTACTACTAAAAAGTTTTTGCAGGTTTCTGACTATTCAGAATGTAATTTGTTATCTCCATTGAGATAATTTGATAATCACGTAAGTTCGACACAAAACACACATGGCATCATGTTATATTCCCTTGGAAACAAGAGGCAACTCTCTATGCGCTTGTTGCTACAACACAGATTAGAATTATAATGTAAATAACTTGATAAAAATCTTGATGTGGGGAATTTAATTTGATTAATGTCAAAATTATGAACAATATGTTTTTATTCTGACTATAAACATTCCATTTGTTCAATAAAATAGTCAAAAAGGTAATACATTTATTGCGAGTTATTCGGATGCTTATTTTCTATGTGTACGTCTGTAACCATTTATAAGGCCGACCCATTTACGTTAGACCTTTTCGTGTAACCATTTTCCTGAATTAATAAAAGTTATGTAGCATTAAGGTCGGCTTGACGACTTTTTCTCACAGACTGAGAACACTTATTTGAAGTTGTGCCACAAATCTCAAAAAGTTCTCCGTTTTTGTTGGTTACATTTTATCATGACAGTCAGTTTGAAGACAATAATATATTAAACCTTATTTCATTTTGCCGAATAAATATTACGTATTTCAAATCTCACATTGTCATCAATATTAAACTTTTAACTATAGGATTTTTATAATAATTTTAACTGCCTTTTTTAAGTATGTAGAATCTTTTTGTAATGTATACGCATTAAATTATTATTGGTTTACAATAAATGTATAGTTTACGTTGCAAAATTAAAATAAGTATTGCTGATATGAAGGTATTAAAGAAGATAATGCAAATATGGACTTTAATTTAATAAGGCAAACTGCATTTGCCTAGGAATGATTGTTAAGCTTCTAAGAAAGTAATTGTAACGCTGACTTACTACCTCATGGTTGAGGACTGTGTAATAGGCTAAAATATCAGAATTGCGATGTTGCTTAACAAGCCCTCTGAAGCTAAACAAATGGATGGGGGATTCTTGACAGTAATTAATTAAAGTTATTACGGGTTACTGTAAGCATATGGTCATGTTCTAGAATTGAGTTTATTGTAGTGTCTTAATAAAGCATTGATTAAATTAAGTAGTACTATTGTAAAACGTTGTTTATATTTTAAGGATTAAGTAATTTTTAAAACATTTTAACTATCACTAAGCAAGTACAGTGTATGTACATATATAATTAATCAATTATTGCTTTGTTCTTTTAAATTCAGGTACACATTTTACTATAATGCTTAACTTGTGTCTTTAGTAAGAAACATAAAAAAATGAACGGCAAGTCTAGGTTACATAGTAAGAAAAAATTCTTTTAACTGATATTAGGAGAACGAAAAGTAAACTAATAGTTATTTTATGAACTGTTTGGAACGATAACGTTTTTAGATCGAGAATCCGTGTTGGTAACCTGGAACAAGCTCAAAGATATCGCGAACCAAATTGACGAGTTAATATAAATTTAGTTCAAATAAATAAAAATTATAATTTGACATAATACATTACTTAACTTTGTATAACTCATTTTCGATTATATAAGTTTGATAAGTGCTGACGATATTTATCTACATGCTAGAATCGCTTTTTGCACTTGCCACAAACACAAAAGTCATTTTATGTTACGTTTTTTCAAACAGTTTGAGATATACATAACGGTTTTGTACTTTACCAAAGAATATTGTTTTACAACATCTGATTTGGGTAGAAATAGCAAGCGCCAGTTCTTGCCCTCAGATGGTGTTCATAAGGATTTACCTTTTACCTGACTGTTTTAATTCGTTTTAGATATTTATCATGCTTTACCTTAAGTAACATACTGGCTATTCAATTAATTATCGTGAAAAATGATAGTTAGTCAAAATAAAAACAGATTTATTAAACAGTACTAAAATATGTACGGTTTAAAGATTTAATAATATTACATAATTGCTAGATATAATTAATAGCTTCTAAGTAACTATCAATCGAATAGAAAATCATCAAAGAAAGACATAGATGGATAATCTAACAAGCCCTCTGAACTAACAAAGTATGTGGGCATAAATACAGTTGCATTAAAGTCATTATTACGCAGACCTATAACAAGTTATTTCTATGTAATTGAGTTATGTAGTCTTAAATGCCATTGAAGTCAATGGTAGTACTATTCCGTATAAATGTTACTTAGGTATTTTAGATGTCAGATTTTAGAAACTTCACTTTTATAGTAAGTATGTAAGGTAATATAGAATTATCATTCTGTTCCTTAAATTCTACAATTACTAAATTAACTGTCAGTATTTTAATTTCTGTAATGGTATTTATGTAGCAAACATATATAAAAACGCAAGCTAGGTTATGTAAGAAGTAATATACTTACTATTTAGAGAACAAGTCAACTATGTTATTTATGAACATTGGTTACAATAATGTTTTTATGTCTATGACCCAAAATGTAACATGTCTATGACCCAAAGATATGTGAACCAATCGCAGTCAATAAAATATATTTGTAGACAAATAATTAAAATTTAATTATTTGTTAAGATTCATATTTATTAGGTGTTTACTGCATAAGATGTCGTTTAGCATTAGATAATTTATACTTTTCAAAATAAACGCATAATTTTTATACACATATTTGGTCAATAGGCAACGCATTAGATAGTGTTCAGTACACTATTTTATAAATTCTTTGAGGTTTATCAGTGTTACCTATTACAAATGCTTTAGGGAACGTTAATATCGTGAATGGACCAGAGTTATGACAAAGAAGATTATTAAAACTACTAAATAGTGTGGAATTATTTAAGTGAGTGTTATTGCATAAAAATAGTTTCAAACACATTGAACTAGAACTCAAAAGGACATAATGACACTTGTAAAACTTTAAATTAATTATCATAAAATACTGTTGTAATCGTCATCTGACGGTCCAATACAGTTTCTTCATTGAAATTAAAAATATAATATGTCGGAAACTTACGTTAAATTAGAATTATTCAGCGTTACCAACAATGTATGCGTCTATAAATATGGAATAATTTCACCTGTGACCAAAAAGATAACTGGTGATTCCATAATTCCATTTCTGCTATAAACACTTAATAATAACATGTTTAATCAGTTTAAACATATACTATTAGGCATTCAAAATATGTTTTTAAACTATAAATTACAATTTTATATGTATGGACCCAAATGTAAATCAGTACAAAAATATCTGTGACAAATAATTTAAGTTCGGTTGATCTTTATCCCATTTATCAATGAAAATAATAATTTAAAATCAAGCTAAACTTTACAATTTTTGTCTGTTACGGAAAAGATGTATTTTCAATGATTGTATATAAATTTTTGTTCATGATTTAATTTACATGTTTAGAAGTTAATCAGGACATTGATTTGAACGCATAAATTTACAAGTACTAAAGTGATTCTAGATATGGTTTTATAATAGAAATATCTAACTGAGTTAATCATAGAATAAGACAATTGTATTCTAATAAATCTAACAAAATTCAAAATGATCAATGAGTCACTAGAATTTGAAGTATTGAAATTGATATATAATAGTACACAGAATAAAATTTTACTTAGAAGTATACTTAAATTTTGCTTGTATTAAATATGAAGCATGTGTAAATATAATGGATTCATTTTCTAGAATAACGCAAAATATGCAATGTTTCATGGTAAACGATTTTAAAATTAGGCAATTAGACATGTTTAAACAATTCAATTTAAGGTAATTTAATCGTAAGGTGTCAAAAATTAAGCAATTAAAATTTTATTCTATGTTCTAACAAAAATATGTAAAATAGTCTGTACAATTGTTTGTGAAATAGATTATACTTTGAATAATTATTCAGAATAATTTACAATGTAGAGTAAAACTTTTGAACGCACAATTCTACGAGGTAACATTGTTAACCTGTTTTATAAGATTACTAGTAAAGTATGATAGTGATCTGTCGAATAAGTTCTGAGCAAAATCTGTTATCATGATTTAAGTATTGTTTTAGAAACATTACTAAATAGTAACCACTAATTTATAATATTGGCTTTCTAATTAGAACTTAGTAATATATTTTTGGAATAAGAAATGCATTTATGTACATTTAAGTATGCCAATCAGTCATCGTTCCTTAAGTTCCCACTTGTAATCTGTGAATGATACGCAAACTTTGCAACTAACATTTATATATTCTATTTTCATGTAAAACGCTTAATAAATGAAGTGCTTAAATTCCACGAGCAATTAAAAGGGTGTAATTTCAAAATTGCATGATATTTCTACTGTTTTGATGTTCATTTTTCTTTTATTCTAAAAACAAGTTGTCATTATGTTTATTTGTGCAACGAATTTAAAAGAGTCAATATATTCATTAGTAATTTTTTATTTTTAAGGCAATCTTACAAATTTAAATATTTATGGTTACCTTCTCGCGCTGAGTATTATTCTTATGCAATAAGAATTTTTATGTAAAAAGTATCCTGACAGTACCTATGATGCCTTCAGAAACTTTCAATCTGTCGAATTGTCTAGATTTAAATATTATTTTAAAGTTATAGTTAAAGTCAATGCTTACTTATATGGAGTCATTTAAGAGCATAAATAAATTGAGAATTTATGTACTTATATACTTTAGCAAAAAAAAAGTATGCAAATAGTGTTATTTGCAAAAGATTATAAAAAAGAAAAATTATAGCTATGATCTATTTAAGAAAGTTTTATGCATCCAAAGGTTTTACAAAGCAATCTTACAAATAATGAAAAACTATTTTTCAGGATCTATATTAACTTGTTTTGTTTAAAAATCATTTGAATCCTGTCAAAGTGCACGCACAATTCCAGTATCTGTTACGTAATTGTTTCTAATTAAGTTAATTGCACAGTAGATTATTAGTGGTCACAGTTGTGAATGAGTTTACAATTGTAAAACTGCCTCATGACTGTAAAATAAATTTGCAGACATGTTAAAGATTATAAAAAATTATAGTTTGCACTACCATTAAGGCTTTATCCGCGAATAAAATAATGAAAAGAAATAGTCATGTAAATTGATTGAAATATACTTGAATATAATAACAATGAGGTTTATTTTATTGCAATGTGTTAATCATTGACAAAGTAATAGTGGCTCTACGCTTAACGAATGTTGATTTTCATATTTGTTTTACATCCGCCAATTTCCATTCCTATTGTTTAACCGATTGAGAACTGTCCTATGAATTACCCATTCTCTGATGGCAAAGACAATGGGTTTATGTGCATTGACAATAAGCTAATCACGAGTTGTTCTCTCATTCGTGCCTTGTTAAGATGAAAGTCCAGCAGGACCTTTTGGCAAGTTTTCGGATTCCACCACCCGCTACGCATGCCGCCGAAGCAACCTCATATCGGCCTTACGGCCATCTGCCTGCTTCTGGGCACGTCGGAACCAACGCGCCCTTCGTCTTGGCCCTTATATACAGGTAACAGGCTCCTCCGGGTCTATTATTCAGTGACCATGGGAGCCAGGTATCCTAACTCACATAGGGACAAGACTCACAGCCCCCAGCGGTGGCCTCGGTGTTGGGCTCCGCCGCTAGCACAAATTCGGCCGCAGAAGGAGGAGAGATCGACAATACCATGCCAAATGTCCCTTCCTCCTTGAGCCCCTCCACACCGCATCAGCGGTACGGCCCCGCCGAGTCGCGGAGGGTAAGCAGAGTTGCCTACGGAATACCAACACTCCTCTTTCCCCGTGACTCCATATTGGTTGCGAAGGACCGAAGGGAAACACACCTACGCGCATCCAAAGCGGGCTAACTCAGCTTGCTTGGAGTAGCCTCCTCCACGACCAGCCTAGCGCACAGGCCGGCCAGGTTCTTTTTAGCTTCCCCGCGACTGAGCAGGCCACAGGCACTGAGTCTCACCGCTACGACAAAGCGATACCCTGTTAACCACTTTTATCGTGATATTTATAGCCTATGTCTTTTCTTGAAATTTATAATAAGTATGTATCAAATTTCAATCAAAATTGGTTTTGACAGTAAAGACGAACAAACAGATAGAGAAACAGATAGAGAAACAGACAGAGAGAGTTACTTTCGCATTTATAATATAATATAGTATGTAAGTATGGATTATAGGTGTATCGTGCTATATAGATTTAAAGTGCGAACTTTTTTCTAAATAAACTAATAAAGCAATTCACAAAATATTAAGGATGCAAAAAGTCACCAGTATATGGTCTCACTTTGAGGCAAGGTGAAAAAATATTAATCGTTATATTAATATTTTTTTCTTTTTCAACTAACACAAACTAAGTTTAAGCAAAGCTTTTACTGTGGAAACTAGGTGGCAGACAAATACACATACTTATGATTTAATAAAATACACGATTTTAACGCTTTTAATACAATATTGCCGAGGTTTTAAATATTTTGTAGTATCCGGTCACGGAGACTGAGTTGTTATTTGTCTAACTGCCAAATATTTACCCGGGTTATCGTGTATATATCTGTATTGTAATTATTTATTGTTTTTCTTTTTAATATAGAGTTTATGGTCTGGAAGTTATTGGGCGAAGTTTAGTTTTGTGAATAATTTAATCTCAAGGAGGTGGGTAATCATTTTCTTATCGAGTTAAATGTAAATTTGGACAATTTGGATTCTAATGACAGCATTTTTAAATACAAACGCATAAAAGCAACGCCTGTATAATATTTTAGCGAAATAATTATGTTTGTTTGTACGTATAATTTAAATCTCAATATTAAATAAGGCTGCATCTCGACATCTCGATAAATGTTAAGTAAGAGCAAAATTTAGATAACGTTTAATTTAAATTTTAATATTTAACGAGGCGGCTTCCTAACTGTTTCGCCGTAATTATGATACTACAGCTAACTGAAGTTCGAACTAAAGTTTAATAATATGCACTTGCTCTGTACTTCCTAAGCATAGAGTACCTATCACATGAAATCAAAAGAGTTATGAATCGTTTATGAGTACTAGAACCTAGCTGAGCAAAGAGAGGCCTGATTGGTTTTTGGTCCTTTATTATAAGTTTAAATGACAATTTAGATTATCTGGATAAGCCCTTAAGTATATTATATATAATAATATTGCCCAGATTTGACAATAATAACTGAAAACATAGATGATTTACTAGGAGAATCGCTTTGAAAAGAAAAATTTTTATCTTTGCTTCAAGTATGCACGTTTCAATGTTGCACAAATACATTAAGATTAATGTTTTTAAAACATAAAACAATACACATATTGAATTTAGAACTACTATTGTAGCATTGTAAAATATGTATTATCTTTCATCTCCATATAACGTGGAAATACAGTCAATCATTGAAACAGATTTCAAAATTCGTATACTTACTTCAAGAATATTTATTTTTGACCGACATCCCAAAAGAAGGGACTACTCAAGTCGGAGCGTATGTTTTTTTTATATATATATGTTATCTCGTTGCACCGCTTCTACGGCTCCGGTTTTGTTGATTCATTTTTAAATGATAAATGTTAGATTACCACTGGTCCCATTTTTTTAATAATTTTGTGATAAGTAGATATTTGAAAAAATGATGACGCTAAAATCACAACTCGTGGTTTAAATTACATTCGCTGCAAAAACCGTAAAACATAGACATAAAGTAACACATACATAAACATTTTTAAATATTGCAATTGGGCACATTCAAAGCTTATTTAAAATAATACGGCTTAGGTTCACTTATAAGTTAATGCTGTTTTATGAAATGAATACCTTTATCAGAGACCAGAGTGTGGTGACAGAAAACGCGAAATCACCCAAATTCCAGTCAGCTTTTATTAATCACCAGAATATCCGAAAATCACAATAAGCATATTATTAAATTATGAATGAAACGATAATAGATCGATGCTAACTAACTACTAGTAACTTTTTCTACCATACCACCATTCCAGTATAATTAATAGTAATTAACTATACAGTACTAGTACAGTAATAATAACAATGATCATCTATGATGGTAGGTATAGTAGGCCGCAACACTAGAGAAATTAGCCACTAACCCCTGAAAAACATGAAACGGGGACCTTGAAACCTATTAAGCAACATATTTCATTCAAGTTAAAAAAGTCGCTGATCTGCAAGGCGAGGAGTTACGTAGCGCTATCCTACGTAAGTAGCTTGCTACGAAAAATCTCTCATTGGCTGATTTTCTAAAAGAAGGTATTATACTAAGAGGATATGTTTTTTTTATCTCGTAACTCCGCTTTTAGTGCTCCGATTTTGCTCATTCTTATTTTAAACGAAAGGTATTAGCTGTCGTTTGGTCGTAATATTTGTATTATTTGTTGTTTTAAGTAGTTGAATATATATTTCAGAAAAAAATATAGAATCAAAAATTACGACCTTGCGCGATTAAATTGCAAATGCCGGGTCAAAATTAAGAGACAGGCTTAAATAATGTGTTACATAATTGTTCTATTATGTTGTTATAACTATGTTTTAGGAATAATCTACAATAAGCATTTTAATCTAAACATTTTTAAAAATTACAATCAACCATTTTCAAAGCTCATTTAATTTAATACAGTTTAAATTTACATAAAAGTTGTTGCATTGTAAATAATCTTTATTCTGTGTTTAATATACACAGAATAAAAATGTTTACTTAGCGAAGACCACATTTTGATCAAAAAATGTCTTAAAAGATATCAAAGATTCAAAATGCGGTGACAGAATTCGCGTAGCCATTTTAAGAGTTAATTATTACCTGCTAATATTGCGTAAAACAGTTATAAGCTGTTTGAAGTCGGTAATGTTTTTTGTCTGCCTCCGTAGCCTGGTGGTATGGGCGTGTGCTTTAGAAACCGGAGGTTTCCCCCCGAATCCTGCGAGGACTCAACAAATTTTTATTGTTGTTTCCTAGTTGGTTAGGGCAACTTGGGCCGATCACCCAAATGTCTGAAAAGTAAGATGATCCATGCGTCGGATGCACCCACCAACCCGCATTGGACAAGCGTGGTGGGATACGGTCCAAAAACCGCCTAATGGATAGGGGTGTATTAGGCGAGGCCTATGTCCAGCTGTGGACTATCACAGGCTGATGATGAATGAATGAATGAATGAATGATGAATGTTTTTTGTCAAAATGTTGCTTGTCCAAATTTAAAACAAGGTAAGCCTCTATGTTATTCAATTTTCAAGCATATATGATAAATTATTCCCAAAATAAAGTGCCGAAACCGTATAAGATAGACTCAAAGTGTGTTCTACATAATTGAGTACAAGTTCTTTAAATGGTCTTTAATAAAGTCCTTGAGCGCTTATATCTACGTTGTAAGAATAACACACAATAACAATTTTAATCTAAAACATTATTAAAATTTGCAATCATGCATTTGAATTCAAAGAAATATGGTCTGAATTTACATAAAGTTGATGCATTTAAAAAATTCCTCATTCTATGTGCATTGAATGAGTTATACATGGCATTTTTATTAAATGAATAACAATCACATGAATAATAATTAAATAAAAATATATTAGATATAACATAATTTAAAGAGCAGTGGTGAATAACTCGCAGTAATTTTCTTTAAGCGTATCAAGCGTACCCTCTGTACCTTTCACCGTCTTATATTGCGCAAATGGTTAAGTTATATGGTAATGCTATATACGTTTGAAGTCGGTCATATTTTTTTTTGTTTAATTTACACTTCTTTCAAGAGAAAAAGAAACAAAAAAAGACGACAACCCTTAATGCGTATCGCACATTGCTGTCCCACGGATACAACCATAAACGCAGAACTCCGTTTTCAGTTAAAAGAGAAAATCCATGTGATGTAAGATACCGAGTCAGCGGGCAACGGCAAGACGACACCAGTGGAAGCGACCCTGAGCACCGCCGTGGGGGACTTCATAGGACGGACACACTTCAACCTGTCGATACATTCCAACTCTAGTTTAACTAGTAATAAGTTAAATTGTAATCACAGTATTAAATTAATTTATAATATATTTCACACCCTTGGTGTTTTGCGGCTGCAGTGAACGTAAACACCTTGTAACCTGGACAAGTAATTTAATTTTATCCATTTGTTATAAATATGTTTGGCCCTGATTGTTTTGTATTAATCTATAAATTTAGTATCTATAAATATAATGCAAAATTTCAATTATTAAAACCTTAAATCGTAGTCGTGAGGGATAATTTTGCTGAGAGACATGTAAGTTAATTACGTAAATTACATCTTACAGTTTAGGTAACACTTAACACTCAACATACGTCACCTCATTTTGGTTTCTCTTCTATGTAAGAGTTAACACAACAATACAAAGAACTTTAACTACGTGAACCCTTCTTATTCTCGTTTACGTATACAACGATGCTGGATCGATAAGGTTCCAACTCAGCAATATGTTGGCTAAGGCCAACGCTGGTATTTTGCTTCACCTCTTATACCTAATTAACCTAAAACTTGCCTATATTTTATATATTATTCTCTCCACAATTAACTTTTGGCGGCTAATGCTTTAGGAATTGCAAGTAATTAAATACCTTTTTAAACTTAAACTTAACTATTAATGTGATCTAGAAATACTAAATAAAGAAGAGCTGGAAATAAGAACAGATGAATTTATATCAAACAGCATGATGTTATCTATCTCTTTGTTTATTTAAAAAGAACTCCTTTAACTTTTTTTAAATCTGTTTTTAATATTCAGTGCCATGATGGGTGGTAGAATATTATTCCAACATTTGTGACAAGTTTGTGATATCCTTTTAATGAAAGCGCGTTTAAGTCTGAAAATAAGCAAATGTTTAACAAAAACCGACTTAGTGGTATTTACCTTAGCTTAATGAACTAGATTTCTTGTGCCGAAATCCTAAACTAAAACAAGGTTTTGGTATTGATAGATTGTATATATGAAATATAAAAATGTAGTTTGTAATTTGAGTTATTAAGATCAGAAACCAGGTGCTCTGCCTATTAAATCTTACTCAAATGACACTAGGTGAATTAGAACCTATGATATATATATTGATACAGTGACGAGGAAAAAGATGAATAAAGATTAGTCATTCACTGGAGCTCAACTACTTATACAGCGTACACATATAATTTTGATAAATTTATATTGATAAATTGTTGTTTATTTCAAGTATGTTTTCCCTGCTAATGGGTAATTTTTAAATAAATACATTAATAATTGTATTGATCGTTGCAAACAATGTAAAACATTTATGCTAATTAATATTTTTGAGAAGTGGTTGTGACTTACAACCTTTCCATTATATAGATAAAATTTACTTAGCATGGAAACACAACATTTGTGACAACCCATATCAGCAACACTTTTTAGAAGTAAATATATGGGCGATAGTGTTCATCTTCAAGTCAACTGAGTTTATAACAGCCTCGTTAAAACTTCGTGTGCAGGAAATTTTTAAGCGCGCGTAGCTGACGCCACGGTCTCAAAGTTTGAAGTAATTAGCGTAATATTTACTAACATTTTAATGCTTTCAAGCACATCCGTAAATTACTCAAAATATTTAAAAATAAGACATATGTTTTGTCCTTAAATAAAAGAATTCGTGGTTTAATAACATTGAATTAGATATCATTTGAAAAACCCTAAAGCTTTCAACAAAAATTATGTTTATCTTGTTTGTTGAACTACGAACACTAATACGATGTAATTGCGTAAAGAAAATTTTTTCGAACAATTTGTAAGCTTTTGTTATGTTACTTTAACAATTATGTAAAATTATACGCGACATTTCATCAATTATATTCATCAATTATACCCTTCCTTCATAAAAAAACTCGACAAAATTGTATTATTAATCGTGTAAGTAACAGAAATTATTGTTTTTAAAGTTTTCAATAACATGAATCTATATGCTTGATATAAAAAATTAACACCTAAATTTACACGTAAAGAAAAAGTAAAATTATAATGAATCTATAGAAAAAATCTCAAAGATTAATTGTAACTCTTTATAGAAAGATGTAAGGTTTGAAAAATGTACGAATTTATTTGGAAGAAGCCCCGTATATTTTTCCTATGCAATGAACAAACGAGTCTCGAAATCCGTCTGAGAATAGGAATTGGCGAGGCAGTGCCTGTGACATCTGCCAAGAAATCCAATAGCTCTGGTCGTTGTATATAAAGTAGCATTATGATCAGAACTGACATATGTACATATAAATTAACATTATTTGAAATAAAGCAAATGGCTAAAAGTTTTCTAAGAAAGTAAAATTAAAAATATGATGATACCTGTGACAGACAATAAGAGCAGAGGCGTATCTATGAAACGAGTAAGTAATAATAATTATTATGAAATGTATGAATTTAGAAAAGAGGTGAACTAGAGCATTTCGCCAAAACAACGGGAAAGTATTGGTATTAAAGGAAAAGTTTATAACAACATCAAGCAGAGAATGAAGTATTGAAAAATATTGTTATCCGTCACACGACTTTATCAAAACCACTACTAGGCAAGGATGCACTATTTAACGTCTTCAAAAAAGATTGGAGAAAAATAAACAAAGTTATTAGTAGCGCACTTCAAAGCACTTAAATATGAAATCGTTTAAGACATTATTAGATGATCCAATGAGGAGGATGAGGTAGTAAAAAGTAAATTTATCTCATCTAGATTGATTAAGGATGGAGGGTTTGAATGTTGCAACCTTCTGACATCAAGTCTTTAATAGCTTCCAGATATCAGCAGTAGTATTACTATTTTATTTTATTAAATAACTACGTATTTAACTCATGCCAACTTTAAAGCAGCCTTCCTAACATCATAAAAATACCAGAATAATGTTTTAATAAAATTATTGTGATGACTCTGGGCCTCGGTAAAATTCTATAACGTTATACAACGTTTTCGTTCTAAATTATTCACATAAAAAAGCCTTATCACTGAACATGCGGGAGTTGCTTTAAAAATGTAAAAAAAAATTGTAGTCAACTGTATAAAATTTTGATTGTGTTATTTTTTAATAATTGGTGCGTTAATAATTTGATGCACGTCATAACTAATCTTATGGACTTTCAATAATTCAACGCGATTTAATATTATCGATCTGTCAATAATCTGAAGATTAAGACAACTCAACCGGCATTTTTAAGGGTTGTTTATTTGTTGAGTAGAGCTGTTTATAGACCCGCAAAGAACGCTACGTACCCTAAAGAATTAAGATCGTTCGTCCATTACAATAAACTCTTTCTTTGTATGTTACTTTTTCTGCGTCTAACGCAAAAGAACGCTAAGAAGGCTGTTTTTAACCGAATTCGTATGGAAAGAGAGGTTTTTAATTCGAAATGTTAATTTTGATTAAAAATGTACCTCGTTCCTACGCTCCGATTGCTATGCTTTTGATCGTAGTTTATTTATTTGACCCCATTTGTTGCCATATGGTTCCATTGTTTTATTCCTTTTGCTTGATATGTAGTTTAATAGATACCACATCAAATTTAATAAAAAAATTACATAATCTACTTTCAATTTCGTGCAATTAAATTTAACTTGCTGGATATTGGCTTAAATGTAGTTCAATAAAATCAGGCAATAAATACATTCTCGACAGACACATTGCCGGCCAATAGTTTAAACCACTCATAAACAAAGTAATCTAGTTAACGCGGTCTCGAGTTCGAATAATGAAGCGTAGCAGCCAGATTTGGCTTGTCAAAGATTTTCCTTGCTTTCTGTAATAGACAAAACAGATACAGCAACTCATGCCGAACACATCTACAAATTATTGTTTTAACTAACTACTTAATCAATAATTATCATTTAAAAAAGAATGAACAATATCTGCGCACTAAGAGCGGAGCAACGAATTAAGCACCTCCTTTTTTTGTATGATCAATGAATCTTATCATCGTTGAACGTAGAATAAAACTGGAAAACTATCTTTAAATATACTCTAAAAATTACTATACTTTGTTTTGGAGATGTAATTTTTTTCCGTTTAAACTTTTATTTTGGTCTACATACAATAACTTAAAAAAATTGTTATTTAAACAAATCTAGGTTATTTTTTTCATTAATCTTAATTCTTGTGATTAAAACACAATATTTTCACCATATATTCGTTAGAAATTGTTTTTATTTACCGGCTACCGACTTTTAAAAGCTGTTCGTCCAAAAGATACAATAACTGAAAAATTTATATTATTGTAATTTATTACAAGATTTAACGGATTAATTTAGTTTACAATTTCCGACGGTTTCAGACACTTTACGGGATTCACGGTCGCGGGCAGACTGAAGTGTTGTTTGTCTGTCAAAGTTATTTACCTGGCTTTATGTGCTACCTACCTTCATGTATTTTATTTATAAGTCCGTTTTACACATACCAAGCTGATCTTGAGGTCTAGCAGTAATTTTATGCATGGTTGAAATTTTGCGAATAATTGGATCGCAAGCAGCGTTTTCTTAACATGTAGCATTATCATAATGCACATACACCAAACCATCTTCTGTATTGAAATTAGGATGTTTTTTAATTTGAATAACCTCAAATCATCCTGAGTGGGAATCGGTGTTTTTTGGCAAGGATTTGTGGTTTGTCAAATTTTATATAATGGTTGGATTGATCCAGCAGATGGTCGCATTTTGCAGACTTCTCCAACCGGTGGTGCTTCACGTCAGCTATGTGTTTTTTATTCTAGTTCTAATGGATCGATTAGTTTAAAAAAATCCGTAATGTCTTTTATTAAATCAAGTGTGGCATTCGCGTAAATATACTTTCTTACATTACGCGAATACTTAATTACTTCATTATTATTACTTAAAAGAGTGCGTAAGTAGGTGAATATAGGGTTTTTACTTTGTTTCTCCTTAGTAAAATGATAACTATGTTACGAAACCTTTGTGACATAATATACGACAATGGACTATGTAAAAGTGGTATTCAGGCAACAGTTAATCAACGTTTCATTATTTTGTGAGGCATTGTATGGAAAGAATTGCAGGTTGAGTACTTAGGAGAATGGCACACAAATATTTTTAATTTGTAACTTTGAATAGTATCTTATATAAATGCTCATAATAAGAAAGTCACATAATGAGTGTTTTATTGGACTGTAACTATTTAAAAAAAATACTTAACATTCATTTTTAAATTGCTATATCCTGTAAAAACATTTTTACCACCGACTGAAGCCGGTCACAATAGCGTAATTGGTAATAATTGGGCCTTTTTGGTAAATTTATCGAATCACAATAATGTTGTGCTATAACAACCAGTAATTTTCTATCCTTTGCCTAAGAAAGTCAATCATGATAATTTATTCGCTATCCCAAAAACGGTCATCATTACCTTCCTAGCCAATTTACAAGCACGTTCACTATCCGTTTTTTGAATTGCTGTTTTAACTATGGTGTATGAACTGAAATTTTGTCATGACAAATAGAACCGAATAATGCGAATAATCCGAATAATGATTTGTGGGTTCGAATCCTGCGGGGACTCAACAAATTTTCATTGTTGTTTCCTAGTTGATTAGGGAATTAGGGCCGATCACCCAATTGTCTGAAAAGTAAGATGATCCATACGTCGGATGGGCATGTAAAAGTCGGTCCACCCACCAACCCGCATTGTGCCAGCGTGGTGGGATCGGTCCAAAACCCTAATGGATAGGTGTGTATTAGGGAAGGCCTATATCCAACAGTGGACTATCAAAGGCTGATGATGATGATGATGAATGCGGAGGATTACGTTTTATTAGATCTTTCAAACTCTTTTTCGTTCCCATTTTTTATGCCTCGTCCGCATTCTTGGTACCCAACGCTTAAACAGCTATGCCATATTTTCATGTATGATTTTATGTATTTGCTCATTGGAGATGGATATAATTTAAGATATTTCACGCATTTTTAATAGGCGTTTACCAATGACGGTCGTATGTACATCTTTAACAAAATCCTATTAAATTTTCAGGTGACTAGAGCGTAGAGCATCAACAACATCAACACGTTGTCAACTACAATTAAATATGATTTAACCAGTTATACAAGGTTTTAATCTCGGGTGCAATAGTACCAGGAATATAAATAACTTTGTTTGTTTTTGTGTTAACACTGTTACCCTTTATAAAAAAAATGTTATAAAAATGAATGCGTCCAGGGGTACGAGCGATGATTTCACTGTATTAGAAGTGTCTCCCAATACCTAAGTTAGTGACACAGAGAATGAGAAGAGTCGGTATTTTATAGGAGGAGGTTTTAATTCCTGTAAGACATGAAGTTTTTTATCAAATGATTATACTTAGGGTTACTGCTATAGTTGGCCTGGCAAAATAGCAAACATGCAACACTTGTGGAAGATATATCAAACATAGTCGAAGTATTCGCTCTGATGCCTAATTCCTCATCAAATCGATCTCAGTAATTCCACCTACTAATTAGTAAGTTCAATTATTTCTCTTGGATTGTAAAGAGTGTCAGTAGGACATGCGAGCGAGGGAGTAAATATGTGTCTTTAGATGCATACGGGGACCGCTAATAACGCAATCGAACTTACCTTCAACATGGTGTTTCTACAGGTTTCGAGCGCGAGTGGTTGGTCTAATAACCATGATATGTTTCGCGACTTAAGAGAAACTCAAATACTGCAAAAAGGAGTCTTTTTTATTCTTACAAAGCAAGAAGAACTACAAATCTATACAAACAAGAAGATAGTAAAAAAATAACAAACTAGTCAGAATTTAAAAGAGAATAATTAATTTATAAAAATGAAAAAAATCTTTATCTATCTTTTTGATATATGTAATAGTAGTATAAAAAAAAAACGCACTAACGGACGAACCAGATAGAATAACGTATTCCAGTAGGCATATACAATTATAACACGACTACTACTCTAGGCAACATTATTCTACCTGAGCGCAATTAATTAAATTTGTAGCAAACGATTACGCTAACGTTGCACTGGAATGTTGGCCGCATTGTGCCAGGAACAAAATGAATGTTTAAATTAATCCACTATAAGCCATAGCACAATCTATTTCTTAGAAAAGTGAAATGTTAACAAAAAGAAATATGACCGGCTTCAAAAAGTATACAACTATTTTGCGTAATATAAGCCGGTGACAACGGGCACGTTTGCAACAAATTACCCCGCGGTTTCCGCCACGGCATTTTAAATCTCTAATATGATCTAATAGTATTTTTAAAGGTATCAATGAAATCTAAATAATTTTTTTGTAGACTATTCAAAGAAGCACAATTTGGCATATAGTTTACATCTATCTATTACGGTTTCGGCAGCGTTTGCACTTTAATCACACGAGATTGTTATTTTTGTCTCCGAAGCTTGTTAATTAAACTTCTCATTACTTTTTCATAAAAATGGAAGCAAGTGACATCTAATACCTATAATTAAAAAAAAAATTAACAAAATCGAACCATTGCGTGCGGAGCAACAAGGTAACAAATAAATGAAATAAATACGCACTGAATTGAGTACCTTTTTCTTTTGGGAAGTCTGTCAAAATTAAGTTGTTATTTCAATTAATTGAAATGCTTTGTAATATAAGTCGTTGTCTATAAAAAGCCCTAAACTTAATAATGGATCTAAAATTCACTTTTGACATCAATATACAACAAATTGTATAAAATTTTCATTTTAACGACTTTAACTTTTAGTTTCAAATTATATATATTATTTAATTTTATTTACTGTAAATTTTAGCTCTCATAAATACATAAACCTAGAGCCAGATCAGTCCGGTCATTCTCGAGTTAAAGCGAGTCTAACAAACAGCATCAGTATTTTGTATACAAATAAAGGTACGTTCCACCCGCTTAGTTAATAATAGTCGATTCAAAGTCCAAGATTACTTATTTCATTCCTACTAAGCATTTATGAAACTCAAAAATTTACTTATGGTTCAAAAACTGAGACTCGCGACCGGAGAAAAATCAACATATTTTTATTTTATTACATTTATAATAATGCATCAATTATACAGTTATGAATTTACCAGGGATTTTGTAAAGCAGAACACGATCTACTTCCACGTGTGTTGTCCTCAATACAAGACTTAATTTTATTTCTTTGTTTATTTAAGGCGGTTATTGTTACAATTCTGTGTGTTCTGACTTTCGGTTTTTAAAATAAATTGTTTATTTTTTAATAGAGTTACTTGTAAAAATAAAAAAGCAATAATCAGTTATATTATTTATTTCCCGACCAGGCGGGATGGCCAAGTCCGTGCAGTAGCCGGTTTAAGTTGGCAGCGAGTAGCAGCAGATGGGCCGTCTTGGCGTTGATTGAAAAAGGATTATGTCCAGCAGTGGACTGATAAGGGCTGATTATTATGATATA
Organism: Lamproptera curius; assembly: GCA_029286875.1. NCBI lineage: Eukaryota > Metazoa > Arthropoda > Insecta > Lepidoptera > Papilionidae > Lamproptera > Lamproptera curius. Next base: position 232,478 of record JAGSMT010000083.1, on the reverse strand, counting down.
TATGTGCTACGCATTTAGGTCACATTTCATAACTGGGTCTCATTAGCAACGTTACGCAATGGAACCACAGAAATGAATAAAACACTTATTTCGTTAAAAAGCAGCATTAAGTTGACTTAAAAGCTTTAGTTGTATTTTGTAAAATCTCCTGCAATTTCCGGGCATATCTTCTGCACTAACAACTTTACAAAATAAAGATGAAAATAGGTAAGCAAATGTTTTTATTGTAGTACATCTTCTACTTTGACATAGAAAATATTTATTAGAAAAAAAAGTAAAACTATGCAAGGAGATTTTATTTCTAGCATTGTCCTGGAAATATTAATAAAAAAGTTATGGAAAACCGCGCAACAATGGTTCAAAGGCCACAATATGGGAGAATCATATTGAACGTCGCTCTTGTCTCTCAGTTGACATATTGGTAAAAATTCGTCAACAATCAATAATCAAAACTTTGTGCGGCCAGATATTATAATATACCATTCGTCTAGTTATAATATCCACATAATAAGAGACGAACAAGAAATGGTTAGTTTAAATTGAGTAAGCTTTATAAATAGGCTTAATTTAAAACGTATTTAGCGAATTTCAAATGGACAATAATTTATTAAACAAATTGATATTCGGATTAAAAGTGCAATGTTTCCGAACTAAGAAAACCTTTTACACTGACCTGTGCTGAGCTATGTTGTGGACAGCATTGAAATAATTGGGTGATCGACCCATGTTGTCTTAACTAACCAGAAATCAACGATAACAATTATATGAGATAATTATTTAGTATTATTGACGTTGTTTCGAGTAGAATTCGAACCATAACTAATATCGCTAGGCCACGAAGGTACTCTTTCAAATTGTCTACCGTTTTTAATTTTATTTTACACATAAAAAAAGCCGAAATTACGCTGGCTACAGAGCTCTATAAACAGAAAATCAGTAGAATTCACCCACTACTGATTATAAAACAAATGTGCACCGCTCCAGTACTACCATGTCCATAGGAGCGTCAGACGCTCACATGGATGCAGGACACCAACCACCATGAAAAGTTATCTGGTGGCAGTTCCTTAAAATACTTATAAATATTCCAAAGCTATATTTTTATAGCAAAATGTCTATAAGTTATCTTGATAGTGCATTACATAGAATGACGGATTGAGTAAACAAAAAAGAATGCACAACATCAAAATAATTGAGAAAACAGAAATACATTTATCTCACCATATTTGCCTATGAATAAATACGTGGTTACTGTATATTCATTATTTTATACTGATTTATAATAATTTAGGTTGACAAATAAGCACAATATACAGTTTTATATTATTAAAATAAATAATAACCTTACTTAAATTAGTTATCATTTAAGCAGTATTAAAAAATTAAAGGTTGCAGTAATAATACGGTGGTAGCCTTAATTGTGACTCACCATAAAACCTGCTATCAATCGTAACGATATAATTACATAATTACACCTTATTCAATTTCTTTGATGGGTAAGGCACTTTTTACATTAATTTTGTACATTCCAACAACTGAAGTCTCGTGATCATGACTGATGATAATTTTAAAAATAATCTTTGCCAAAAGGCTATAACAAAAGTGAACATGTTACTCAAAATTATTGGTCTTTCATTAAATCTTGAGAAAGAGCAATGGGGATTAAGAAAATGGTTTAACAAAAAAATCTTTTGTTTGAATTTCCTCTGTCTATTTTTAGTCACAATCAGTGAATTTTTATGGATACTGAATGAGTCATTTAATGGAACGTTATTGTTAGTTGAGCTCACTTACGCTGGACCGTGTTCATTTCTTTGTTTATTAGGATGCATTAAATCGTTCTTCTTTGTTAATAACTCTCCTAGAATTAAAGAGCTGGTTAAAATTGTCAATATCTTATACACTACACCATCAAATCTAGATGTCGCTATAAAGAACAAAGTCGAAATATACATGAAATCTCACATAAATTTTTTGCATACGGCCCTCAATATATTAACTGCGTTGGACGCTCTCGGTCTATTAGGATATAGTGCTGGACCAATAATTATAACAATATCTCAGTACTATACAACTGGTAACTTGAATTTGCTTCTCCCTTTCCGTTTATGGTACCCATTTAATCCTTATAACCTCAATGTGTGGCCATTTTTGTATGTTCATCAAATGTGGTCTGGTGAGTTATATAGAAAATACATAATATTTCATATGTTTAAAACAGGAGTCTTTTTTCCATTCTGTGCCCAATCCTTAAAATATTTTTACCTGTTTGTTGATATTATTCATATGACAAAGTTTTTAAGTATTTTAATAAAAATCTAACGTATCTACGTCTTTTAATAACAAAATTATATTGAAAGGGTTTAATAAGTCATAATTTTATTAATAAATTGGAAAATTGCTGAGTCGTCCCTCATTTCGCTTTAAATACGTTAAATCGTTTTCAGCGGTGTTGGCAGTTTTTACAGTACTAGGTCCGGACAGCCTGTTTTATACTACATGCGTTTTATTAAGTATTCTATTTTTTCAACTGAAACAAGAAATTGAAACGATTTTCAAAACGAAACGTCATTCTGAAGGATTATTAAATCTTATAAATAGTCACAAATTATTGCTAAGGTAAGTACTAACTTTGACCTTAATAGTCAAGGGTGTTAAATGATCAATTTTAATAGTTCTGGCACAGAAATTTTTGATCACAATTTTTGACCGGAGTTAAATTTTCAAAAATAACTTAAATTAAATAATATTTTTTTACAAAATTATTTATATTTACAAAAACAATGAGATAGTTTTGTTTAAAATATTAATTTTGATCACAGGACTTTTCTTTACCTTAACTGCCTCCGTGGTCTTTCAGTATTGGCCCGTGCTTTATACACTGCAGGTCGTGGGTTCGAATCCTACGAGGAAACAGCTTTGTATTATTATTGTTTTCTGGTTGGTTAGGACTATTTGAGCTGATCACAGTTGTCTAAAAACTAACTTGATCTATGACATTTAAAAAAAACGAAAACCGGAACCCGCATTGGACCAGCGTGCTGGGATACCCAATTAAGGAAAAGGCGTGTGTAAGGTTAGGTGGCCTATGTTTATTAGTAGACTAACACAAGGTTGATTGTGATGATGATGATGATGATACAATACACTTTTCAGCCACATTAGGTTTTAGATAGAAGATCCGTGAAAATATTAATATGTGTTTTGACTGCTTATAGCGCTGTGGATTTGATCGAATCAATTTATTCCAAGTCAACATTATGCAACATTTTAACGAGCTCCTTGTTGATTTGTTTCACCGGATTTAATGTTAAGGTATATGTTTTAAACACTTATTATTAACCTTAGGTTATGGGGTATGTTTTTTGTATGTTAGCTGTATTTAATTGTTAAAGATACCGCACTTTATAATTATAATAGCTATATTAAAGAACTGCACTGCTAGTGGTATAGAATAGGAAACAATTTTATGGCTAACAGCAGAAAACAACAGAAGTGTTAAAGAGGAAGATTTTTTGGAGTGAAATTTGTTTTTATTGATTATTTATAAATAACTATTGTTAGTATATGTTGCTCAAAATAAATTACAACAAGCAATTTCAGATAACACTTTAGGTAACATTTGATTTCTATGAAGAAGAGATTCCTATTAAGGGTAACACGGAGGTTGTACTGACGGATATAGAGGAATGAGCAATTAATATAGTTTGCTGGTGGTGCGGTGCCTGTTTTTCCCGCAAAGCAGTATTGTGAAAACTATACTGTATTCCGGTTTAAAGGGCACCGTAGCCAGTGTATTAACTGGGTAAACGAGACTTAACATCCTGTCTCACGTTAAGCAGCGCGCTTGTGATACCACTAGTATTGCCAATGTTTATGGGCGTCGGTGACCACTTCGCATCAGGTGGCAATAAAAAAACACCACTGCTCATTCTTTACACATAATGGTACCTACATGGTATCACATCATAGTAATTTCAATTACGAATATTCAATGATAAAAACAATTAACGTTTCTTAGTTTCCTTATATAAATCTGATTCTGCTGTGTCAATATAAATTTCATAAGGAAATCAGCATCTATTTTATTTTAGGCATATGACAGTATCCTGATGATAACTCCATTTATTGCGTTTTTATTGATGGTGATTGGTCAGATATTCCTACTGTGCTATTATGGTGACTTGATACAAAAATCAGTATGTACATTTTTTATTCAATATCATTACAAAGATTTTTATTAAGTAATCACTTGCCAGTGTTATTTTTATAATTTTGGATTGGATTTCTACTAGTTACTTCCTCATCCTCCTACATACGGATGTTATTTAATAATAACAAAAGTTACTATAAGAAAACAATTACAAATTGACTTATTCACACAAAGGATTTTAATAAGAAAGGTCTTTATTTTTAATGTTTTAAATAATTTCAGAGTGCTGACATAAGTGATGCTGTGTACAATTGCCCATGGTATAATCAGAAAGGCCCTATTTTAAAGAACCTTTTATAATTTCTGCTAGGTATGAATATTATTGCATTTTAAGTTTATATCACTTTTAAATTGCATACCGAAGCTATAATCAAATAAAGCTCTGTCAAAAAAATAAATTATTCATAAAAAAACAAGTCGTCCTCACTACAAATAAATAACATTTACATATGCACATCATTTAAAATTTTTATACATGGAATACGGAACTCATCGTCAAGCCGAAACATTATTTGAAACCATCATGAGAAAAATTAGAACAAAATCTTTCTAATGTCGATTGAAAATTATGACGATGTAAATGAATACAGGTAGCACGTAATACTTCCTGGGACTTTGAGACGAGGGTACAAAATTCTACGGTCTGCGTCAAATGGGCAAAAGTCAAACTTTTAAGAGATACACTGGATTCCATGAACAAGCAAAGTAATAAATCAACTATCACTTCTTTAGCACAGCTGGATCTTAACAAGAACATCTCCAATCTGGGAAGGCGTGACCTCCATCGCTCCAATACGCTCTTTACACAGAGAGCTATTGAGAAAAACTGGAGATCCAAAGTCTTCGTACGGCAGCATTAAAAAAAGCCATCTAACAAAGTTGACCAAAGAAAACGGAGAAATCGTCTTTTCAAGGCAAGAGGCTGCTGTTGGTTTGAGATTAAAAGCATTTACAGCCGGTTATACCCGTCGCTCTCAACACACCCTAAACCGGATAAAGAGGATTTTAGAGCCACTAACCCTCAATGTGTTGGAGGATCCTCCATAAATCCGCTTAGACGAGGAGGCTCTTGAGCAACTTAAAAATGGAAAAGTCCTGAGAAAGGACGGAGTCAAGATGTAACTCCGTCTTTTCAGTAGCTACTGAAGGCCGCCGGTAAACCGGTGTTAAAGAGACTCCCACATCTATATAACCTTGCCTTTTTCTTCCGTACAACTCCTGAGGCCATGACGCAAGGGTTTGGTCGTACTGATTTTCAAAAAAGGCGATAAAACCCTATTGAAGAACTATCGGGCGTAAATCATTCCTAAGTCATGTACATAAGTTTTCGAGGGTCATGTCGATTCGTCATGCATGAAAACTTAACTATGCTCAGCCTCGAGAACGGGCCGGATTTCAGAGGGAAATTCCATAGACTACATCCATACAGTGAGGCAGGTAATACAGGAGACACATGAGTTGACAAACCATAGAAAATTTTTGACCCCATCGAAATCTGGTCTTTCCTCTGGTTCTTACAGCGGTGCCAAATTGATTGGCAATATCTTTATATAGACAGATGTCTATATGACACCGCCACTATGTCTGTCGTAGTTCAAGTGGGATCAGACTGAGCCTATCATCCTACGCGGGGTAAGAGACAAGGAGATATTATGTCTCCGGTGTTGTTCTCCGACACGCTGGAGAATTCTTACATCTGCGATTTGCAGATGATATCGTCATATAGGCTGAGACCGCAAAGAACCTGCAGATATTGGTGCAAGGCCTGATTGAGTTTTCTGTACCCATTGGTCTATGGATGAATCTTGTTCAACGAGCACGTTGATCCCGGGACCAATAAAAAGCGATGGCACCTGCCTCGAATTGGTTTTGATTTTTGTGCCTCAAATCAAAAAAACGCGATCAGTGCGTTCTACCCGTTATGACCTACGGTACCGAGATTTGAACACTTACGACTCGACCGGTTTACAAAGTTAAAGTCACTCAGCGAGCTATGGAACGATTATTCTAGACCCCAGATTGGACTGCATAGAAAGATTTGATCTGTCAGAGGAGTAGAGCACGTAACCCCAGATGTAGTCTGCGTTGACGACTGACGACCACTGGAGTGGGATAGTTCTAGAGTTGAGACCGAGGTTCGGTAAACGTAGCAAGCAGCAGTAGACTATAATATCCAGTATCAAAATGTCTCCCCATTTTATTTCGTCTTATTAGTATAAAAATAATTAAAACTATGAGAATAAGTAATAACATTATAATCCTTGCCTGCCTGGCTTAACTTGAAAGTTTAGACCCAATCCTGCTGCTATAGTTGTATTGAAAAATTATATATTCGTTATTTATATATATTTATATATATAAATATATTATATATATATATTATATTATATAAATATTATATATTATTTAATTATTAATTTAAATACATAAAACTATATAATTATATATATGATACTGAAATTAAATACAAACGTTTAAAGTTTAATTTTATCTTAAATATCTTGAATCAATTAGTTCTATTTAAATTACATGTAATAATTTTTTCAAGATTAGCAAATTGCATATTTTTATGTCATTTTGAAATCATAGGACAATTTAAATATATGTAAATTAATGTAAAATAGTTTTTCAGTAGAGACGTTTTTCAATTTTGAAAATCCTGTCGTCCTTCGTAAGCATTAATCTAAGTATTATTTTTAAATTCAAATCTCTATAGAGCTATTTGATAAACTACGAAAAATAGCCTGAATGTTTTCTGTTACTAAATTGAAATATTTTTTTGACGATTGTCAAACTATTTTGTTTAATATTATTCCTTAGAACCATCCATCTAGGTTGTTAGTTTTGAGAAAATTAGTTGTTTAACATCAGTGGTAATGAACATTCTCTCGGTTGAGTTTCACCTAAAGCATATTACATTTCTTGCTAAGTTTAAAACAATATTACAAGTAATGTTAATAGTAGTTAAAAAGTAAATGAACTATAAATGTACAAAAATAAATTGAAAAAAAGTGAAAAATAAGTAGAAACATATTGTAAAAATTAAAATTTGAAAGTAGAATAAATTTTTGAACTAAAAAACTTTGTTTTAAAAGTGTTTTTTTTTGTTGGATTTTGACTACTTGATCCTATTATCTCATTGAAAGATTTATTTATTTTTTTACAAGTTCTTTCAATTACAAGATATTAGTAATGTAAAACTATTTTATGATACAATCATAATATTAGAACTATTATTCCAACAAAAGAAAAGTAATATATTTTTGTTTACCGAAACATCGGTGTTTGGAAAATTAAGTTTTTCTATACTGAAAGAACAAAATATCAGTTTTACTAATTGATTATAAAAATCGTGGAGTGATCATAAAAAGTCAGCACTACGCTTCTTAACTGTCTATAGTATAGTCTATGGTAGTATATAAAAAATTGTACTCTATATGTACGACAACACTGCTGTCCATAAGAGCATTGCTGCGGAGGTTTGGAGGTTGCATGTTTAAAAAATTAAAGCTAAAAGTTTGATTAAATATTTACAGAAAGTAAATCTTTTTGTCTATCTTTCTGTCTGTCGGTCCGCCTTTACTGTCTAATCAATTAAATTTATTTTCACACTTTTTGATACATCACTATTATAGATTCCAAGAAAGGATATAGACTGTATAAAAAGTTACCATGTGTTATAAATAATAACAAAAGATAAAATTATTTGCAGATGATACCTCCTTGATTTTCAAAGTTAAACGACATATATCATGCATAAGTTAATAGTAATATATAGTAAATAATACTCTCTCTCTCTCTAGAGTAGCTAATTGATTTACGGTTTTTAACTTGCTAAAAAAAATGAAACAAAACGTATATAATTCATGACTCCAAACGATAAGCATGGTAAAATAGAAGTGGTTTTGGAGGCGTTAGATGTAGTTGAAGTGAGCTAAGCTCTGGAACTTAAGCAGTGAAAAAAATAAAATTATTAACTGATGTTGAGACAGCTCGTTTAGTATATTTCAGCTATTTTAATAGTATTATGTCTAATGGAATTATACTGTGGGGAAATGTGGCAGATACTCCTACAATCTTTGTCCTCCAAAATTGTGTATTTCGTGCAATCTATTACCTGAGCCTCTACGAATCACTAAGAAAGTTGTTTACAGTAGTATAGGAATTAAAACAATGACCGTTAGTTCACAATGCATATTTGAAAACTTAATGTATGTGCAAAAAATAGGCATGATTTCATAAAACATTGTGATGCACATGACATATGAAACAAGGAACAAACATAATTTCATTCCAAAAACTAGACTGCCAAGTATAAGTAATTCTTTTATGCGACAAAACATACGTTTTTACTACAAATTCCCAGTAAACTTTCAGAATTTTACTATTAATAAATATTTAAATAAAAATATTTAAATTTGACTAAAAATTATTTCGATAATACTTATATCGCAAATCAAGCCAAAAAGGTTGAAATAGAGAATGAAAATTTATGTAGAAATCGTCTTTGTTAAACATAAAACGATAAAAATTTGTGCCTTGCCATTGAAAACGAGCCATAAGTGGTATTTTTCTAGCAATGTTGTTGGTTAAAGATGTACGGGGATGAACTTGGGGTTGAAATGGGGATGAAAGTCATAATGGAATTTTTTTCATCGTCAAAACAATAGCCATAAAACTTTGTCTAATGATAGGCACATACAATAAAACATCTCATTTATATTCAAATATACAGTACATTTCAATACATCTCGCGAGCATTTTTCCTATTCAACACGGACGAAGTTGCAGGTAACAGTTAATGTTTGATATATAAGTACATCTGTTTACAACGAAACTGTTTTATAATAATCACAAAAAATACAAAACGACTAACTCTTAGAAGGTGCTCCAAATTGAATACCTTTACACTGCTTTTATATTTTTATTTAATAACATTATTGACTTTGTTAGATAACAAGTTGAGGTCAAGACAGTGTCATGTGAAACAATGATGTAGTCACACTGAATATCATTAAACGCTTTAGCCATTATATTGGTACTCGTAACTATCAGTAAAAGTACAGACTAAAAATATTCAATTGCTATTACGAACTAGAAATTCCACTTTAGCACTGGCAACGTGTTACGATACGAGTTTTATCGGTAAATTTTAAAAGAAACTCTGAGTGTAGCGCGCTCCATAGCCCGTTGAGCTACTCCTGTGGACCAGTCGCACAGTCAGTGGCCACGTTTCTGCCCCGTAGGTCATCACGGGAAGTACGCATTGGTTAAAGACTTGTGTCTTTATACTCTGCTGTATAGGTGACATGAGAATGTGGTTAAGCTTCGTAAATGGTGCCTAGCCCAACTGAATCCGCCAATTGGTTTCCCTTTCAAAGCTACGTCTTCCCAACTATTATATAATACCCATGGTTGCCACATTTATGGAAAACTTCTAAAGTAACACCATCAACATTAACCGACCTCGGGAAAACGTGTCGGTAGATACTGGTGGCAGGAATGTACCTCTTGGTTACTTATGGGGGAGGCCTGTACTCAGCAGTGCACTCTGATAGGCTAAAATATTTCTTATTATATTATATGGTATATATATATAACGGTAGAATTGCCGCAATGTCTTAAAGGAAAGAAACCATTACTAAATGAAATGTACCACGCGATTTCTAGAACCAAGTTCTGGATTTCAACTTCATTAGCATTTGATGTCCTCACAAAAGAATTGAAATTAAGCATCTGTAATGCATCTAACGTGCACAGTGACAGTGCACCAGTGGTGGTCCCTGTTTACAGGAGACCGTCTGGTTGGGTACCACCGCGGTGCCTATTTCTGCCGCGAAGCAGTAGTGTGAAAACACTGCTGTGTTCCGGTTTGAAAGGGCACCGTAGCCAGCGTATTTACTGGGTAAACGAGACTTAACACCCTATGTCTCACGGTAGGCAGCGCGTTGGCGATACCACTGGTATTGCCAATGTCTATGGGTGTCGGTGACCACTTTCCATCAGGTGGCCCGACTGCTCGTCTACCTGCGTAAGCCATAAAAAAAAAAAACAATGTAAAATATTATCTTTTGTTACATATTTAGATGTCATATTTAAAATTTTAGTTCTCAATTTAAATTTAAATCTTTGTTTAATGACGTAAGAGGGTAATGATGTGCTACTTATAACAGCCTGTCATCAAGCATACATAAATACTAAAGTCCGACCAAAACTGGTTTCCCGGCCGAAACCGAAACCGAAAGTTCGACTGTGGCACCAGTTTCGGCAGAAACCGATACCAAAACTCAAGTAGTCAAGCATAAAATTTCTTTAAAATCTGAAATTTGGTACATTTTACCTTTTATTCTGCATTAATTAAAAAATAAAATGAAAACTACGGTAAAATAAGTTTGTAATAATAATTTATTTAAGTTGGTTTATATAAAAAAATATGTATCATTAAATAAATTGCTATGTGTTTCTGTTTTATTAAATACCAATTATTAGTCTATTGTGATCTATGTGAATAAAAAAAATACTTTGATACGAAGTTCCGAGAAAGTCAAAAATAAGTAAGTAGGAATGAAATAAAATATGATAATAAATCTACGTTTCGAGTCTCGCTGGTCTCAGTATGTACCGATCTCGTGAATGACTACATTCTTAAAATAGAAAATGGATTCGAATATTTTTTCTTTATTAACATTACAAATATCCGAGATAGGCCTTCCATTATTCATTCTTTTTCCTAGCTAGGTGTACATTAGTAATTCTTACTATTTTTTAATCCATCTTAGATGAATCATCAATGTATTTTAGGTACCTTGAAATGCTTGTCTGAACTAAAATCGACTAATTAAAGCTCAAATGTTGCAATGATTCCTTAACTTTTAATAAAATTTTGAAACTGTTTAATTTTAATAACACAACAACAACGATTTTGGTCGAACCCCAAATTTTGGTACAAACAAATAGATATTTTTCTGGCAATCAGTCTACAATTATAAAATGGTTATTAAAATTCCACTAATAGGGTATTATTCAAGTAAAAAACATAAAATAAACTATTAAAACTTTCTTCCGACATTGTACTGAAAGTATTTTTTAGAAGCGGCCTCACGTGAATTCGGCATTGGTCCGAACTCTTTTGTACCTACGATTGGACCGAACTAGTTTCGGCCAATCGAGTCCTATCAGGACGTTGTATAATTTCACGTCCTTCCGTTCTCACCGGATATAAACATCCTGTTTTTGGTTTTAGTAATATTTTTACTGAAGATTCCGTGTGAATTTTGCGTATGAGTTTTTATGTACAAAAGTTTTTATTTAAATGCACTTACTTTTACAAGTGGGTAGTTTACATTGTATTGTCCCAAATTGAACCTCAGTATGCCTATGCTTTTTTAAATGTTTACACTAAAAAGATTACTATGAGTTACTTTTAACATTTAGATTTATGCAGTGTCCGACTTTATTTAGACCATACAAATAGTAAACTAGGTAAAACATTTTATTACGTCATATCGTAAGATATGTCTAGTAAACTATCCTATGCAATGCAATCGCATAATATCGTGATTTGTTTTTGTTTGAGATATGTTTAATGAACAAAAATAATCTAAATGATTCGGCTAGTAGTAGTAACCACTAACCGAATTCAACTAACACTTATCGGATTTAAAAATAAAATGAAAATTGAATTGCAATATGAAAAAAAGTAAGTCGGTGAATATAGTAAGATATTTAAATTAATATTGTACTGAGGCAAAAGACGTCAAATTCTTTAAACAAACATTTTTTATTTTAACATTATTGACATGTTATTGACCATTGAGCAAGAAACTGTAACAGTTTTGAAACTATGTTTCTAATCCTTAAAGTTTACTACATTGCTATGGGCAATGGGCAGATTGTCATTAAATATAGAGGTTTATTGTAGGGTCGGCGAGATTCATTACCTAATTACGTTGGGCCGTGGATTACTTTCGGTAAGATAATAAATTATCAATGGCGTAAATTACAGGCTTCTGTTTAAGAAATTACAGTTATTTGTCATAGGCGCTTATATTTCTCATTTACGACTTTTCCTTTTTATCTATTACTTTTAACTAGTGTTCAGCGTAAACATTGCATAATATGGTCAACAGTTAAAAAATGCAAAAACATATATTACCCATTTTAAAAAAAAAATACCGATTCCTTTGCATGCTACTCTTTCCTGCTTTGAACACTGAAATGAACTCGTAATTTTTACACTTATATTAAAAAGCAATAAGGAATTATTTACAACAGATACGTTAATTCAAAGCTGTCAAAAACAATTTTGAACGTTTTACCAAAAGAAGGAGGTACTCATTTCGGACCGTATGTATTTTCTTTATTTTATTATGTAATAAGTAGTTTAATAGATATTAAAGAAATTAAGTGTTCCAAATTTGTTTACGACGTCACAATACAATTAAACATAATAAACACAATACAATTTAACTACACGAAGACGTCAAACGTCAAAAATCGCAAAAGACGTCAAACGTCAAAAATCGCAACCTCGTGTAGTTAAATTGCAAATGCTTACGAAACCGTAAAAAACTTAAACTATATTCTACGTAATTATACTGCTTTAAATAGTTTATAAAAAGGTCCACGAGAGCATATATCCATGTTTTATGAATAGTCCACAATAGCCATTTTAAAGTAAAACATTGGTTGAGTCTGCATACTTGAACCTCAATCATATTGTTGAACCGAAACTTTTTCCTTTTTTTTAAATGCATAGATAAGTCACGCTATTTTTTAAATTTACTTTTAGTGATAAGTAGTTCAATAGACATTGAAGAAATAAAACAATTACGCCACCGCAAATCACAACCTCTCTTTAAATTACAAACCTGCCCATTAAACATGTAAAGATAGATTAAATCATGTTTCATAATTAAACACATAGAATTTTACATTTAAAGTCAAGCGATAGCATATACCTATGTTTGAAGAATAACGTGCAATAAGCATTTTTATGAAAATATTTTTAAAATTGCAATAAGGCACAATATATTTTTTTGTAAAAATTTGACTTGTTGTTATTATATATACTGTAGGCAAAATGAAATAAAAAAAACATTTTTATTATGTAATTAAAAGTACGGACTACTTTATTTATAACACATAAAATAACGCAATTCTGTCTCCATAGCCTACTAGAATTGGTCCCTGCCTTATTAACCTAGCGTAATGCAATTTAAAATGCAATGCCAATTGATTGGTGTCCAATTTTTTATTTAAGTATTCTTTAATAATTAGCTAGGAGGATAGTAACATGTTTGACTTTATAGAAAATATATAAAAACTATCAATGAATAAAAGTCTATATTTAATTTCGACTATTGCCCGCTACTTCATTTGCGTGGTAATATATTTTTTTTCTAAATAAAGTATTCCAAGTTACTCCCAGTTTCATTAGCTATATTCCAGTAAATATCCCTCAAAGTTAGACTAGCTATTCTAGAAATAGGCCAGAATAAACAGAAAGACAGTCGGACATAAATCTTAAAAAAATGTTTTGTTTTATATCGCTTACATTTCAAAATTACATATTTTTTAAACGATTATTTTGCTGTCACAAACAGATACATTTTTTCTTATAGAATTATATAAAAATAATATGATATTTTAATATACTGTTATAAAAGTATGAATGTTTCTACAAATTTATTCTTTAATTTTATTTCTACATTCAAGATAGAACTGTTCTAAGCTTTTCCTCTTTCATGATATTGTTACATAATTTTTATGAAGCATAAAATACGGAAATGTCATAGGACAAAATATATTTATTTTACACACTATAGGCAACATCGCAGTATACCTTATAGCTGTAGGATGTTTTCTACTTCCATTTTGGAACTATTATATTATTCCTATTATGATATTATTCCGCTTAATTATGTCATTATAGAACTCAAGTTTATTCTTACTTTCTTATTTATATTATGGAATATCATAAAGTCGATTATGTGCAAGAATTCTCCAACGTGATCCGGCATTGATTAATGGCAAAATAATTATTTTCTTTTGGTAATTACCAGACCTGTCATAAGCATCGACCACAATTAAGAGAATAATAAAATATTTCCTTAATAATTAATCATTATCACATGCACGATATATTATAATATATGGCTCATATTAAAGCATTTTTGTCGGTAAAAAAGTCCGTCCACCCTCTAACCCGCATTGGACCAGCCTAGTGGAATAAGGTCCAGAAGCACCTTATGGTTAGGGGTGTATTAGGGGAGGCCTAGGTCCACAGTGGACTATCACAGACTGATGATGAGCAAAGTGAGAACAAGGCGATATATTCTCAAAATTAAGTAATTTTGTGGATAAGCTTAGTTCAATATATACATGCTCTTCTTTATTATAACCTCCTGTCACTAAATAAACTTGCACTTAATAAGGAGTAATAATAAAATACAATGTGTTTATTAAAAAAAAATTGAGTGTTGAAACTACAAACATATTATTACAGTTCTTTATAAAAATATTATAAAACCCATATCATAATTATTAGTTCTCATTTTTACTACGCTATGAAATAATTATAAATTTACGCTACAGACTCTCTTGAGTATAACTCAATAGAATAAATGTTGTTAAATTAATTAAGGCTTACTCCAGCCTATCTAATGTCTACGTTTAACATAATTGGCCGCCCTTTAATTGCTTCGACTTATTCCATTCTTAAATATTTAATTTATATAATATAGTATACCAATAAAATAGATTGGAAAATATAAGAAAAAACTTAAAAGTTCCATATTTTGATTGATTTATAAAAACTGGTTTTGACACAAATCTTAGAGTCAGAGATTTTTCTATAACTTCTCCATAAGAAGAACCTTTCATGCAATACACAACGCAACAAAACACACCTTACAAACTTTAACACATCCTATCGCTATTTAAAAACTTACATACAATTTCAGTCTCTTACTGAAGCTAGAAGTGATTGAAACTGTTTTTTTTTCTACTAATAATCAAATTACATTAACATAGTCCGCGAAATTAACAAAATAAGATATTAATTCGTCAAAATTAAGTATCCAAATACTAATGGAATAAATTCATGAAGTATTTCTGGCTAAACCCCGCATTCAATGTAAAGTTATAAATCAAGATTAGGGATGACATAGTCAAAGTGTAGTGGTATAGCTGGAGTAAACCTTATATAAGAATTCATAAAATATATGTATATATACTAAATGATAGTTTACATTTAGTTTACCAATTTATTAAAGCAGAAATAATAATAATTGAATACTCTCGTTATTCCTATTATTCTACCATTTTATTTCCCATCGTTTAATAAATATTTTAGTATTAGGAATTTTATAAATAAAAGAAAAGTGTATTAATTATATTTCTCTAGTACTTGTGCAAATTTACCTTAAATTGTCTTTTTAAATGTTTGTATTTTATATCTAGTATAATGGCACCTTGTATTATTAAATTATTTTTTGCAATTAATTTGTTGCTGACGGAAAATTTTAGCATATAGATATATACCATTGTGCATTTTGTTATAGAACAATTGAAGACAACCAATTTAGCTTACATATCTTAAGTCTATCACTCAAGATAAAACAAGAGAAATCATCAATCAGCCTTTGTTAGTCTACTTCTGGATGTAGGCCTCGTCTAGCAGCGCCTTCTTTAACCTGGGGTTTTTGGACCGGATCTGACCACGCTGTTTGGTGGGTGGACCGACATTTTGCAAGCCAATCCGACGCATGGATCATCTTACTTTTTGGACATTTGGGTGATCGACCTAAATAATCCTAATCAACTACAAAATAACGATAACACAAAGTAGTTCTCCCTACTGGGCTCAAACCAACGTCTTCCGATCTATAAAGCAAGTGCCAATACTACTAGGCTACGGAGGCGGTCGATATTAAGAGTATTCAATTAAATTATTTAAATGTTTTAGTTTTTTATATTAATTTCACTGTGACTTTTTAAAAAATCTAAAAAAAATAAATGCTAGGAGAGGAACAACAAAGTAACATAATCTAAATTATTATTATGTTAATTCGTTGCTTCACTATTATTAAAATAAAACACACGGTTCTAATTCGGAACACACTACTAACGGATATCGGTCAAAACTTTAAAAAGTTGAAGTTTGAAATTCACACAAAATTTTAATATAATAATTATGTAACTTTTAACCAGTAAGGCCTTTTTATTGTTAATAAATTTAGTTTATTTCTTTTTAAGAAGGTAATGGTTAAAACTAATACTTTCTTACTTTATTGAAATTAGGAAATTTATATGAAGAGGACTATTGAGTTCTCCTCATATAAATTTTAGGCATCCTCCTGCGTTTGAAATAAAAGAAATTAATAGAAAGTATACTAAAAAGAGGGTATATATACCGATGAAAATCCTAGCATATCAATGTAGTTATTCAATCGTATAACGATGACTCTGAATCTATAGAGCAAGGTAAGTTGTTAGGCCTAAGTAAACAATGTGTTTGTAATCTATATGGGTTAGAGGTTTTATGTAAACAATAAACTG
This sequence comes from Lamproptera curius, assembly GCA_029286875.1. Classification (NCBI taxonomy): domain Eukaryota; kingdom Metazoa; phylum Arthropoda; class Insecta; order Lepidoptera; family Papilionidae; genus Lamproptera; species Lamproptera curius. The sequence continues at coordinate 215,704 of JAGSMT010000083.1, read as the reverse complement.
TTTTCTATTTCTTCAACTCAATGTATATTGAACAAGGGATTTTTATTTAATAAAAATTAAAAGGCTATAAAGATATTCCACCTGGAGCATATTCTAAAATAATTATTTTGTTCTGTAACTTGTAACTGTTCTAAAATGTTACGTTCTGAATTGCCAACGGTTGTTTAGATCTCAAAAAATAAACAACAAAAAATCAACAACAAGTTTAAAATAATTTAAAAATATATCATATAAAAAATAATGATAATTTAGAAAACATTGTTATCCATACATTTTGATTAAAAACTATTCTTTATCTTTTTGACAGCTTTTGATCAAAAGCCCAAAACAAATTTAGTATTGTTTATTATAATCTATATATGAATTAATAAGCCATTTGTAACTAAAAACCAGACAAAAAAGGGGGGGACCGCCATTATCTAACTCCCATTGTTACTTTGAATACAAAAATTTTGCAGACTTTGTGGAGTTTTCAAATAACTTTGTGTTTTCGTTGTTTTCTGGTTCCTTAGGAAAATTTAGGCCGATCGCACAGTTGTCTGAATCGTAAGATAATCCATGCGTTGAATGGGCAGCAGTTGACTAACACAAGCTGATGATGATGATTAAGTTCAGGGCGTTCTATTTATTTATTTATTTGCTCAATTATACAAAGGTGAGTTTAATGCCTTAGGCATTATCTAACAGCCAACCTTAGGGAGGTTATAAAAAATTTAGCGCGGGTGCTCTTAAGGTACAATTTGAGAATAACAAAGTCTATAAATAGGTGTAAATTTTGAGATAAAATTGCAGTACAAGTTAGCAAATATATTTTTTTAATAAATAACGATAAATACACTATATACTACATAAACATAAATATGTATATATAAATATATGCTTACTTATGCATAAATATATAAAATATATACACAAATATGGTTATAAATACATAATCACAAAGTCAGCTGCTTCGCCGATTCTTCTTCCAGTAAATGTTTACTCACTTTTATTTTAAACTGAAAGACGTTTTTAGCCATCCTGATTTCCAAGGGTAGCGCATTCCACAGAAATATGGATTGAATTTGGAAAGATTTGTAAATGAAATCTGTACGATGAATGGGACACAGAAGAAAACGGTTGTTTGTAGAACGAAGGATCTCTAAGACTAGCGTCACTGAGGTATTAGAAACAAGAACATATAATAAGGAAATAAAACAACAAATAAGTCTGAGAAGAGGACGATACAAGTAAAGAAAAAAAAATGGTAAGTGCCCTTAACGATCGACGATGATGAATTGGTAGCCACCGGAGCTGGGATCGGTACGACGACACATGGTCATATTTATGAATATTGAATACAGAATCGAATGCAGTTACTTAGAAGCTGGTCGAGTTTATTGAGTTGATTTGCATTCAGGTCAAAGTAGCACTCGTCACCATAGTCGATCAAAGGGAAAATTAAGAACTGCACGAGCGTTAAAAGCGTTTGAAAAATCTATTAATACCAAGACTGTGACTTTAGTATTTTCCATGGCAGCTCTAATGTCGCCAGTCACTTTAAGAAGAGCGGTAGTAGTGCTGTGGCTTGGCCTTAGAAAGAAAGGGAAGGATTTAAATAGGCCGATAATGGGCAGGCATAGTAAGATTTGGGCATTTTGGGAAAGGACAAACATAGGCTTTACGCCGAAATGTTGGAAAAGATCCGGTGGCAATGGAGAAGTTGATAATGTGGGTGATAGCAAGTAGTAAATAATCTAGAGTGGGAAGTATCATTCGGCGTCCTATGCAATGTGATTGCATTGGACTTTGGTTTTGATTCTTTGGTTTTTTCAATAGACACCGGTCTAAAGTAAAAGAATTCAAAATTTGAAATAGCGAGGATCTATCGTAGAAGATGTAATAAAATGATGATTTAAATCATTAAGAGATATTGAAGATGGAAGGTTTGATAAACGCGACTTACCGATACCTAAAGTTCCAAGGAACTTCCAGAAATCGGAAGGTGAAGAGTTAGATAAATTATCAAGAATGTGACGGCGTTTAGCATTTCATACCATCTGATTATACCGATTTCTAGCCAATTTGTAGAGCTTCTAATTATCTTCCGTGCGGTTTTGCTTAAATTTCCGCAAAGCACGGTCCCGACGTCTCATGGCTTTCAAACTCCTCTGTTTAACCAAGGTGCTGGAGGATGTCTTATTTTTACTTTTTTGATAGAGGCATGTACATCGTAAAGTTTAGTGACAGCATCATTGAATTTTTGTATTTTTTCATCAATTGTTTCTGCCGTCCCTAAAGATTTCCAACAATTAGGCGCTAAGAGATTAGTATTAAAGTCTCCCATAATGACGGGTTAGCATACTCGGAACCCAAAGATTCTAAAACTGATTCAAAATCAATAAAATAGTTGACATTAGGGGGACAGTATACTACACCTATGACTATCTTGGCACTAGTAACCGTAACTTCTAGGACCAGAAATTCAGCAGATGCTGAATCAGGAGACTAGGAGGCAAGTACTCTATACGAAAGATCGCTCCTCACGTATATCGCGACCTCCTCCCCTGCCTGTACGGTCGTTACGTCCAAGATAAATCCAGGGAGTGAATACAAGGAAGAAGAGAGATGTGGTTTGAGCCAACTCTCAGAAACCAGAATGGCGTGAACATTACACTTAGTGAAACTGTTGTAAAGGTCAACATAGTGGCTTGGTTGGTTAAGTGGATACTTTGTGCGATAATTTGACAAATATTTATTTTTTTTTTATTATTACTATTACATTTTAAATTTAAAATATCGCCACTTAGCGACATAAAGCTATCATTGTCCGAAGACGAATAAAAGATCATGTCAAAGCGACATTACTATAAATATATCATAATTACTCATATAATAATATTATATATATAATAACCAATAATAACTGAAGAAAATTATGACACAATGATCATTCCTCCCAGCTATACAAAAGTAAACCAACAAACTAAAACATATACAAGTACACCTATTAAAAAAATAGCAGATAAACAAGTATTAACTAACAACAGCTAAGTACTAAAACAAACTTATTAATACATCTACTAAAAAAAAAACGAAAAAAATACTTTAAAAATGAAACGATAGCTACGTACTCGTTTATAGGTACCGGCCAAACCCGATTTCAGGACAAACTAGTTTGGCCTAGGCTCAGCTAGTTCTTCCTATACGCGATAGGATGAACCAGTATAGCCTAGTCCAAACTAATTTGTCCTTAGCCCGATATATCCTATCGGGCTAAGGACAAATATATTCATGTCAATGAATCGTACAAGTAAGGGCCGATGATGCTGTTTATTGGGTAAACCTAGTCTATGGCACACCTTGATGGATGATTTGGAGATGATATTTAGGCCTAGTTTGCCATTGAATACCCTTAAAATGGATTGGATGCAGTCTTCATCCTCTTGCTCAGGCAAACCGGAGACTATGAGTGTCTTTCGCCGATTCCGAGTTTCCAGGTCATCAACTTGTCTGGAACACTCCTTTTATCTCCCGGAAGTTACGCTGTTCTTCGCCTATTTTGGCCACAGTGTCTTTAGTTGATGTTGCATTGGTCATCTGGCCCTGGAGATAATCAAATCGCTTGGAGATATTTTCCTCCAATTTTTGTTGGATGGACATCACTTCAGACAAGTTGGGCATTGTGTTTGACTTAGTGATAATAAGTGTAGTGCAAGTGTTGAGCTGGCAGGTGGTGATGATCTTATGTACAAGCTACGTTACATTAATATTAGGGTAAATTAATAAACTATTATCACTAAAATTAGAAAAAAAAATTACTGTACAACAAATAAAATAAAATTAAAATTCTTAGAGCAGTTCTATAACCAATGATTCAAAAAGCATTTCAAGTAATGGAAATAGGAACTTCTTATCTAAGACATAGCTATAACCATAAGCCATACGGGCTTACAGGCTTAAAATGGATTAATTTAAACACTCATTGCGTCTGGCACAAAGAGGCCAACATTCCAATGCTACGTTAGCGTAATTGTTTGCTACAAATTTAATTAATTGCGCTCAGGTAGAATAATGTTGCCTACAGTCGTGGTCGTGTTATAATTGTATACGCCGCTCACGACTTACCAATATAACATTGGTGAGTGTAATATAATATATTTTAATACAATGCTTTATTAACGTCAACAATGGGCTTTGTTGACTAGGGTAGTTGAGTAATTACTTCCATTTATAAAATATGTTATGATCGATTTCATAAAAGAACGGTTCTCCTTGGATCTGGATCTTAGGGATATAAAAGAAATAAAAAGAAAAGGCAAAAAAGGGAACAGGCCTAGACCGATTACTGTCACAGTTTTCACTCTCAAGCAGTCAATTAAACTTAGAGTTCTAGACATTTAAAACCGACTGACTTGATTATCAAACATGGAGTTTAACAAAAAGAAATTATACACTCAACCAATGGGATATGAGATACGAGAGATGCAACATTCAGAAATAGGAAAGTAAACATCAATAATTAGACAGTGACAAGAATGATTGGTACATGCTCAATCAATAAAATGAAAATGGGCTAGACATGTGCGCTAACAGGATCAAAGATGGACAAAAGATAACGCATAGCAGTGTGCCAATGGCAAAAGAAGAGGTAGACCTGTAGTTAACTGGGAAGATGAGATCAAAAAAATTGCCGGCCCAAACTGGATTCAAGTAGCGAAATCTAGAGAAGACGTGCTTACTTTGGAGGAGGCCTTCAACTTTAAAGGAGTTCCTGCTGACTAATATTATAAAAATAGCATAGGATAATTGAAAAAAAAGTATTATAATATATAAATGTATTAATTAACAACGTAAGAAATATATTACTGCATTTTAGTTATCTAGGCATAATTTACTAACACTATTATTTTTTTTTACTTGTAAGTGTGTACGAAATAAAAGGCTTTTTATTTATTTATATAAAATATGTATTTTTTATTTACTATTTGTTCATATATATGAAAAAGTTCGCTAACATAACTAAAACACTTTGGCCTTTCAATTATGTTACCAAATAATTACTATCATTTTAAAATTCAGAACAGTTTGAATTCCTCAGTTACTATATTCCTTCTACAAATCTATAGAATAGATTTGTAGAAGGAATGAAAATAATATCAATTGTAACAAAATCGTTTAAAAGCAAGTAAATTTAAATTACATATATTGCAAGTATTCATTAGTTTCGGAGATTTCTTTAAATAAAATTTGTGTTTCTCTTAAGTAACAAAACATCTCGTTCCATGTTTATTACACGCACCACTCGCACTCAAAACGTCGAGAAACACCATATTAAAAGTAAGTACGATTGCGTACTTTGCGGTTAACGCATGCATCTATAGACACATAATTACCTCTTAGTCCTGACACTATTTAAAGTACACGGCAAATAATTCAAGTTACAAATTCATAGAAGGATTAAGTAATTTTTTTATTGATCTCGTGCTCTATGGAGTAAACCTATTAGAACATACCAGCGCGTCTCCCCAGATGGGAAACCTCGGCTTGGGCCGTTACTTTCTGTTTTCCGTTAGCATGTTGAATCGAGAGCTACTCGGGTGGACCGAAGCCTCGGTTCGATTCAGACATTTTCTTAAGGATAATTTAATAGCTAAAAGAGCTCTATCTAAACTTTACTACCACTTAAAGCATTAGCGCTGGGAGAAGAAGCGATGCAAAAACTCCAGCAGTGCTTCTATCTAATTTGGTGTTAAGCTACAGCGTCATATAGCAAGGGGTGTGTAAGTTCGACCTCACCGGTGGGGCCAATGCTATGAATGTGTGTCTTGTCCTACACTTCTAAGTGTAGGGTAGTGTTTGCTTACTAAGCAGTAAGCTGCGACACCTAAGCAGGTGTCGCAACCCATTATGCCTTAAGGGCGTTAATTAAAATCTTGTATTTTACAAGAAGTAAAAAACCTTGAAGGGGCTTTCCTGGGATTCGCAGGAACTCAGAATTTGGCGCCGTGGGGTAGCCCAGGTAGTTGGCCGTGTGGCCGGGATTACGGCAGTTAACGCCCTTTTTTGTCCTTGGGTTTAGGGCAATCGGTAGTGCAGTGATCCTTCGCCATCAGAGGCCTCAAATTTTATGTTGTTTGATAAAACCGAGCAAATTTCGACCTACTTCTCCTTTTCGCGGAGATAAATCGGAGGGGGGCGTTTGTCTACGTGGAGCCGTGCCTGGAAAGGCTGGGACGGCTGGCCGGGGCGAGGAGCCAGGGGATGCCTAAGATCGGTGGGAAATATATCCCACCGATCTTGCATCCCCCATCCGATCTCCCAGTCGGCAAAACTTACCCCATCCATATGGATGGGGTAAGTTTTGCCTGTCAGGAGCAGGTAGTAGGAGCGTCCAGCTTTGCAGTCTTGAGGTGCGAATGCGGATCTTGCGCTTCCTCTTTGATTTGTTATATGTTTTTCTAAGTTCTACGGTTTTGAAGGCGTAGGCGGATTTGGGATTGATTAGCGCCTCGACCTCCATATCCGATTCGCTGCGGATGCTGACGTTGACAAAGTTGTCAGGTATAATTTTCGGCCGAGCTACTTGCTGATCACCTTGGTACCTATGCCAAAGCGGTCGTTCAGTTCCCGGTCAATTTCGTCAATCGATTGATTAGGTGAGTAACTAGGTAATGGAACAAATACTTAGGTTAGTGTTCTCAGCTTCCTTCGAACAGGTTTTCACTTTGTCGTAGCGAGGCTAAGTAAGCCGCAGGTACTGAGTCTGCGGCTTACGCCACGGGGAAGCTAAAAGGAACCTGGCTGGCCTGCGGTGGAGGCTGCTCCAAGCGAGCTGATTACTCCTACTTTGAAGGCGCCTAGAAGGATGCGAGGGACGGGTTGCAGGAGGTAGGTGTGCCGCCTTTCCTGTCCTTCGCAACCATAGTAGAGTCGCGGGGGAAAAGGCATGGTGTTGTCGATCTCTCCCCCTTTTGCGGCCGAAACTGAGCTAAGCGGCGGAGCCCAACACCGAGACTGCCGCTGGGGGGTTGGGAGTATTGTTCCTGTGTGGATTAGGTACACTTAAAAGCTTTTGCTGAATGCCTTTTCTTAAACAATAAATTTTTAATTAATTAATTTATGATACATATGCCAAGCAAGAGTTTTAGGTGTTTCAAATTTAATGTAAAATTTTAGTTAACGTGAAATAAATTCACATGTGCTAATTATTTAGTCATTGATGCTTTTCATCAGCTAATTACTAGTAATGTTGACCTTATTTATGTTCATTCACTTGTCCTAATCGATCTAACTGTATATTATATAATTTTATATATATAATCAACATTTGTATAAAGTGTATTTAATTCGTGCAATAATCTAAAAAAAATAATTAATACTCGAATTTTGTACAAGCATAGGCAAGGTCAACATTCTCCTAGCTCTTAGTGGCAGCCTCGTTATAAAGTTCCACAACTAGCCTCGCTTTATCTGTGAAAGAAAGAGAGATAGACGATCCTCCTATGGACTCTTTATACTGTATTTGAGTTGCGCTTCCGCCGTTGCGCCAAGGGTTGGGATCGCAGCCGATAACATGTGAACACTCCTCATCCCTTGTAAAACCTTCTTGCCTGTAGAGAACAAGAAGCGCTACTACCTTCACTCTGTCCCCGTACTCTTTCTGATGCATCCAAACCTGGTTTCTGTAGCCAGTTCAACTGTTACAGCACCATTGCTGCAAATACAAGGCCGCAGGGACAAAACCCCTCTATCACAAAAAAGTCAGATTCTTATTCGGTGAGATTTGTAAAGCGTTGACCTAAACTGGAAGGTATCGTAGTTTACGTAATTAACATAAGTATATTAGCTGAATTATTTCTACGTTGCAACTACAATTTAAGGTTATAAAAATTGAAATTTTACATTATTATTAAACCCAGTAATATCAAATTTATTTATTCATACAAAACAATATGGACCGAATAAACTGATAAGAAATGGATAAAATGAATTTACATACCCAGGTTACAAGGTATGTAATCTCTATTATTATTTTATTAACATATTATGTAAACAAAACCTTGTAGCGTCTTGTTTTGTGCCATCACTTTACATTTACCTCGTAATATATTTAAGCAAGATACGCAATTAGATCATTATTTTTCCTAACTATTACTAGTTATATGATAGTTATTATGGAATAATAACTATATGTGAAATATAGTACGAATTTCTGATTCTTAACCAGATTACCGTTTTGTTTGTTACTGCCAATAATAAATTTACACAACTTCGTTGCTTTTTCCGGAAATTCCTTTGCCCGTCTGTAGAACAATAAAATGAATAAAACGCCATTCAGATAACAGTTCCTCGTACCTTCATTATATTGCTCATTGTACCATTCAGCTTAATGAATGTGCATTTTCTCTTACTCAGATAATATTATCAACAATTAAAACATTTGACTAATATATTTGCATTTAAAACAAAAAATAGTTCTTGGCGCGCACTGAAATAGTAACTCCAATCATATAATAGAAGAAAAGGCAAAAGTGTAGAATTAAATATTAAGGATACAGTTTTCAGTTTACTACAGCTAACTTCACGTTGTCGGTTTTTTGTGACAGCGTGTGCTTGCATCGTCAAATCTTACTCTAATATTTTTTTAACGCGCCAAAATGTAGCTGCAAAAGTATACAATAATTTTAGGAAAACAATGTAGTTTCTTTCCTTTAATTAACGTAAAAAATAAATTAAAGTTGCACATATCCAATCAAAGATCTAGAGCTTTCTCTATGATGTAAACAGTATTTTAAAAAGTAACACTAAACAAAGTCTATAGGTTGTATTGTTTAAAACCAACAGTTCTTTATGAACTTATCAAAATTTATCTTATGAGTAAATCAATCTTTTAGATATTTTTCGTACGGATATGCAGATGATGACGTTAAATAGTATTTTTTCAGTTTTGCGTGAATGTGCATTTTGGAGCGAGTCAGTTTCTGGTATACAGAGAGAATAACACTATTGTTCCTTTTTCTGCCTAATCAGACTGGAATAAAGTTAATTGGTAATTTATAGTGCTTTACGGTTGAGATAATTAATACTATACAATTTATGTTTAATATTGATAATAAACTTTGCATGCAAATTTATCATCCATGTGCATAAAACAAACATTTAAGAAAATTACTTGTAATACCTGTAAGAAAAGCCTGAAACTTACAATGTAACTCGAAAATTATTTGTTAGAGGACTTGATGACTGCCAGATTGAAATAATGTTTTGGGTATACCAGTATATGAATTTAATACTTTTACAGAGTATGGTCTATTTGAATATAATATTAATTGTAAGATATAGTAATTTTTTTTTATGTTAAGAAATCTTATTCGCTAGAAAAAATACTTATTTATAAATATTTTTTTCAGAGAACTAGGCTAATTTAGTTTGAACAGTTCCAAGCAAAACTAAAGTTTTGGGTATATGTCATCGATCTTTCCACAGACGCAGAGTTTGTAGGTGGCATCGATATGTCAACATTTTTCTAAAATTATAGTTAAAAAACTACTCTACGAACATTATCATAATTAAAATTTTTAAGATTGCCTCGAAGGATCGTTTTGCATAAGAAACATAGAGCTCTTATTTCTACAAAAAGTCTATTCAAAATGTTTAGAAGACAATGTAAAAAGTAAAAAAATGTATATTCGAATCGTATCTACACTGCTACCATTAATGTTAGACGAATAAATTTACACTTTTAAATTCACTGATGAAGGTATATATGTGTATCACAATTAAAAATACTGAAAACTTGTATTTTGAGATGAAGAATGAAAATTACCAACAAAATCAGAAATTATTAATTAATTTCATAAAACAAACTTTCATTTCGATCATTGTGAAAGTATTCTTCATAGATTTAAGTACAAGTAAAAGTCTATATTATTTTATTCAAATTAAGTTTTTTTAGCTCTTTGGTACTAAATTCCATTACCAGTTTGAAAATTTCATTTATTTTGTTGTTAGTAAAGAGCTGACACAATCAGTGTCTTTTTTTTTGCTTTAATTACAAAATTACAACTTATTACATTCTTAACATAAGGTCAATCAGTTTACAGAGGATGAGGACGTATTTATTATTATCAAACACAGAATTGGTCCTTAACATAGAATTTACAAAGCTTTCTGTATGTGTCCTAAAGTATATTTGAATGCCACAGCTCAATTTTTTTTTGGCCAACCTTTAGGGGCTCAATCGGTCTTCTATTGACTTTCAATATGTTTCTGTTAGTGAATGTTTGTTTTATTTTTCGTAAACATAATATTTGTTCCCTAAACTGAAAAAAAAATTATATTTAATTAACGGCTTGTTAGTTTCTATGACCTTTAATATTGTGTATTGTTAAGGTTCAGAAACAAGCGAGGGTCGATCTGTACTTTATTTATTGCCGTTATGAATAAATTATAAAGGACATTTAGTGATGAATTGCGCTCTGTCATTCGGATCCGCAATGGGTATCCCCTGTGGACGGGAACTGTAACATACCTTATGTGTACATCAAAACGTATTCTTACTTGTAAAAATGTATAAATGTATATAAAACAGTAAATATCCTATTATGTTTTTACGATATACTGAACATAAATGATGAAATATAAAAACTAAACTTTCAAATATCAAATACACAATGCTTAAAATAAAGTTAATTTTGCATGGTCGTTAGCAGATAAAATAATTAATTCACAAGATCTGAACTCCTTCATGCTTGTTTGTCCAAATAAGACTTCTGAGAAGATGTCGGACTCAGGAATTAAAATGTAGAGAAATGCATTAAAGTGGTAAGTCATTATCAATCTTTATCAGTCTAAATAAGTTTAAGCCTTAATATTGAAGTTACACAATTGCTAATGAACCTTGTAAATAAGTGACATAAAGAAAAGTTACCTGGAAATGAAGCTTTGATTCTAGTTTAATACAAACTTTTCATTACAGATTTGATCAAAAATCTCGCAAAAAAAACACCTGATTCAATTGAGTTTCAAAGCATATTAATTAAACTTTTCAATTTTATTTAGAGAGATGGTTTGGCCTACCACGGTCAACCCTTTAATATTATGTTAAATATTGCAATCCACTATGTTTAGATAAATCAAGTTCATTTGCATAGGTTCGGTTATAATGCTAATACTCATTGGAATTACAATTTCATACTTGCTATGGCAACAAAGCATACTTGAAAGTTTGACGTCGAGGAATTTAATTAAAATAAACGATAAAATCAAGTAATAAATTATAAATTATATATTCTAAATAATTTATAATGATAGTTTATCTCTATTTTTAAAGATTTTGTCTTCGGAGTAGAGAGGAACGGAAACTCGGTTACTGTGAAATAGTTAATTTAGCTTAGCAAAATTGATGACAGCATAATTTCAAAGTGTGGGAAAAAAACTGATAGAATAATGAGTTCAAACAAAGCAAATAATTACGATTTTAATTATTGTTTGTTGTTGAGATTATAGGGATAAGAGTCCAACCGCTTTTAATATTTGTTGCCTTGTAAATGATTTTCAGACCCCATTTAATTAGTTGTTTCAATTCGAAATTTCGAGTTTCAGTTTATAATGTGCTTTGCACTCATGCGATACATTGTCATTTTAGGTTGCTTTTAGTAGAAAGACCGAAGCATCGTTATACTTTTTACAGGAGAGATCTATTCGAATTAATCGGACGTATAAAAATAACTAATGAATAAATTATAAATTTACTATATTCTGAATATAATTTATCGGTGTGATATTCTTCTTCGTATTTTTAAAAAGATTTTTTTTTTCATCTGGAGTGGAGACCGAGGCTCGGCAAACGTAGTGTAGGACGCCCTGCGGCAAGATTGAGTGACGACATTCGCAAAGTGGCCGGTGTGGGCTGGATGAGAATAGCCGAAGATCGGAAGCGGTGGCGTGCATTAGGGGAGGCCTATGTCCAGCAGTGGACTAACACTGGTGGATGATGATGATGAAGATTTTTAAAAAGCGTGACAAGCGCATTGCAGACGACACTATTGTTTCCTTCTAAAATGTTCGATCAAGGTCTTGAAAGATAACGTCAAAACAGTATTAGCTTCATATATTAAACAGACTTAGAGATTTTTTGAGAGATTTTCGTACAGTACGATGACTCGAACCCGAATTCCATGAATGCCGATAGTGCAGCCGTATTTATCCGCCTTAATGACATTTCCTTGCACGACACTAAACAAGAAATTCCTTAATCATAATTCGTATTTGGAATTGTTCGATTCCATCGGAATTGCTATTAAATTTCTCAAATCGATTCTTATTATTTAAATATTGTATTCTGACGTATTTGCACCAATATATATATATGTATATATTAAAATGATCATGCGTAATATGAGATTGAGGACAGACGTATAGCACGTAAAATTTTTATATTTTTATTTAAGGATCATTACTCTGTATCATAGGTTTATTGATACCTTCTGGAGCTTTAATATTTTGTAATGTTATAGGCAGACACTTGTCTATACTTTGTTCATCAACATCCTCATCGGCTTGTTGCAGTTAACTGCTTGATGTAAGCCTCTCCTAATGCACGCCTTCTTCATTAGGTAGTTTTTGGACCGTATATCATCAGCTGGTCCAATGCGGGTTTGGGTGGAGCAACTTTTTTCACTTATTTTGATTCTTGTTTAATATGAGATTGGTCTTTGTAAGAAACGTAAAAAAATAAAAAGCAAGTCAAGGTTAGAAAGGAAGTAAAATTTCACCTGATGGTAAGAGATTCGCTTTTCGCGTAAATTCAATCACTGCAACGACACATGGGATGTTACGTTTCGTTTACCGCGCGATTACATCGGTGCCCTTTGAACCAAAAGACATTAATGTTCACACACTACTAATTTGCGATAGAAATAGCCAACGCGCCAGTTCTACCCCAGACGGTGTACACAAGACACCTACTACCTTGCTTTAAATATTTATAAATTCCTTTTCTCTATATAGCAGAGAGACTATTAACTATCTTGATATCGTGTATAATATTACAGAAATCAGGTCCAAAAACCTCCTAATGGAGGAGGCGGCCATCAGGAGAGGCTATGTACAGCAGTGGACTAACACAGGTTGATGATAAAATCAATCATTGTATAAAAATATGCAACTAAACTTACTTATGTGATCGACATACAATAAACAGAGAGATTATTGACGAATTATATAAGTATATACATGCGGTACTGCTTAGTGATAATGGAGTTGTTTTATAGACACTTAAAAAATTTATAAAAATTAAATAATTCTTAAAACATGCTTTAAAATAGTACTACTTAATTCAGTCAATATTTATAAAACAGGACGCTACGTATGCTTAGAGTAATCCTAGTGACCATTTCAATGTAATTATTGTACGCAATAACGCAATTCTGATATTTAAGCCTTATACACAGTTTTCAACCATCAGGTCAGCGGTACAATTACTTTTCTTGGAAACTGAATAAGCGTTGCTAGGCAAATGCAGTTCGCCTTATGAAATGAAAGTTCATATTTGTATTATTTTCTTCAGTGCCGTCATATCAGTAGTACCTATTTTACTTTTCCAACGTACATTACAAATTTAATGAAAACCAAGTAATCATATAATTATGGTGTATACATTAGCAAAATAGAGTAAAAAAAATTAAAAGAGAAATAATAAGAAAAAATTTAAAACAGTTTAAATTATTATTAGAGTCCCATAGTTAAAAGTTTAATATTTTTAATCACGACCAATTGAAAATATAAAAGAGCAGTTCTGTAAAATGAAATAAGGCTTCATATATTATTGTCTTCGACTAATGATTAGATGTAACCACAACGACAGATAAGTTGTTGAGATTTGTGGCACAACTACGTCACTTATTTGATAAACTTCAATCAAACTCAACCAACTTAAGTCCATACTTTCGTTAAAAATTACGTTAGAGAAATGTGTAAAGTAAATATGTTAACCTTATAAATGGTAACACACGTACATATATAAACAAATAAGCATTCTAGTTACTTTGAAAAAAGTAAATTCCTATGTTTTACTTTTTTATTGAACAAATGGAACAATTATAGTAGATATGATGACATAACTACCACCAGTTAGTTGTTTAAAAATACACGTTGTTTGTTAAAATTGTCCATAATTGTGACATTAATCAAAACAAATGTTAAGCACACACTAAGATTTTTATTGAACCAGTTACAACACATAAACTTATTCGAAGCACTTCGTAATAATTGTAACAATACATGCAGCCTTTTTAATTATATAATAAAAGAGCCTCTCACGGCTCTCAGGTGTTGTAAACGCGAAAAAATATCATTTAACGTAACTAATTTAAAACAATAAATGCCTGAATTTTGTAATTGTAGGAAATATTACTCTCTCTTTAACGTAAGAGTGGTCACTGGAGTAGGACTTTCTCAATTTCATTAAAGTTTAAAGTTATTTTCAACGTTATAAAAAATACTTTATGAATAAAATGATTTTATGTCTTAGCAACAAATGCAAAGTTTGTATTGTAATTATTGATTTATTCACTTTATCAAAACGCATGGCTCTAGTTTGAATAACAGCCAAAATAAGAAAATCGGCTGGCGGGCAATTAGCGGACAATTACTGCCTCCGTAGCTAATTATCTAATTTTCATTGTTGTTGGTTAGGGCTATTTGGATTGATCACCCAATTGTCTGATTCATGCTTAGGATGGGCATGTGACGTCACACCAGACCAGTGAATACCACGCTGGTCACTGTCAACCAATGGTCAGTGGTGTATTAGGGGACCCTAAGTCCAGCAGTCGACTATCACGAGCTTATGTTGTTGTCCTTTGTTTTTGTTTGTTGCACAATATTTTTGTTAACCTGTCCTTAGCTAAAGCAGACGAAAACAGATTTGACGATTTCCGACACATAACGCGCTTATATCGACTCTCATGATTCTATCAAGTATATTTACGTGATTAATGCATTATATCAAATAATATATTTAAGAGGTTAATACTCTTAGCATAGCACCAATTATTTAGCATAACACAACCCAGTCGAGAAATTCGACTACCTGTTAAAATTATTTTGGAACTAACAGTTAATTGTGACTGTCACGAAGTACATGACAAATAATTTAGAATTAAAATGATATTATATCTTTAAATTGATATCTAAGCTATCATATACAGGTTCCTTATCTTCCTTATGTATAAAAATAAGAAAGATGTATAGAAATAATTGCCAGTCACGTTGTTTGCCATCGTAAGTGTAATTGTTAAACTTGATTTAATGTATGGCCAGACACAGCCGACTTATAAGTTCTTAAGTGTTTTATGTCGGATACATGTTTCTCTACTGAAGTTAGTGTTAGTGCTCGCCTTGTTTATCCAATAAAGAAAAGCTGCGTTCATTCCACGGTCTCGTACAGGATTTTGCACTTAACGGATAGTGCAATTTTATAAATGTTCTTGGCGGTTTATATAAAGATTTAGTTACGCTTGCTTCAAAATGTAGAAATCCAGTCACACATAACAATTTTGAATACTTTTTAAATAAATTAACACTTTTTAAATTTTTTTTTCTACTTTCATAATGCAAGTTAGGAAAAAGCTTAGTTATAATAAAAAAATAAATGAACCTGTAAAAACGAATAAAAAACAGTCAAACTTTGTCTTCCATTTTCCCTTATTTGATTTGATGATATTGTGACTTAAGCAATATTTGTATTAATTAAGAAAAAAAATATTTTAAAATTATAATCCAATTTTTGTTAGTTTCTATAGGAAAGAATGGCAGTTAAATGAGATTTGTTTGGCCTAAGACAATATATTTGAATTAAAGAGAAAGTACAGGAAAATAAATTATAAACTCTGTTGTTAATTGCACCTGAAACTTGATTTATGTGCCGTGAATCTCGTATCCATGTCGCCTGAAAGTCTTTTAATATGAAATGAAATTAATGAATGACACTATTCGGACTAAACAATTACAAATTTTTAAACGTAGTTTAGGGACGTACTACGTGATAATTCGCTTATGTTTGTTGTTACATTTTACTAAATCAGGTCTTTATAAATAATGAAAAATCCTGTTCCTTTTATAAATATAAGACCAGGCCACCGGTACTGAGACCCAAGAAAGAGGTTATATCTATGAAAATGACCTGGAAGTCGGCGAATGCAGATAGATGAGTATCATACCTCTTGACGACCTAGGGGGAATTCCAGGCTTTAAGGGGCTGGTGATGTTGATGAATAATCTATCAATAGAAGCTTGAAGAATGAATAACACACTTTTGTATTATTTGCATAAAATCATTAGCGAATTTACTTTAAGAATTTTATGTCGTTGTTAAATCTAGTCAGCCTAATGAAATACGCGCCTCTCCATAGTAACGTAGAAAATAACATTAATCGTGTTTTGCATCGCTTTAGTTATTAAGCGCTTGAAGGATGAAAATAACTTTTCTATACTGGTTGCTCGTTATTTACAAAAATAACACAATTATAAGCCGCTTTTCGCTTAAACGTGAGATTGCAAAAAAGTTATATATTTGTAAATATTTTGTAATAATACTGTACAGTTATAATCTGAAAGATTTAATTTAAATTGTTTGATACAGTTTTCTAGATGAACACTATATATTTTTAAATATAATCTTTAATATGACTGACTCTATAATTAAGTATTTTCAATACCGTAAGCCGCCTTTGAGCTTGTCTCTCAAAAGTTACTAGGTTATAACGTCGTAAAGTAATTTCTGAGATATTCATTATAATTATAAGCTCTTAGTTTTGATTTTTATAAAATAAACAATATAATAGTAGTATTATTTGTGGTGCACATAATTTGTGTTAAATTTATTTTAATATTAGAATCGTTATTACGAATTATTACATCTGATATAAGCAGCAGTTGCATCACCATCATCAGCCTGTGTCAGTCAACTGATGGTCATAGGCCTCCCCTAATGCATGCCTTCTCCATTTAGGGGGTTTTAGGACCGTATCCAACCACGTTGGTCCAATGCGGGTTGGTGGGTCATCTTACTTTTCAGACAATTGGGTGATAAGCACAAATTGCCCTAACCAACTAGGAAACAAAAATTTTAATTTGTTGAGTACCCGCAGGATTCAAACCTCCTGACCTCCGGTTTCTAAACCACACAAAATACCACTAGGCTACGGAGCAGCAGTTGCGCGTAATCGGAACTACCATGAAGATATACCATCCCCTATAATATATCGGTATACTGTCTACTAAAGCAATAAATATTCCATAATCATTTAATAATTTTTACTCGGAATCATGTTACGTTTAATCTTTAATTAAATGATAAAAATAATTCTAAAATAAAATAATTTAACTCAAACTTTCTTTGTATTATTTAAGACTAATAAAACAATGAAAATAATAAAAATTTGTAATCCTAACATTTCTGAAATATCTTTGAAAAAAAAGTCAAAATAGAGATTATTTTCAACGGCTGTCTATTCCACGTACACTTTTATATCAACTTTATCTTCCAAACAATGTTTTAAAATAATTAATACGGTTAAATACTTTTAACTTCAGATTTTGGTGCTTGACTATTTAGATTTAAAGAAATAAATTTGTACTTATTAAAATTGTTTAATAAATACTTGCACTAAACAGTACTAAGTAATAGTAAATAATAGTTATTACCATAGTTATACAAATTATTATGAGTTATTTATCTTTACTTTAATAATATTGATAAACTGAACTTATTCTAACAGCAATTTACTAAACCGAATCTATTTTATTAAACACGCGATTAAGGTAAACCTTGTGTGTTATATTGGTTGTAGGAAAATTATATGGAAATTTAACAAAATAAATATTCATCATATCCTAATAAAACTATTAGTGTGTTTGCGACAACTTCTAGATGTTGCCTATTATAAAAAATAATGATTGTATTTTTAAGAAGGGTCATTTAAAGTTACGATCGATTAGTTAGGCGTAAAGATCATAAAAATTTAAATAATATTAATTCGTAAGTTACCAATGGCCTCGTTAAATGTATAAAATAGGTTAGCGCCCAATTTGACGAAACTTAGGCTGGTGAAATACGTAATAACCTCTGACGGTGATTTAATTTTAATCGAAGGTAAAGCTTAAGAGATACCTAAAGTAATTGTCAGATATTTAAATAAAGCGAAAAGTTATGAATTATGCATTCCAGTAAATGTTTTCAAATTATTTTAGAAGCTATTTTAAAAACCTATCAAAATTTTTTGCTAAAGCGACAAGTAATATGTTTAAAAAAAAGTTTTAGTATACATAAACAAGTGTAATTATAAAAATTAAATGTCAATACTTCATATTTATAGATTCAATTATTAGTAAATAGTTAAAATTGACACTAGATTCTAGTCAATTTTAACAAATCGGTACATTTCAAGTTCTACTAACTGAAAAACTAAAGCTTAGGATGGTATAGTTTAAGAAATATTTTATGGTCAATTTTAGTTAATATTGACTCTATGTAGTTGTTAAAATTGTGTCATCAATTATTTATTCTATTACATTCTATAGATGGCTAAACTCACGTGAAATAGGTATTGGTGCGTACTAATTTCGGATCAATTGGAGATCCTTCATAGGACAGTGGGATACTTAGGTCTTTCCGTCTGCCTAGCTCGGAGACACTTTGGCATGCAACCATTTCAGTTATTGACCGTTTATATAGCGTAATAATTTTTGCTTAGTTGCTTGTCTGTTGTTCAATCATTGCAACAATTAAATTAATTATAGTTATTTCATATTTTCCATAAATGATAGCAGTTTTAAAAAGATGCGGAGTTTTAAACTTTCTTGCTGACAATATAATAATGCTATATATAATAATATATTCATGTTTATTTTTTATGCAATAAGCAGAAGAATGAATCCAAAATGAATATATATATTTTGTAAGTTACACAAAATTAAAAAATACAACTGAACCAATCACAATTTAAAACGCTGTTTCGCTACGATTGCATTTGTTTATTGAGTTATTTACTATAAAATGGAAGCTATGCTAGTTTTGTTTAGAGCTACGTGCATTTTCTGTTTCTATTTTAAATAGAAATACTTACAAAGACTCTTGCAACTAATTTATATGCATTTCAGTAAAAACCTGAGTATACAAAAGAGAGAGAAGTTCTAACCACTGAAAATATCGCTTTTTCTCTAAATACTCAAGATGTATTATATGTAATCCGAACTAAAGTTATATTGCAATAAATTGCCCTGATCCTAAATTATTAAAAAAAGAAACAAACATCTGTAGTCTTCTGATTAAGAAATTCATAGAGTATGAATAACAGAAATATTATTATAGTATAATAGTTATAATTCGCTAGAAATACCTTTATCTAAAAATTTGCTTTATCTTATAATGAAGTGCTCTTAAATTTGTTTTAAATGCACAACGAGATAGTTTCGTTTAGTTCACAAAAATCGAATATTCGCCCAAAATAAGCGTCAAGATGATTACAATAATGCTTAAAAAGCGGGCAAAAGGACTTTTTTGATAATTTAAATTATTTTAATAAAAACAAAACATGGAACTATTTTGCACTAGCAATAAAATCATACCAAAATGATATTTTTTTCCAATGAGCTTCAATGTAATGATAACTTTTTTCCAGTTAAATATAACATTTATAAATATGGACTCTATAAACGGCTACACTCACGTGAAGATCGGTATCGGTGCCGACTAGTTTCGGACCTATCGGAGGTCCTCCTTCAGGACGAGTGGGATGACTTCACGGTCGTGTCCCGTCAGTGCGATTTCACGTGAGTCTAGCCGTTTATAGAATACATTATTGCTACAATATCTCAAATTTTAATTGTTTAGTTATACATATGTACCGTGCAAATATATGTTAGCAGAAGAACTAAACTAAAAACTTACATTTGCAATAAGCAGCTTATATTAATGTAGGTTTTTAGTTGCCTTACTCAATGACTTATTTTTGTTATACAGCTGCAAAAAAAAGCTCAGAAGAAATACGTGTGATACATCACAAAATAATTCACTAATTCAAGCATTTGTTTGAAATAAAGATAAATCTTCACGTTACGAACATGTGGGTAGGACATTTTAGTCACGTACGTAATAACATTTACAAACATCCTCATAAGTTATGCATTACCACACAATTTTTTACATTATTTCTCCTGTTTTCTATTAGTTTTTATAAACTATATCTGACTTGACACATGGACTTGTATAACAATCTCGTATCAGGATGCTAATTTGTTTTGAATTTATTTTGTTTAACGGTTAGATAAATTTTCATATTTATGTGGCGTCTAAAAACGTGTAAGAATATCAATGGAAAATAATATAGATTGTGGCTGAATTAAGGAATTGCCGATTTAGCTGTTTGAACTGTAGTGTTCCAACACTTCAGACAGCTAAATCAGCAATAAGGATTACTGCTAAGCGCTAGATAGTTCGGTAACTTGGCAAGATTCCTTTCCATACAGAGGAGTACAAATTCTGCGTCGTTCTTTAGTGAATAAGTCAAATACCGCTAGTACACTAATATAGTTTACGGATAGCGGACCGCACACTGTTTTACATGACTTTACTAATTTACTTGTGGAATACTTACCACATAATATTCTATTTTCAGGAAAACTTCTGTGAATGGGACCTCAGAATATAATTACCAGTATTTATGAATTAAAAACTGTTAGTAAATGACTGTAGCCTATTTCTTTATAATCCAAGTAAGTAACTTATTGTTGAAATATTTTGCGTAATAAGCTACGTAGAAACAACGTCTGGTTATAGACTAAGAGTAAATATTAAATTAGTTCAAAATACAATTTGTACATATTTTACAACAGATATTGAAATAAACCGTTTTATTTTATTTTATAACTACTCAAAAAATACACGTCACACATGTGCGAAACTAATTATATTTGCACTGTCTCGAAATAATGTTTGGGATTCCTCTGCGTAATATAGGGTAATTCCTGTGTTATACGTTGTATGAGTAGAGTGCTGTATACGATGATGTTGCTTAAGAAAAGCGGTAGTCTAATACTTTGCATGCGAACTACATTAAGCACCTCAGGGGTGCTCGCCTAATGGAGAGACCTTAACTTATAACTTAAGGTCCAAGTTTCATGTTCACGAGAATCACCTTTACCATTTATAATAGCGTAGTTTAATAGAACCCTTCAATCTGCATTTTCTTCTTCGCACCTTCATTGAAATCTCACAGAGTTCGTTAGAGATCCCGTGACTCCCCACCAAGACTTAGTGGCTGTAGGGTTTTAGTCGGTGAGAAGCCTAAATAACCTATCTACTCTTGTAGTGCCTAACCACTAATTTAATGTAGGATTCCCCATGGAAAAAAAAGAAAAAAGGTTACACTTATATATCAAAGAGTAAATATTTAACATTTTATAAGCGAATTAACACGCAAGATACAATACCAATTTTAATAATATTATTCCACCAAAAAGATGTATTATCACGAAGTAAAATAGGCTATATTTGCATATATATAATACATTTACTGATATATATATATATATATTTAATCCAAAATATTTAAAAACTGTCCACCCGTGCGAAGCCAGGACAAGCTTTTACATAAGATTTTACAAAACTACATCTAAAACAGAACACGTTTTATGTATTTATCACAAAACGTAATAGTCTAAAAGCATAATTTTTTTAATAGTGATGAGTTTAAATCCACTCGTTTTGGCAGCAGTGATTTATTTAACTGTCTCTCATTTATATCCGGTGTAAGCTGAGAGGGATTGTTATCTGTCACGCTTGTGACTAAAGCTTACTTAAGCACGTGACATTAGTTATTGCACGAACAGGGGAAGTCCCATAAAATACGTGTTAATTCATTTTAGGGATTACTTATATTGGAAACGTTCTTTATTGGTATTACAAGGATAATAAAATCTTTATTTATTTTGCACAAAATATTAGTATCCTGGTTTTTCCAGGATATTTCATATAATTCTTTCACATTTACCAAGCAAATGCTAGTTATAATGTAAGGGGTTCTCACGTTAAATATTGTTTGTAAATTTTCTTTGAAGTTTTAGCAATATTAAACCTATGTGAATTATTTCTACATTTTACATTAAATACATATATTAATCATTAAACTTACAATTATTCATTTATTTACTATCTTTTCTAAATTATTATAGCGTTTTAGGATAAACTTTTGACCACTTCCGTGACCTAGTGGTGTTGGACTTTGCTTTATAAATCGGAGATCGGGGTTTCCAAACTAAGCGATCTTTGCATTATAGAAACTAGTTTATTGTAGATAACGGATAACAAAAACCCAGACCCGAGACAAAAACTAATTTTTAACACAATATTTTCCCTTGGTGGAATTCAAAACTTTGGCGTAGCAGTTATGGTCAATAACTGCTACGTCAAGCGGGTATTCTATTATTATTTTTTTAAATTCAGGAAAAATAATTAACTTTGCAAAAATACCTGCAAACGATTATATAAACTGCGTCATTTCATCGAGAATAATTTATAATTACACCGCGACGTCTCTCAACATTTTTTCAATAGCAATCAATTTATCATTCACTAGCATCCGATGAAAACCTAATCGCTTCCAATCAATCATTTACCGACTGTCAATTCGTAAATTGAATTATATTTCCTTGAAGAAAAGTAAAGAGTCTTTTAAACATGGTAAAAGTTAAATTAAATAGAAAGAAAAATTAAAAACCTTATCGTCGTAATAAAAATATTTGTTTCCATATGTATAATTTTGACATCTTACAAAATAAATCGGCGTATGAAGTGGCTATAAACTAGAAAGCTAAGTAAGTAAAAAATATTGTTAATAAAACAAATAAATATTCTAGGCCTTGTTTGACTATCACTGCTTCCTAATTTTATGAGACAACTAATTTTCTTTTTAAGCGAGGACCCGTGGTTTGTAAAACTTAATTTGGTAGAATGCTATTATAAATACATTATCGCACACTGAAAATTTCTTTTAACCATGTTTCACCACATATTTGTGTTCGGTAACCCTTGTTTAGTTTTGCCTATATAGGAGAGATAACATTTGCAATTAAATTTGCACACCTATGGACTATACAGATGGTTATCAAACGTAAACAAAAAAATAAAAATTAATCTCAAATCGGTTACATCTTGAATCTTATGTTTAACTATCATGCATTTTTTTTTCAGTTCCAGTCAATCGCATATTTTCTTCAATTATCACCATTTTGGTTCATATCTTAATTTAAAATTTTTAATGATACACCTAAATTTTCTGTATGTTTTTATTTTATTTAAATGCAATCAAATATAAGAGCCATTTTTTTAATAACTCCGTTTCTATATTCTACGAATAGTACCATTGACTTGTCAGCTCGTTGGTGACAGATGTTGCTGGCACATTGACGTGCCAATTTCTATTCTCAAGCGCCTTCCAAGACTAACATACACGTCTGTCGCATAGATATATATTCAAGCTTGACTTTGTTAAAACAATTATACATGAAGACTTACATATTTATTTAAATACATATAGTTGTTACTTTGCTTTTAATAGGCTCCAAAAGTAATAAAATACAAACTCGTTTTTATTGTTGCACAAAAAAGTTAATAATATACTAAAGACCTTCATTTTTACCTGGAAATGCCTACTTACGCATACCCTTCCTCGCGGGGGCAAAGACGGATTATGTAGGACTCACCCCGGCTAAAACCACCACGTTGTTAATTCCTGACGCCTTTACCGTGGGGTCACAGGAATGGTTTTATACTCTTCTGCGATCCCAACAGCGCTGGCCACCGTGGCAGCCCTGTCTCTGGCCAATGGTCCAATCCACCTCTGGGCGCGCCGGAATTAACGCGCCCTTCGTCTCGTCTATAGTTAGGTAAAAGGCTCGCTCGAGTTTGTTACTCAGGGGCCATGGTTGCCAGGAGTTCCCAGCTCACGCAGGGACAAGACTCTCAGACCCCAGCGGCAGCCCTGATCTTAAGCTCCGCCGCTAGCTTCATTTCGGCCGCAGATGGAGGAGAGATCGATGACAACGTGCCGAATGTCCCCTCCTCTCACGGCTCCACCACACCGCTTCAGCGGTGCGGCCCCGCCGAATCGCGCAGAATAGGAGAGCGGCCCACGGAATACCGACACTCCTTTTCGCGCGCGACTCCTCCTTGGCTGCCGAGGAAGGGGATGGCAGTACGTCTACCACTTCTTCCCCGTCCGCTGCTCCGAGGCGCATCCAAGGAACTGGTTGAGAATATAAAAACACCTGCTAACTGTGGTGAAGTAGTAAGGGCTCGTAGATTAAACACTAAAGTTTGCTCAGAAGACAAGTTCACATGGGTCCCATCTAATACCGTAGTCCTGACTTTTTCTGGCCAAATCCATCCTGAAAAAGTTTTCTGTTATTATAGTTCCCTTCCTGTCTCCACATACCTCCTCCCAACTATCCAATATAGGAATTGCTGTAGATTTGGTCACATTGCCTCACAATGTAGATCTCAATCTAGGTGCTTTGTCTGTGCCCAAGGCCATTCTAGGGGAAAATTTCAACAATTAAGATTATGTCCACTGCTTATTTTGCAATGGAAACCATAAGGCAAATGACCCCAAATGCCTGAGCATTCCAGACAGAAATCTATAAAAATGGTTATGTCCCAGGAGATATAAGTTATACTGAGGCTGCTCTAAGATTTCCTGTCTCGAAAAGATCATACTCCGATATGACCATCTCTCAGCGTTCCTTACAATTACAATCCACTGCTGATCCTAGTCCCTCCCCTCTTTCTCCAATTCTTCAACGAAAAACCAATACTCGGGCATCATATTCTAAAACTACCTATAAATCCCCTCGGCATAAAGTTCCTCTTGGTAAAACTTACGATGTTCTTACTCACAAATACATAATTAGCCCACCTATTTCTACTCAACTTAATGGTTGTGCTCTTTCCTCTTCAGAGTCTACTCCGCTCTGCTTACTCCAAACGAAAACTTAATAGAATTACTCACCTGTTCCCTGATCAATATTTTGTCAAAGTTTTCTAAATCCCTACCGAACAATGTCATTAATCTTCTTCAACAACTCCTCGAAAAGTTTATTTCCCACAGTGGCTAAGATTCTAAGCCGTTTTTGTGTCTAAGTCCATCATTTATTCGCAAAAAAATGTCCAATTTCCATTACTCATGCAGAAAATGCATCATCTGAGTATCCCTGAGAAGTTGGTAAACATTTTCAGTTTACTTATGTGCCGCTCAATATGTGTCCGATGTAATGGCTCTCTGTCTCCTTCCCGTCTCGTCTAGAAGGGTCTTCATCAAGGTTCAGTCCTTAGTACTTTTCTATATAACCTTTATACTGCTGACTTAGACACAACGGTAAACAACTTTTGCAAAATACTACAATATGCAGACGATATAGCATTGTACACACATTGCTCTACTTTGTAAAGTGATTGTTCTCGTCTCAATTCCACTCTAAGCTATCTAAACAATTGGCTCTTGGAGCATGGTTTAAATTTGTCCATCCCAAAATGCCACGCCGTTATTTTTAGCCGAAAACGTTCGATTCCTCGTTTAACTCTTACTTTAGATGGTGAACATATAATGTTTAAGCAGTTTACGAAATTTTTGGGTATCATTCTAGACCAAAGGATGACTGGACTACAATATCTAGAGTATATCTGTAATAAATGCGAAAGAAACGTCAATGTTCTCAGATATTTATCAGGAGTCCGCTAAGGGTCTACGAATAATTAGCGGTACAATGAAATCTTCTCCAGTTAAGGCCTTCAATTAGAGTAGGTAGATCCTCCATTGTTCCTCCGTAGGCAATTTGTTGCTGACAGATTCTTTTCCAACGCTATTCAGTACCTTTCTCATCCTGTTCTAAAAATCTTAGACCTTTTATCCCATTCTGTAAATCAGTCTCCATATTGGTCCAATAAATCCTATCCCTTTTAGTTAATAGTTATATTAGATTTAGAAATTCCCGGGTATATGTTCTTCACTTATCAAACTACCCCCTTTATTCCTATAGTTACGATGCTCTTATATATCAACCCAATATCATATTAAATCTTGGCATAAATAAGAAGTCTCTAAGCGCTAATCTTATGTTTAATTCCATTATAATTGAAGAATGGAAATGCAGGGTTCTGTTATTTACGGATGCCACGAAATGCCTCAATTCCCATGTTGGTGCATCCGTGTATATCCCCAAATATAACGCTGTATTGTCCCTTAAGTGCCCTACTGAATGGTCAATATTTACTGGTTAATCAATTGCGATTCTGGAGGCAGTTAAGTTTATTGATTCCAATAGATCCCTCTTCCCTAAATCCATGATCTTGAGCGACTCTCTAAGTTGTCTGGAGGCTCTGAAATCCCCCCCCTTCCATCGTAAACTTCCGTCCTTTATTATCCTCTCCACAAAAGAATTACTGTTTCAATTAGAAAAGGCTGGTATTGAGACAATTCTGGCTTGGATTCCTGGCCATACAGGCATTGCAGGCAATGAGGCAGCTGACTTTTACGCTAGGCAAGCTATTGACATCGGTGACCCCAGATACTCTTGCATTCCAGCGCAAGACTTGTGCTCTATGGCTAAAACTTATTTACTAGAATCTAGACTAGACCTTGACATTGGCAGAATCACCAAGTCACTCTTAGTGGAGCCATTTTAACCAAAAAAAGAAAAAGAAGAAGAATTTACAATTTTATTGTCAACAGACAATTTTGCAAACGTTATAAGTTATTTATGTTAAACTGCTAGTATGTTTCTATGTTCATCTTGTGTAGCAAGGACAGATATGATTTTATAGGTTGCTACATTTTTCTTATTTAGTCCAACGAATAACTTTTTCAGCATCTTTAATACTTAAATTCAGAGAAAATTTCTAGTACACTTGACGGACGATGCTGCAATTTTGCCCGGAAATAATTAACATAACAAGTTCAAAGTCTTAAAATTCTTTTTAGCTTTTGGGATTTAACCCTTTTTTAACTTTATGCTTTTTAATTAACGAATACGTATCATTATTTTTATATTTATTCGATGTTTATATAAAAGTACACATAGATATAGATATGAATTAATTCTGTACAGTATTATAGCATTATTTCATAACTGATTCACTTTTTCCTTCTAGCTTAATTTTCTACACATTAAAGTGGCGGTACGTATTTAAAATTTCTAAACTGTTATAATAGTTTAGCCATTTTAAATATGTACCGTATACCGTAATGTAAATGTCCATTACCTCATGACAATATTGTAGCTAACGCTGCACAGCTTATCGGAATTTGTTTCGTGTCAAACTCATTTTAAAGGAAGCATGCCTTAAGAAATATTATGTCAATTAATAAAATAAAGATCAATTGAACATGAACACTTACCGCAATTACTAGCAAGGGCAAAAACAATGTTCAAGACCACGAAAATATAAATTTATTTTCTCCTACGGCACCAAAATACTGATCAGTACAAGTTTAATAAAGTGCACAAATTTAGGTTCTATAAATCAATAAGAAGTTTTTCATTGTTTCAAATTTGTTTAAAAACTTTGACAGTTTAATTTATAGAATTGAGAACAATAGCGCAAAATTTTTCGCAAGTATCATTTGTTTATTTGCTACGAATATGCCGTGAAGCACAGTATCCTTTTAAATAAATGTACTTTTAAAAGGTGTGTTAACCGATGTTTATTTTATACTTGCTTTTTCAAGCTTTCTATTTGAATATTGAAGTTTATGTCTTAAGAATCTACTGTTATATTTTCCTGATACTATTTTTTTGCAACAGTCAATGGACATTTTCATTACTTATTAAACATATTCATATGGTTTAATTCTATCAATGGTTTGTTATGTACTGCTACGTAAAATAGTAGCAATTAATAAAGAGGACAGTGCTAATATCGAATTTAATTCAAACGTTCAAGTAATGATACCGATATATCTGATGCAAAACAATATATTCTACATACAATGTTTAATTTCCTTGAATCTGCAGTAATTCCTGAAGTCTGACCCATCTGACCAGACTTGCCATAGAGACAAGCGAAATTTTAACAAAAAAATAACCGACTTTAAACCGACTGGTGATGATGAAACGGTCTATTATAAAGTCTGCGAGAATATACCTATTTTTTAAGAAATAGGCACAATAGTCTTTTTAATGTAAAATTGCAATATTTGCAGACGTAATTTACGGTAATATAGTTTAAGTTTACATAGAAGTAAATGTTTTATAATTGTCCGTTTTATAATATATAATATTATAAATGTCCGTATTACAACGTTTTATCCATCGTTCTTATCTGTGTTGGGAGCATACGCAGCAATGTTGCAGATTTTACAAAATGATGTCTGGTGACCACCGACTCTCGCTCCGAAAGTAGTTCTTAATAAACTGAAGAAACAATAAAAATTAAATTTTCAATTAAACTGTCTCGTCAAATTTATGGCATTATCTATTTCAAGTTTATAAGATTTTATTAATTTATTTGTAATTTTATATATTTTTTTTCTTCTAAAGTTTTGTAAATTTACTGTACAATTAAAATTGTCTTTGTGACAGATGATCATGTTTGTCAGTCAGATCAGAATCAGATTATTGAACTGCTTATCAAAATCCAGTCACACAAATTTTTGACTAATAAGCTAATAATTTCAATCAGTATTACTATTGCGGGATTTTGTTGAAATTTGATAACATATTTTATTTATTTATATATATATATATATATATATATATGACGGCGCCGCCATCTGTTTTTGTAAACAACTTGTGCAGCGAGCGTGACGTCATCGATCGCCCCACTGCCAAAAGAGGGTACAAAAGACGGCGCTTGTCAGTGGAGCGGGGATTCGTCATCCGACTGTTGTTTGCGATATAATTAGTTATTTAATAATTGTTTAAATCAAAATTAATTAAAATAAAGAAGTGTGTTCTGAAGTGATTTCTGTGTTTTTAAAAATAATGTCGGACCCTGACCCTATATCAGAAGTGGGATCCACACCTCCACTTTCTAGTGTTATGGAACAAATGGCAGCGTTTTCTTCGGGAATGGAAGCAATCTTCCAGAAAATCGCTGACAACTTGACTACCCGCCAACCTGTTGAGGCACGATTGCCGAAACTGATCAATTTCGACCCCGACGAGCCAGAAGCAGACATCGTCAATTGGTGCACATTGAGCGAGCTTATAATCAAGAATAAGAACCTTGAAGGAGTCGATTTGATTCTGGCACTTACACATTCACTGAAGGGACGTGCTGCCACGTGTTTGACCAAAATACAGACTAATCAGATATCATGGCCTGCGATTAAGGAGAACCTCGTATCAAGATTCTCAAAGCCTATGATGATGCAAGATCACTTCGACCAAATTCTTAAGTTTCATATTGACGGAAAGGAGAGCCCAGCTGAGGCCGGCATGAGATTATGGGCGCTAATAGAAAATTCCGACTCGAACATGCCAGAAAAAGTTACATCAAAGTTTGAACAACCACGGCCGTCGGTAGCAACTCCCGACCTGCCGTCAGCTGTCGTGTGGGCGACCCCGGCACGTGGTGTCCGGCTGCCCATGCGCTACAAGAAGAGAACGGCGTACCAGGTCCCGCTTCCTAAGCTCAGCAGGTCAACGTGTGTACCGGGCTACTCACGGAGTTTTAGAGATAAGTGGTATAATTTACCTTTATATTTGATTCCAGGTTCTGAGTGTAGCCTTATCAAACTATGTCATAGTAGGTCTTTAAAGGGCGAGAGGTTTCATGAACAAGTATCGCTTAAGGGGTTAGGCGGTAGTAGGGTGATTTCTACTTTGCAAATTAAGTGTCAGACTAAAGTTCAGGCCCTTACTTTTGAAGTTAAGTACCACGTGATGCCGGACGATGACCTTGAATGATGTTCTGTTAGGACGTGACATTTTGGATACTAAGGTGTCTGTGGCTTTAAAAAATGATGAATTAACCTTCACTAAGACCAAAAATACAAACTGTTGCACGATATTAAACGTCTCTGACAAACAAACTATTGACACTGATCTTGTAGGATAGGATAGGGAACGTTTATTCAAAATTATTGATAAATATTCCAATAACTTTGTTCAAAATTACCTAAGCACACGATTGAAACAGACGAGTTAAAAATAGAATTAATTGACCCTTCCAAAACTGTTCATAGGGAGACCTTATAGACTATCCCCAACCGAGCTAAATGTCGTAAATGAAAAATTCAGGAATTATTAGACGCGAATATAATTAGGAAAGTACGTCACCATTTGCAGCCCCATTCTTCTGGTAAAGAAAAAAGATGGTAGCGATCGTTTATGCGTTGACTATAGGGAACTCGACAGTAACACACGCGCGGATAGTTACCCTCTTCCGTTGATAAGTGACCAAATAGATAGATTAAACGGTGCTAGATTCTTCTGTAGCATCGATATGGACTCCACGAACTCAAAGTAAATGAAGACTCTGTGGATAAGACTGCCGTCGATCGCAAGGAATACTGTTCTGTCATTGTTGATGCTTTCACAAAATTTGTCGTGCTTAAACACACAACAACGCTAAATTCCGCTAGTGCAATCAATGCAGTTAAAGATTCGATACATTTATTTGATGCTCCGAAAAGAATAATTGCTGATCGCGGGCGTTCTTATGATAATCATGATTTTAGGCAGTTTTGTGAAAGCAACAATATCGAATTACACCTTATCGCAACTTGGTCTAGTAGAGCTAACGGGCAGGTAGAGCGAGTGATGCGTACGTTGAAGGGATTACTTACCATAGTCGAATGTAGCTCTGACGAGTCATGGCAGGAACAATTGGGTGATATACAGCTTGCTCTGAACAGTACACATTCTAGAGTGACTGGATATACATCATTAGAATTGATGTTTGGCATACAAGGGAGCTCCTTGGAAATAGCCAGAATATCATCAAATTCCAACGATCCAATTAGAATAGATCTCGAAACAGCGCGTTCTAATGCCTCTGACAATATAAAAAAACAGCTCAATCAGATGCTCTGCGTTTCAACCGTGGAAAAGCAAGGGTAAAACCTTTGTCTGTAGGTAGCTTTGTCTTTGTTAAAAGCGAAGAACGACACCAAACTAAGTTAGATAGAAAATACAAGGGACCCTTCAAAATCTCTGAAGTCCTCAGGAAATGATAGGTATGAGCTAAGAGCAAATTAATGGTTCAAATAGGATCTACAAATACGCACACGAAAATTTACTGAAGTTCCTCGTGGTTCGTTAAGTCTGTTAGAAGTTTCTGAGAATTTTGACACTGGAGATGACGTGACGGCGTGGAAAGCCATGATCTAGTTCATGAAACTAATCCTCAACACTGATAATGTAATTATACCTACTAATAATAATAGAATTGAGTAGCGATACAATGTCTGTCGATGGTGATGGCAATTTGTAAACTTAAGAAGGTCACGCACTAGTTCCGATGATAGTTCTTTGCCAGACACATTTTACTGGTATAACCAATGCTGAAGTTCATCATAGAGATTAATTTGTAGTCATTGTAGGTTTAACGGTCCAATGACATGCTTAAAGAGATGTATATCCGGTCTAGCACCATCAGCTAAAGATTTACACCTCTAGGATAAAAGGTAATACAGTCTAGCTTTGCATAGAGATCTGGTTTTTTAAATCCCGAGGCCAGTACAATACTGAAGGGAGTAATGCAGCTGAAGGGTCAACTGACCGACCAGCAGAGATCTGAAGGGGTAAACCGGACCAGACTTGATATGATTTTATTTAATTAAAATTGTTAAGTTTATTAAAATGTTATGCCTGAAACAAGTCAGGATGATCGAACAAATCATTTCTTTGTCTCAGATAACTGATGAAAACGCAACGAGGACGTATGCTCGTCAGTATGGCCGTGACGGCGCCGCCATCTGTTTTTGTAAACAACTTGTGCAGCGAGCGTGACGTCATCGATCGCCCCACTGCTAAAAGAGGGTATAAAAGACGGCGCTTGTCAGTGGAGCGGGAATTCGTCATCCGACTGTTGTTTGCGACGTAATTAGGTTATTTAATAATTGTTTAAATCAAAATTAATTAAAATAAAAAGTGTGTTCTGAAGTGATTTCGGTTTTAAAAATAATGTCGGACCCTGACCCTATATATATCTTTATATATACCTACGACATACATACTGACACACGCACACGTACAATGTCCAACACTAACTATATCGAATAAAAAACCAAGTGTATAATTTACCTGGTCTCATCCTCTAAATAATAACTCCTAATTAGACGCTTAAAGACGCTTTTATTTAGAGCACCTTTTATATAGAGCACCTACTCTACGTAAACTTCCTTGCCTTTATGGTAAAGGATTTGCCGTAAAAAGAAGACTGATGACAGGGAATTATAGTTTTAAATTAGACGAAGATCGTAGTTGTCTGTCAGTGTTTTGAAAAAATGTTCAAAGTTGTCCCTAAGATAGGTGGTAAACTGGATCGTTTAAAGCGTGAAAAGAGTAAACAAAATCCCAGAGTTACGCCTTCTTGAAAAGTAAAGCCATTTGAGACGAGTACGATATGAAGAAACGTGATCTAACTTAGAAGATTGAAAATGTATCTATACTATACTTGGTTAAGTCAGGGTAACGGACATCACGCCCGTTCTTAAGTGGTGGCTAGAAGAGACATGGCTCCCTAACGTTCCGCGCGACGCAGGTTCTCTCGGGACACGGCTGTTTCGGAGGTACCTGTGCCGCGTGGCCGCGTAGGGAGCCTACAGGAGTGCCACACTGTGGCGTATGTGCCGAAGAGACGGCCCAACACGCGCTGGAAGAGTGCCCAGCCTGGGTCGAGCAACGCCGAGCTGCGTAGTGTCAGGGACGACCTTCGCTTCCTGCTGTGTACGCAGGATGCCAGAGAGCGAAAGGTCGTGGGGCGCGTCCTGCTTTTGCGAGGACGTGATGGCTCGGAAGGAGGCCGCGGGAAAGGGACAGGGAGGCCGTGAGCGCCCTGGCTATCCGCAGAAGAAGGCCAGGGCGCCGAAGAGTGGCGTACGCGCAACCTTCCCCTGACACTGAGCCCCTGGGCGGCCGGCAAGGGTGCCGCCGCCCAGAGAAGGGCTCAGAGGGAGCGCCGTCTGTTTGTTCCGGCACGGCGCCTAAAGCGACGTTCCGGTGTCCCAACACCCGGAGAAGAGGCCCGATAGGGCCACGTCGCGCCGGGTCGCCGAAACTGTTATCAGTGCACGCGGCCCCGGCTCACGACTATGAAAGGAACAACCGATTGGTTTTTGAGTGCGGTATACCGGCCGCTCCATCTTGGTCCGGGGCCCCACATATCCCCGACTGCCCCCTCACTTTGGTGGCGGGGAATCCGTAAGTTGATTTTCAACGGCAAAAAAAAAAAGGGTAACGGACATCTCCGGTGTGGGTTGTCAGATCTCCCCATCCGGCGCGTCCCAGGTTGCGGATAGGGGCACGCCCAGATATGGGGTACCGGCTGACCGGCGCGGACAGAAACTGACAGGGTGCTGCGTCTCTGCTCCGTAAAAGGGTGGAGATGTGGCGAGGAGCAGTGCTCCCGAGGTGAAGCCTGTTGTGGCGGGCCTCAGAGCCTCGCTCCTGTATCCCTCTTTGTTAAGAGGGAACACGAGATGCGAGCCGGTCTACCCCCTGCGAGTGCGTCAGAGCCTCGCCGAGCGTGATGTATGAAGAGGCAAAGGTATGAAGAGCAAAGGTATGAAAGTGTGTGTGGGGGATTGGGGCAAGGGCAAAAGGCGTGATGTATGAATGAGAGTCCCCGAGAGGAGCGGTGTGATTCTTTCGGTGTGTTGCACTCGGCTTGCCGAACACCGGGCGATCTCGGCCTGTCGTGGGTGTCGTGGATCACGTCTCGCGGCCTGCAGCAGTGCTAAGGGTCCTGCCTTCATGTGGCCGGACCGCGAGGAGACAACCTCTTTAAAAACCGTTGATCTCGGCGTTGTGGTACGTGGCGTCGGGTGCTCGCAAGAGCGCTGGAACGACACACCAGCCGTGCGGCCCACCTGGAACTTCCCGCCCCCAGGCGTATTTAGGGTTACCAGTGCTACATGGTCCCTGGCCCGGTGGACTTCCTTACTACTATTCGTGGGATTTATTATGGACAACATTAGATCGATAAAAAAACAAGGCAAAAACGACAATGGCGAGATTACGGACACCGAAACCTTTTCGGAAGGATCAGTCGAAAGGAGAGCGCGGACCAGGTGAGGGCCGGCTCTTTGAGGTTAAGCGCGAGGGTTTTCCCCTTGCATTCCTTTACAGGAAGCGCACGAGAGAGATCTGCTGGCACTCAAGTGAGTGTTCCAGCAAGGCGGACCAGCCGGCGCAAAAGGTGGTTGCGGCGGAAGAGGACGACCTGCCTCTCCTTCAGAGAGATGAACGCGGGCGTTTCTTGAAACGCCATGCCGCTGACTGCTGTGAGATCGCGGTCGAGCAGCGGCAGCCAGCAGGACCCTACCACTGATCTGGTCTTGCTGGCAAAACGAGGAGGCCAAAGGCGGCAGAGCGTGCGGAAAGGACCGCACGCTCGAAGAAATAGTAGAGGCCGCTCGGAGGGGCGAAGGCCGTGGAGGAGGATGCTAACGGCGGAGGATGCAAGGAGATGGCGCTCAAAATCGAGGCATCATCTCCCAGGTTGCCCTAAGATCAGGCAACCTGAAGGGCACTACATCGTGCCCTTAAAGTGCTCCTCCGCCGTAAAACGGTTGGTGGATGTGATAAGCCGCTCCGCAGTCGGCCGAGATACGGAGTACTCGGCCGACAAAAACGTTAGAAGCGAGTAGAAGCTCGAAGAGGGTGCGTCGTCTGCGGCCTCTTGATAGAGAACCGGCGTTAAGGGCCGCGGTGAAGGGAGATGTCCACGCTGAGGACTGCCAACCGATGTTGAGCAAATACTGCAGCGCCTCATCGTGGACATGGTGGGCCCTATGCTCCAGGCTCACCGTGACGGAGAAGTGAGCTCCGTCCTCCTCTGGCCGCCGATAAATGGGCAGCCCCGTTTGCGGCAGTGGTGAGGCCTGCTGCCTGCCTACTGCCCCCCCTGCTCCCCTGCTGCCCCACTGCGTGCAGCGAGGGAGTGCGTGAAGCGCTCCCAAGCCGAAGGATGTTGCCTTCAAACCTTCCCCATAAAGGAAAGGCCAAAAGGGGAAAAGAAGGGCCCTTGGAAACCCAGGCCAGGATGCGACCGGCGCTGGGCAAGCGGCAGCAAAGTCGGCGGCACCAGAGCATTCCACGGTTGGTGGACTCTGGTGTCACGCCGTAAAACTGCCAAGCCTGGCGCTGGTCCTAAAGCGACCCAGCAAAAAGAAGATGCCAAAATTAAAGGCCCTACCTCGTCGGCTGTAGTTATCAAACTACAGCCGGCGCAACGGAAAAAGGGTTACTTATTCTGGCATCCTCCAGGTACTGAAGAAAGAGTTCAACTGCAGGGACATTGGAATCGATGGCCTCGGTTCCGTCATGCGGCAACGGGGCCCAAATCCTCAAGTTCGGGCGCCAGCGGCAAAGGCCACATTGGCGAAAACTTCGCCAATTGGTTGGTCCAGATTAACTATAATATCCGGTCCGAAAGTGCGTAGATCTTGATCTCAGGCCTGGATGATTCCGTGTACAAGACGGAGGTGGCTGAGGCGGTAGCGCAAAAGGCAGCTCGTAAAATCACCTCCGTAAAAGTCGGAGATATCCGCCCAGACCGGACGGGTCTCGGCGGAACAGTGGTGCGCTGCCCTGTGGCAGCCACCAAAAAAATAATTGATGGTGGGCGCCTCCTGATCGGGTGGTGTTCAGTACAGGTGAAACTGCTTGCGGCGCGTCCGATGCGCTGCTTCCACTGCCTCGAAATCGGGCACGTAGCGGAGCAGTGCCATACGGGCGTCGACCGCAGCAGTCCTCTACCGTTGGCCAGCTGGGCCCCAAAGCAGAAGGTTGCCAGGCCGCGCCGCACTGTATCTTGTACGCGGCGGAAAATAAACCAGCTGGCCATAAGTTGGGGTGCGGCCTGCGACCACCAAACCGACAGAGCGGATGAACAAGAGGCCTGGGCTTGGAAGCCGGTGCCCAAGCCCAGCGCTTCGGTGAGGGACTCAAATGGCCGTCGAATAAAGAAGGCCACGCTGGGCATCCTGCAGACAAATCTGAACCACTGCGCTGAGCTCAGGATCTCTTGTGTCGATTCAGGTGGCCGTAGTGTCGGAACCGTATTACGTTCCCAGCAATAACTGGGCGGGACCTGGCCACTACTGCGGCAGTGGTCGCGGACTGCGGGGTCCCCTCAACCGAGGGATGTGAAGAAAGGTCCAGGCTTCGTCGGCGCTCTGTTGGGAGAATGTAGTCGTTTCAGCGTACTTTCTCCCAACAGATCTCTCCCGACTTCGAGGGCTACCTAAGACCGACTGGGGTCACTGATCCGTTCTTACGGACCCTTCCCTGTGCTGGTCATGAGGGATCTCAGCCAAATCACCGGCGGGCTCACCTGCGGCAGACGCACGGGGAAGGACACTGGAGGTGGCTCTGGAGGTCGGCTATCGGTCTAAACAGGGGTTCGGTAACACGTGTGTACGAGCCCAGGCGGTCGATCGTTGATGTATCGTTCGCTAGCCCCGCCTGGCTCGCCGAATCGGAGCTGGAAGGTGGTGACGGGCGTCGAGACCCTGTCGGATCATCGTTACATCCGATTCAGGGTCTCCGCCCTCCTGAGACACCTATACCGGCCTGGCCGGACAGGACGACGGCCCCATGTGGCGCCTCGGAAGCCTGGACCAGAGACTCTGGAAGGAGGCGGCAATAGTGCAGTCGTGGGTTTCTGCGCCCAATATTGTCGATGTGGAGGGAGCACAATGGCTCGGGACGCAATGTCGCAGGTGTGCGACGCGTCGATGTCCAGGCCAAACGTCTCCCTCTAAACGCCGGGTGTACTGGTGGAATCCCGAAATCGCCGCGATGCCAGAGGTGCATCGTGGCACGGCTCCAATCACCCGTTGTCGGGACGACGGCGCAGGGACCCGGCTCTTGAGGCCGTGCTCGCCTCTTTCAGCAGCAAAGGATGGCTCTCAAAGTGGGAATAGCCGAGGCGATCGCCAGCTAGAGAGAGTTGTTGGCGGCGCTAGACGGGGATCCGTGGGGCGGCCCTACAAAATGGTGATGAATAGGCGTCCTTGGGCCCCACTCACCCGAGAGTCTGGCGCCGCAGTTGGTTGCGGCTATCGCCGAGGCTTTATTCCCAGCGAGAGGAGCACACGGCACCTTCGAGTGGTCCCAAATGGCACGGATGAGTCGACCCAGTTCCGGAAGCGCCAGAAGTCACCCCGGAGAATTCGGTGCGGCCCTTCTTAAAATGAAGGAAAACGCACCGCCCGGGTCCCGATGGCATTCCGGGACCGCGCTGGCGCTGGCCTAGGGACGCCCTGGAGCCCAGAGTGAGGCGATGTTTTCTCGCCTGTCTGGCTCAAGCCTTAATACCACAGAGGTGGAAGACAGGCAGACTCGTCCTCATCAAGGAGGGCATCCTGCGGACTCGCTCTCCGCCTACAGGCCGATCGTGCTATTGGACGATGTGGGAAAACTCTTTAAGGAGAATCGTGGCGGCCCGCATCGTCCAGCACCTGGAGCACGTCGGTCCAAATCTGGCGGAGTGGAGTGGTTTCCGGAGGCCGGTCGACCGTCCACGCGGTGCTGCGGGTCAGGTCCCTGACGCAGGATGCGGTGTCTCGGGGTGAGGGTGTTTGGCGGTGTCACCGACATCGCCAACGCATCAACACCTTGCCCTGGGCCCTGCATAAAGGCGCTCCGATACCGGGTGCCTCCCTACCTACAAAGGGTGATCAGGGCCTACCTGTCGCATCGACGTGTCGAGTTCCCGATGCCGAGATGGGCTCCGGACCATCGAGTGTCGTGTGGAGTTCCACAGGGGTCGTGTTGGACCCTTCTGTGGAACGTTGGTTTCGATTGGTGCTACGTGGCGGCAACATCGAGGGTGTCGACGTCATTTGTTACGCGGACGCACCCTCGTCACCGCCTGGTACCAACTTCTGAGGGCTGCGATTCTCGCCACTGCCGGGTCGCTCAAGTAATTGGGCGCATCCGGCGCTAGGACCTAGAGGTGGCGCTCGAAAATCCGAGGCCCTTTACTTTTACGGGCCTCGAGACGCCACCTGCGGACGCCCACATAACCGTTTGCGGCGTCGCGTCGACGTCAAGACGATGAAATATCTGGCCTAGTCCTAGACCGCCGATGGAGCTTTTGCGCCCATTTTGAGCGCCTCGCGCCTAAGTGGCGAGCAGCGGCAACTCTCGGCAGACTGCTCCCCAACACTGGAGGACCCAGCAGCTCCTGTCGCCGCCTGTACGCCGGGTCGTCAGGTCCATGGTCCTTGCAGGGCACCCGTGGGCCGACACCCTCAAAGGAGAGTACTGCGGTATTGAGGAGAACCCAGAGGGTGTTGGTGATCCGGGCCGTACGGGCTACGGACCATCTCCGGCGAGGCGGCGTGCCTGTGCTGGCTCCTTGCCCTGGGACCTGGATGCAGAAATCCTCGCTCATTCTTTTTCTGGCGCGAGGAGGCAGGTCTCAGGCTAGGCCAGCCCAGAAGAGATAAGGGGCGCAGGACGAGTGCGCTCCTTGCATACAGGAGTGGGAGCTGCGGCTGGGCACCCCAGCGCCGGCCGTCAAACATTAAAGCCATACGCCCCAATCTTAAGTGGTGGCTAGAAAGACGACATGGCTCCCTAACGTTCCCGACGCAGGTTCTCTCAGGACACGGCTGTTTCGGGAGATACCTGTGCGTGGCCGGAGGAGCCTACGAAGTGCCACCACTGTGGCGTTGTGACGAAGAGACCGCTAACACGCGCTGGAAGAATGCCCAGCCTGGGTCGAACAACGCCGAGAGCTGTGTGGTGTCGTGGGGCGACCTTTCGCTTCGTGCTGTAGTACGCAGGATGCTGAGAGCGAAAGGTCGTGGGGCGCCGTCCTTGCTTTTGCGAGGACGTGATGGCGGAACGAGGCCGCGGAAAGGGACAGGAGGCCGAGGCCGCCTGGCTATCCGCAGAAGAAGGCCAGGGCACCGAAGAGTGGCGTAGCGCGTGCAACCTTCCCTGACACTGGGCCCTGGGCGGCGGCAGAGGGTGCCCGCCGCCCAGAGAAGGGCTCAGAGGAGCGCCGTGCTGTTTGTTCCGGCACGGCGCCTAGCGACGTTCGGGTGTCCCCACTTACCGAGAGAAGAGGCCCGAGAGGGCCACGTCTCAGGGTCGCCGAAGACTGTGATCAGTGCCCTGGCCTTACAGCGACATAAGAAAGGAACAACCGTTGGTTTTTAGTGGGTATCGGCCGCTCCATCTTGGTCCGGGGCCCCTATCCCCGCTGCCCCCTCACTTTGGTGGCGTTGAATCCGTTAGCTGGATTTTCCACGCAAAAAAAAAATAGGGTAACAGACATCTGCATAATCAATTAATAGTAATATAAGTGTCTGAACAAGCATAACTTTAGTCTTAATAGGGAGAAAATTTTTAGGCGATATAAAGATTGTAATGACATATTGACTTTACGGCTGACTTCGATAATGTGGGTATTCCAGCTCATTGTCATCTATAAACAGTCCGAGGTTGGTAACAAATTTAGAAAAAAATTTAACTTTATTGTCATAAATGACCTTTGGTAATTGATTAAAGTCAACTTTTGTCAAAAGTCGAGAGCTCCCAACTAACATGGCTTGACATTTGTTCGGATTAACTGTTACTCCATATCGCATAGATCAAGTATGGATTGTCTGAAGATTAGTGTTAATTCTATCAACTGCGTTGTGGAGACCAACAATGTCCGTTTGTACGTAAAGTTGTAAATCATATGCATAAAGATGATACGAGCAATTAATACAGGAAGTAAAATTCAACATTCAAAATTCAAATACCTTTATTCAATATAGAAGTGTAATACTCGCTTATTAATTGTCAAGGACGGACCACCGGTTCGGAATAGGACCTGAGAAGAACCGGCGAAAGAAACTCAGCGGGCCTATTTTATCACCTTTTAAAATAATCAAATATATACATATAAATTTTCTAATCAGCTACATACAGTTCTATCATACGTATATTATACAGGGTGGCCCATAAGTCCTTTGAAAAGTAAAATTTGAATAAAACGAACAGGGCACGTGAGCGTCAGGGAAGCGGGAGTAACTGGTTTCTGGAATTTAGTCGCGATAGAGCGTTTTACCGAGCGGACCGTGCGTTTGTGTTCGCGAGTTTTATAGAAACGACAATGCGGCAACCGTTGCGCGGCGTAAATTTCGAGAACACAAAGGTTTACACAACTTTGACGCTACTCCAACTCTTCAAACGATTAAGAACTGGATTGCTAAGTTCGAGGAGAGGAGGAGGAGTTTAGATAAACCGCGGTTGGGTCGCCCAAGGACGTCACGTACGGAACAAAACATAGACACAGTGTTACAGTCTATTCGCGAAAATCCGACACAGTCAACTCGTAAGCGCGCCAGAGCATTAAACGTATCCAGGACATCGTTACAACGGATTTTGAAGAAAGATTTACATATGCACACCCTTACAAAATTCGGTTTAAATTCAAGAATTAAAGGAAACTGACGTTATTAAAAGACAAAATTAAGCGAATGAAATGTTGAATCGATTTACTTCCTTCAGTAACAAAATGTTCTTTGACGAAGCTCATTTCCATCTTAACGGGCATATTAGTAAACAAAATTGCCGCTATTGGAGCCCCATCAATCCAAAACTTAAGCATCAGAAGCCCTTACATAGTCCGAAAGTGACTGTTTGGGCCGCTATGTCAGCCCATGGTATCCTAGGGCCTTACTTCTTTGAGGATGGCAGAGGGCGCGCAGTTACTGTTACGTCGGAGCGATATGTGTGGCTATCATCGAAGAGTTTTTCATACCAGGATTACAAAACTTTTCAGGCTTTAATGCCAGGACGTGGTTTCAACAGGATGGGGCCACTGCTCACACCTCTAACACTGCTATGCCCGTTATCCGTCAACTTTTTCCAAGCAAAGTGATCTCTAAGAGAGGGGACGTTTCCTGGCCTCGACGTAGTCCAGATCTGACCCCGATAGATTTTTTTTGTGGGGCTACCTTGAGGCTAAAGTATACGACACAAACCCGCGGTCAATTGAGGCCCTAAAACAAAACATCCGCAAAGAAATGACAAGCATTTCAGCAATGACGTGCCGCGCAGTCATCGAAAATTTTAGACGTCGTTTGCAAGAGTGCCGTGATCGCAACGGATTACATTTAGAAAATGTTATTTTCAAAAAAAAATTCACGTTTTTTAAGCTTTTTTGTAAATAAAAATTTAATTCATAATGTAATTAGTTTTATTTTAATAAGTTTTTTTTCATATCAAAGGACTTATGGGCTACCCTGTACTTGAAAAAGCCTGGAGCGAGCATTCCATTACCAGGCTGTGTTATCATTTATAAATTCATTTATATTATAATAACCTTTAACTCATAAACTTTCCTTTACTACTGTTTTAATTTTATTTATAGGTAAATTCTGAACGTTTACTGGGATTTTGTTGTAAAAGCGTATACATTGTCCCATAAAAGATTTACTTATTCTTCGCAGTCTAGTTGGTGGAAGAATTAAATTATGTTTGTTTCTAGTATTTATGTTATGTGCATCACAATGTCGGCAAAAATCATTTCTATTTTTTATTGGAACTAATAAAAATAGAAAAATGCAAAGGAGAAAGAATTCCGCCTTGCGGTACGCCAGATTCTAAATTGGTCCATTGCGAGTACTCTTGCCCGGCGTGAACAGATTGCTGGCGTCCGCGAAGATACGAGGAGAACCAAACCAAGGCTGCTGGCGAAAATCTTAAGTGGGCTAAGATGGAAAGGAGAATGTCATGATCAACTGTGTTGAAAGCATTTGAGAAGTCGATGAGCACCAACAGCGTCACCTTCTTTTCATCCATACCCAATCTAATATCGTCTCGTTCGAATCGATTTTTATTAATGCTGTTGTGGTGCTATGTCCAGGACGAAAACTAAACAATTTTATGACTAAGAGGTCAGAGAATTAAAGATGGACAGATAAGTGAATAAAGCACAAAAAATGGTCTCAGGATGTAATAAAAATATGTTAGAGAACGGAACCGAAAATTGTATATGTAAACAAGATTGAATTAAATCCAACTCAATGTTAGTGTATAAAACAACAACTTATACTATTTCTGAATAAATTCTTGCAATGTTGACGCATACCGCGTTCGTATAGCTATATTACTAGTGCATAGTGGTTAAACCCTTGTTATGCTTTTATTTGTCAAACTATTTGATGTTTTCTCTATAGTTTTTATTATGAGTTAATTAATAATTATTGTAAAATATTATAAATTAGCAAATATTAAGCCTTTTTTGAAAGCAATTGTTTATTTTTTTGTACCCCTTGTTATTAGACTAATATTCAGAATATGAAACAAAAGTACGAAGAAATAATTTTACAGTGGCACACATGGTGGTGTTGGAAAGGATACACTTAAGCGTGAGCTATCTCTGTAAAAGTTAACGAGTACTCTTTGTTTTCGATAAAGAGTCTCTTCATGTATTGTTTTATAAGAAAACAACTAAATTTAGGTAGCGCTTTGCAGGTTTCACAGCTACTTTACAGCGCAATTGCTTATGGTATAGCATTTTCTCACTACTAATTATCAATTTATGTACAACTTTGTGTTCTTAGATATATGTCGTATTCGTAGGCAGGTTTGCTTATGCAGTTATTTAGCAATCACAATTTTTGATCTAACAATAAGTAACAATAAGTAACAAATTCTGAAAATCGTTGTTTCGAAAGTTGAGAAATGAGTTCTTCAATCGAGAGAATATAACGAACTGTTTTAAGTTCTAATTGCCTTTAGGATTCCGAGGCGTTTTAAAATAAAACGATCACTAGCAGTTTAAGGGGCCCCAGACTTTGTTATTAATTTTCAAACAAAATATTGAACTTTTTTACGAGCCTTTATAAGAAAATATAAAAATAACATTCTTCTAAAAACTATATATGTTTTATTATATATCAACTAATTCTATTTTCTATTTTTTTTTATAATTACGCGATTATCATACATATTAAATAAATATATATAAGTAACGCAAAAAATTAGTAAATTAGTGGATTTGATAAGTTTTAGTTCATTATTTAATATATTTAATTGTTTCCATAATCAAGAAAGGAACTTAATTTACTCTACAAAGTCTTATTTTAAAAACACATTTTAAAATTTATTTGGGAACTCTAACTAGATAAACCTTATTAAGTTAATAATTAACTAATTATTATAATATACAGTACATGGTTTATTGTTATTACTTAGCTATAAACAACCGCAAAAGCTATTTGTTTACATATCCTTAACCCCAAATAAATTTATATTAAACAATATGTATTATTCTTAATGCAAAAGGACGAGTGAACGTGAAAGTGAATATTTGATTCACTTGATTGAGTCCCAGATAAATTTACGTAACATTTAACTTAAGCCAAGAGAAAAATTTGATTTCAAACCCTCGTTTTTTAAGTAAAGGAGTTATTAAGCGTCTTCTTGTACTAGGGTTCTACGATTGCTCGATCAAATTGATTAGGTATCTTAGTACCTAGAAACATAACTTAGTTAAACTAAAAAGGTTAAGGAAACCTCACAGACGCGCTTGTTAAGTAAGCTTAGTTTAGATTTATTAATTCCTAATAAATAATAAACTATATCTGTATCGTGTCAGCGAAAGTGTGAGTATATGCAGTTAGTAAATATATAAAAGCTTGCAAAGTTGCGAGCAACAGCTTGTTTCTTAATATGAAAATAGTTTTAATGTAAAAATGTTTTTAATAAAATAATGAAAACTTTAAGACTCTCAGACTATGAGAATATAATAAAAATGTAATAAATTTATGTACGATTATTAAACGAACCCGTTAAAACTTTAACTACAGAATAAAGTCCTATGGCCGTGAAACCCATCGTAAAGAAGACGGAAGAGCATTTTATGTGATTAGATTAAACATACTAATAAACAAGCAAGCAATAGTGTGTATAGTACAATCAAAGTATTAATTTTGTTATAGGTTTGAGGATTCTTAAATTTATACCTATAGTAAATAAAATAAATATTTGAACTTTTCGTACTACATGTAACCCAAAAAAATTTAAACAAAAATCTACACTAATTTGTGAATTAATGGTTATAACTCGATTATTCTAATTATTCGTCCTACGTAAAAACAGAGCAAATAAACATTATCAATGATTTAATTATAGACCTGACAGTTTAGAGTAAGTGTACAATACTTAAAGAAATTTTTATACGCCATTTTTTTTTAACATAAATTTAGGGTGTTATATACAAGAAACAAACATGCAATTATTTCAAATATTAGAAGAATACGATACGAAGTTCCAAAAACAACAAAAATGTTATAACGATACTGACCAGAGTGAATCTTTGTCAAAAAAACATATTTTATTATTATTACATAAGACATATTGTAAAATTATTTTAGTAATATTGTCAGTGTGCTCTATCGCTTACTTAATTCAATATCAGGCCAATAACTAAGCCAGTTGGTCATTTATCATCAAGGCGTGTTTTGAACATCTAATGAACAACATGAGAACTTATTCTTCTTCAAAAGCAGAAATGATATATATATATA
Organism: Lamproptera curius; assembly: GCA_029286875.1. Classification (NCBI taxonomy): domain Eukaryota; kingdom Metazoa; phylum Arthropoda; class Insecta; order Lepidoptera; family Papilionidae; genus Lamproptera; species Lamproptera curius. The sequence continues at coordinate 170,951 of JAGSMT010000083.1, read as the reverse complement.
CATTGTTATATAATGTAACGAACATAAACGGCTTAGCAAATACATACAGAAACGTAGCTTAAAAGACTACACATACCCTCATCGTCCGAGACTTGGAATGTTAGACTTCGTGTACCCAGTGATTACGCTGTCTACGGTACCCTTCAAACCGGAAGAATCTAGTGTATACTTTTTGCGGCAGAAAAAGGCACCGTGCTTAATACAGCTTACTATGTTTTACATATATATTGTAATATTACTTATAAAACGTTACAGCTACGTTTCTTTTACTGCTTACATTTTAAAATTTACCAAAGCTACAATTGTTTTAAATTAGCAAATAAAATAAGTGAAAGTATTAAAATTTAATGCTAAATATAAAAAAAATACGTGAGGAGCACAATAACAAACGCTTCTAAATGCTTAAATTTATAGTATTGTTAAAAAAGAAAAGGTATTGGCTTGTCTTTTCTTTTAGTAAACAAAGAAGAAACGATGTTGTTTTCATTTCGTTTTTTAATTAAATGTTGTTGATCTTGTCAAAAAATATCTCATTTCGTTGACAGTCTCAAAGATTTCTTTCTCGTTGTCGTTTATCCTCCTCTTTTAATTATTGGTAAAATGCTTTTTTTATCGCTCTCTATGAAAGACGGGTAGACTTTCGTTCTAAAAAAATATTTAACCAAACAGGTTTATAAGAAAAAGGTTTTGATGGAAAAATACTTAGAAGCATTGTAAAGAAAAACATAAATCATGTATAATTTAGGACATGGTAACGTGACCGCAATATTACATCGCAAGTATATATATTTTGATAAAGGCAGGCTATGCATCTCCTCTTTCCAGCGTCCATGATCATGGGCAGACAGTCAATCAGAAAAAAATCAGAAAGTGTAACATATTAAATCCCTATTATTAGGCAAAAAGTGGATTTAACAAGCATAGTAATCTTGAGAATAAAAAAACATTTCTAGGTTTTAGTTACGTAACACATAATATTTAATGCATTTCAAAAATTCTTCAGTAGTTCTACAGAAAAAGTGTCATACATAACCTAAAAAGAATTTAAAATGCAGTGGTGAAAACATGGTAGTTTCTTGTAAAGGGCAAATTGTCACCGCCTTATATTGCGCATAATGGTTATAAACCGTTTGAAATCGGTCATATTTTTTAAGACAAATTTCACTTGTTACTAATTAAAAAATTAAATACTTTTTGTTATAAAACTTTGGCACTTTGTGTTGACTTATGGCAATAACTATTGTTTGTGTATTTGAAGTTTTATTTAAATAAAATAATTGTTTTTACTTGTAATTTTAATAAAAATTAAAAATAATATGCACAAATAACAGAATATTAAACGAAAGAATATATACTTTAAATAGAATCTTAGCAATAGAAACAGACAAGTTTTTGAAACGCCGTGAGATAAAATTAGAAAAAATATGCGGTCAAATATGTAAAAAGTTCTTTTTTTTTGAGGATGTATAACATTCACATAAATAAAATAATTAATCACGTATGAGAATAATTACGTGAAACTTGGTACTGCTAGTAGCTAATTGAGAATCCGTCTTTAATAATTACGGTTCACAAAAAGTATTTAAGAAAAGTAATCCGAAATGGCAAGGGTGTTTTCTTTTGTAAGTTGAAACTATTACCATTTGTACGCTTCCCGTACGTGCGCGTTGTGGGATATAGTTTTCACTTAACTGTCATGTTAATTAAAACACAAAAAATTATTTACACACACAAATTTCACAACTAATAACTTGTTTACTTTAGAATGTGGGTCTATACAGATGCTTTTGAAAATAAAACAATGTAAATTTAGCAGACAAACACTATTTAGCTCGTATTGAGAAGAATTCAATACGAGCTAATTACCGGTGGTAGGTCCTGGGGACCTACCACCGGTAATTAGCTCGTTTACAGGAGACCGTCTGGGTGGGTACCACCGCGGTGCCTATTTCTGCCGCGAAGCAGTAAGTGTGAAAACACTGCTGCGTTCCGGTTTGAAGGGGGCACCGTAGCCAGCGTATTTACTGGGTAAACAAGACTTAACACCCTATGTCTCACGGTAGGCAGCGCGTCGGCGATACCACTGGTATTGTCAACGTCTATGGGTGTCGGTGACCACTTCCCATCAGGTGGCCCGACTGCTATGCGTATGCCATAAGAAAAAAGCTAAACTAATGTTTGTCATATTTAAGATTTTATTACTTACAAGCTATTGCCCGTGACTTCGTCTGTGTGATTATATATAAGAAAAATGTATTTATTAAAAAAAGAAATATTAAGTTACTCCCAGATATATTAGCTATCTGCCAGTTAAGATCCCGTCAAAATTGGACAAGTCATTTAAAAGATTAACTAGAATAAACAGACAGTAAAAAAAATAATGGTGATGACTTGCTTTATGCATTGGCTATATTCATATAGCAATTAATTCATTTAAAAACGATTATTTTGATCCTACAAGATCCTACAAACAGACATTCCACTTTTATTCATAAGTATAGATTTTTTAATACTATTGAAAAAAGGCTGGAAACTGTAAAAGTCTACCTTTTTTCAACTATAAATTATCGAAAAATTATTATCACGCACAAAATTATGGTTCATAGGACTATATACTGTGGTTATAAATTTAAGATTATTTTAAACAGTAAACAATTCATTAAAACTATATTTATAAAAGAAAAGTCACGCTTATACCTGGCCCATAATTAATTATAAACTCTGTGAGTTAAAAGACAGATTTAATTGAGACCTTGTTGAAAAAAAGTTTACCGGTTGCAGATTAAGATTAATTTTTAGTAAATTCTCTAGTATTATAAGATTTTGTAAGTAAGCAAAACTACAAGAATCACTTGATTTTGGTTTATTGTGCGGCTGAATAAAGTGTATACGTAAAATTATTAATTTCTTTAGGTGTTCAAAATTTGTATATTCTCCACTTGTAATCCTACTTTTTAGAACTTCATACATTAATTTATCATACAGAGGAAATATAGTAACAGGAACATAACCCGTTGGTAAGCAATACGCAATGGTAATAAAATGCCTCGTAAGATTCCACAAGGCAGCTCGCATCATAAGATGTTAAGTCTATACTCTTGTGTACAAGCTAGGATTAAACTAAAACACAGAAATTTATAAAAAATAACGAAAAACGCAAAAACACTTGTACTTTGTACCCAATAAAAGCGAGGAACAAAGTAAATTTGCTTCGCGATTTCTCGGTAACATAAAAAAAATAAAAAATGTATATACACGCTCCGAATTAAGCACCTCCTTCTTTTGGGAAGTCGGTTAAAAAATGAAAAATGGAAAAAATACTTCAACTTTTTTTTATCTGATTTTTTGCTTGGAAATGTTTCACGGGGAGTACTTGTTACTAAGTATATCAAATATTCACAAAAAATGAAAAATATCACGAAAATACGAATAGCTACAACATGACGTTAATTCAATTGTGCTCTCGGGAGACTCTACAAAAGTAGCTTAGTCGAAATAGTTTCCTTGTGCCCATGTCAGAATATGTAACGAATTTATTAATCTCACAGGAATCGTGTACGAAATTGTTTGGTTAAATGTTTACGCTTAAAACGTTTTAGTAAAATATTTCTTAAACGCAACAAATCGATTTTTTTATATTTAGAATTTCGCTTGCTTTATTATCTGAATGTCGCGAATTCGAATACTGCGGGGTGCTCAATCAAATGGTATAATTATTTTATGATTGGTGTGGACAATATCGGCTGATCGCACAATTTCCTGGAATGTAAGAGGATCATTGCATCGATGGGCATGTTAAAACAAGTTTGATAATCTAGTCTGAATGCTTGTACTAATGTAGTGTAACTTTTAGTAGAGGACAATTTTTAACACACTCCAATTTATAAAAATTATTTAGGGTAAACTTTGAAAAATCGTACTACATCACAATTTAGGAAAATAGCTTAGGAATATACGAGTAATTTATAATTTTAGTAAGTTATTTTATTATCATTTAATTTAAGACACTTTCATTAAATCTAAAAGCAATACCTTATTGTATGGCGTTGAATGCGTTCATAACGTATTTGCTTTGACGACAGACAATGCATACTACTCATTCTCTGGCAAAGCGTAAGGTGTTGACACACTACGCTCGTTACCGTAGCCCCTAAAACTGGAAAACAGTAGTGTTTCCGCACTACTGATTTGTGGCAGATATAAATACCAACGGTACTATATGCCTATGATGTCCCTAGTAAATAATGACACCTACCAATCTTAAGTTTACATAAAGAACTACAGCAGAAAAAAAAGCAATAAATGCAATAGAAACATATTGATTATGTAAATTATGTAAAAATTGCCGTAGAAAAATAGAGCTTTAAAATTTAACTTGGTAATGAGTACTTTGACGCAATCAGCAAAACAATATCGGATGGGCTATGCTTAAGAATAAATTGCTTTTGTTTATTGAAATTTTCATCAGTGTATTAATAGCGATACATATTCAATATCGAGCTAAATATTTTATTTTACAACTTCCTTGTATGTAGATTTGTCTAAAGTTGTTTTTGATTAACTTTATTAAAGAGAAAAGTACGTACATATGTTTTAACGTAAATGGCGACATTGCTTCGTTTAACTAATGTTGATATTTTCTATTTCTTCGTTTCGGTACGCCTAATTCGTAAAATATTAGGTTAAGCAGAAATTTTTAAGTTGTGATAATGGACCGATTGTTTAATTTCCATCATCATCATCATCATCATCATCAGCCTTTGATAGTCCACTGCCGGACATAGGCCTCCCCTAATACACCCCTATCCATTAGGGGGTTTTGGACCCCTATCCACCACTGGTCCAATGCGGGTTGGTGGGTGTTGCTTTACATGCCCATCCGACATGGATCATCTACTTTTCGACAATTGGGTGATCGGCTAATGTCCTAACCAACTGAAACAACACGAAATTTGTTGAGTCCCGTAGGATTCGAACCCACGACCTCCGGTTTCTAAAGCAAACGCCAATACCACGAGGCTACGGAGGCAGTTCAATTTCCATTGATATAAAACATAAAAAGCAATAATTGAGCTAAGGGAACTATTTTACGTCTTCCTTAAAATAATTATTAGATACTTATGTTAAACAAATTTTACATTAACTATTGTGATAATATAAATTAATCACAGTTTTTTACTATATCAATATTATATATGTTTGTATGAAAATTGTAGTATATATCATTATTACAATTGCTTTATTTCATATTTGATTAGTCATATGTATAGCATAGTAACTGCCTCCGTAGCCTAGTGGTGTAGGCGTGTGCTTTAGAATCCGGAGGTCGTGGGTTCGAATCCTGCAGGACTCAACAAATTTTCATTGTTGTTTCTAGTTAGTTAGGGCAATTGGGCCGATCACCCCATTGTCTGTAAAGTAAGATGATCCATGCGTCGGATGGCATTAAAAGTAGGTCCACCCACAACCCGCATTGGACCAGCGTGGTGGGATACGGTCCAAAAACCCCCTAATGGATAGGGGTGTGTAAGGGGAGGCCTATGTCCAGCAGTGGACTATCAAAGGCCGATGATATGATATATATAGCATAGTATAAGAAAACGCCACTTTCATGTATAACAATATTTAGGGTTATTCTCTTGAATCACCCTCAAGGCTGGCTAAAACCAACGAAATCAATAAAAATATTGTACCACAGTACTGTACACCCTAAAAAGGTTACCGAAAAGCGTTGATGATTTATGTTTATCAACTAAGGACAACACATAATATTTATATCTTTCGCATTTTATGGGAAAACATGGCTTACTAACGAAGTATTTTTAAGCATTCCAGCATTAACTCTTATCCAATTAAATACCAATGTTTTAATTTACTTTTATTTTTGACATTCAACATTAAATATAGATTATAATGGCCTTTTATTATATGTTTTTAATACTTCTAATGAATATTTCTAAAGATATGACAGATATTAGCATTGCACCTGTAAGACACCGGAGTGGGTCGCTATTTATGAAATTAATTATCATGTTTGTTTAAAATAAGGCTTATAATTTTAATTGTGCGCCTATGTGATCTTAGCAATTATATCGCCTCTGAAGGCTTTAATTGCTCCCCAAAAGATACGAGATGAGACTAGTTTCCATTACATATTATAAAAATGTAGGTTTATTACATAAAATATAACGTGTTGACTTTTATCGAATCCAAGTAGTAGATGTAACATTGTGGCATAACTTTTATCATTATTCAAATTTACTGAATTCCTATATATATGTATCAGATATTATATATTTACACCTAAAATACAGAAGTCTCCAACGAATCTAATTTAATGTTAACGGCCATAAACTTAATTTCAAATCAAGAGTTATTACCTATTTTAATATGGGTTATAACTGTATATACAAGCTGTACATATAAGTTTTATATAACTACTATTAGTCAGTAATAAACTAGTATATAAATAAAATTGAAATGCACGCAGTGTTATTTTGCGGTGCGATATAAATTCCTTCGTGCGGACGAGGAAAATGTTACAACTTCCTGCTCTATTGTTATTTCTGCTTTGTTATAAATCGTTACAGGGACCCGTTGTGCTTTGTCGAATAAATATCTTTGAAATATTAAGGATGTACTGCTTACAGATATGATTCATTGGGAAATTATATAAATGCTAATATTGACGTAATCCATACTATCTTTATAACAATAAATAGATAGATTGTAAAAATTCGAATAATTTTAAAGACATGTGTATAGAAAAAATACATAAATAAATAAAAAAGAAATTAATGTCCTTTAGATATAAAATGGGTAACTAATGCGTGATGAAAATTTTGACGAAACTAACTGTGATACTCAGTGTAAAACTTGAAGATGAAGAAACTTAACATTTTTTGTAATAAAACTTTCATTAAAATAACAAATATCATTCCAAAGTTTTTTAATTTTAAGTTTGCAGACTTTAACAATATTTGAATTTTTTACTTGGGACTGTAATAAAACACCGGGAAGATTAGAGAGTAAGTGTAGGAAGAATATGAATAGGGGGCATGAATAACATCAAGTTTGATGACTGATAGCAATCAGGAATAGTGAATAATTGAAAATGACCTCTTAACTTTAGGAAAAATGGCACTACTTTCTATGAGCGTGTACTTAGGACAGTGGTTACAGAACTGCCTAAGGAGATCTGATACTCGAAGAAAGCCAAAGCTATAAAAGCACAGAACATCCCCGCTCTTTCAGTACAATGAATATACCACTCGCGCTCTAAACACCCTTATGGCATAGAGCTAGTCACTTTTCGGCGCACCCAGTATTGAAGCGCTTCTACGAAGTAACATCTCTGTGGGATCGGTCGTCTCTCTTTCGAGCGACCGCACTCCAACGGGCACACCCCGGGCAGTGTCACGACTACCAGTTATACGGTCACGCTTCTCGTAACTGTTTCGTCTGCCCTCGTTGCGTAAAATGCCTCAGGGATCACGGCACCAACGGCTGCCGTACACCCAAGGACAACAAAGTCCTTGCTACTTTCAAGCCCTCAGCGTGCGTCAATTGCCACAATCCCAGCCGCAAGGCCAACGACCTCAGCTGCCCTAAATTGCCAAAACGCAGAGTTCTTGCGAACCCCAGGGAAGCCTCTTCCAGGCGACCATCACCCTACCCATCTTCTAATACAGCATTTCCACCCCTCCACCCAACTAACGCTAGGCGATGCCGCTCCGCGTGGCAATAGTCAGTGTCGGAGCCAGCTCCGAGCACACAGCGGTCCAACGCCGCCTCAAACGCTTATCATACTTGCCATGGGATCTCTGTAATCTTGACGACTTCAGTATGCGAATCCGCTGCCGCAAGTAACGTGATATCTAGACTCAGTTTTCTTCTTAAATACAAGAATTTGGTTAACTTCCTCAAGGCAAAATAGGTTGCGACGCCGACGCAGTAGTTACCCACACCCTACACTTAGTAGTGTAGGGCATCACGCACACTTATGATATTGGCCCCACCGGTGAGGTCGATCTTACACACCCTTTGCTATATGACACTGAAGCGTCTAAATCGAGCTGAGGCCTCGGATAAAAATAGGGAGAATAAACACTATAAAATACAATTTTGTTTAAAATTGAAATTCATTAAGAGTTTTAGAATAGAAAGCGAGTTAAAAAATAAATACATTTTTAAATAGTAATGATGTGTTACTTCCTTGATTCCCGAAATTTTCAGTGCCGCCCTCGTATCGTCTTGCAACGGAGGCGATAAATTCGGTTTTTATACCTACCTGCATTTTCACACTTCTCCATGCTCAACCATTGAATTATATTTTACAACGTAATCTTTTATGATATGAATTATTTATTAAAACACTAATAAGGTGCAATGGAATAAAACAAATAGGTTTTCCCACTAATAACAAGCTCTCTGCAGGCGTTCATTGCGTCATTAGCGGTAAATGAATTTACGAGAAAGGGTGCTGCTAAAGCCTTTGCTGCACCTAACTACAGTTGGAAAATAGATATTTTGCATCCAGCGTAAAATCCCTGTATTACGCCAATTTTTTTCAAAAGTCGAATAACCCAAACTTATTAATATATTTATTAAAAAAATAATATTTTATTAAGATATTACCATTAAACGTTCTGTTAAGTCGCGCAATAATGCAATATTTAGGCTTTTTTATTTGTTTATTTATTTAACAACATATTTTTTTAAAGTAAATGGATCTTAAAAGACTAATAACTCTAGTACGTTCAAGATTTACCAAATTTCATTACGAGTTCTGCAGAACTGCAATTTGCATATATGTATTTTCATTATACCTCATTCACGTATCGTATACCTCACTCAGTATACAGCGTTTTTAAAGTGCAACGGCACTTGCTGGAATACAGAGTTTCTGTATCAACATACACTAAATACAACTTTAATTTGAAGTTGTTTCAAGTTATCAAGAAACTTCAAGTCTAAGACAGATTGTCTTATACAGGAGCGTACGACAAAGAAACTCCGTAGCCAAAATACAGATTATTTAAATAGTAAGCAAATACTAACTTTAAAAGTATTAATAACCTTCTTCAAACAAAAATAACTTGGGAGCTTAGCAAAAAACCCAAGTCACATTTTTAAGATTGTACCTACGTAAAGCAAAGTTTCTCAGTACTTTTATATAATACGCTATTTACAATTCAAGTCACAAATTATACGAGATCCTGATTTATGCCACAAGGCCACTCACAAATCTCGCTGATAAAATGGAAGATAATGCTTTTCGTTTGTTCATCTTAATGCATATTTAATACAGTTCGTTGGTTTTTAACATGAACGTGACAAAACTACACCGCTAAACATAAGGTAAATCTTAAAAATATATTTCACTTAAAAAGAATAATTATTTCATGTTTCATTTTATAATTTTTTTAATACAGATTAAGCAATTATTAACGGTTATGAAGGTCGTCACCATCGTTCCTAAAATGTTGATCAGTCCAGAGAAAAAAGTCAAAAACGATTTTGATAATATTTTTCTTAAACAAGAAATAATATTACAATATATTAATATGACCTTGACTAAATTGCGGCAGCCGAGAATGTTTAGTTTTATTTGTATTTATTATTCTATTGATTTATATCACACATTTTAGTTTACGGATGGGGAATATATTTAATTAAAATAATATTGTTTAAGTAGATTGTATTTAATTTGTTCACAAATTTGCAGCACTTTGCAGTGTTTAAATATTCTCTAAATTTATATCTAATGATTTATTTATTATCTAATGATACTGATTTAATATAAGGGGATTTAATTGCTAGCAATTTAGATTTTTTTTTTAGATGAATTACCAAGTCTCCGTCATGACACCATTTTGTTAGAGCATTAAAATCGAATTGCAATAACTCTCATCCTACTACCGCATGTTTATGAGCAATTAATAGACAAATGTCATCAGCAAATTGATGACATATTTTGTAGTCAAAAAATTCTGTATATCATTTAAAAAATGTATCGGGCCAAGAACAGAGCCTTGAGCCGTTCCTTCAGTCACGGTCCTAATTTTACTATAATTATTATTAATTTTTAGTGTATAAGTCATATTTTTAGGTGATTGCAAAACTATTGCAGTAAGGGGTAACAAAACTATTGTATGCCACAAATATTAAGTCTATATGCCAATTGCTCATGGTTAAGAGTATCAAAAGCGCCTGGAAAGTCTATGAATATAGCATATTATGTGTTATTTTGGTCCCTATTTACGTGTCTCTGTACGTCCCTATTAACTGCCTCCAGCCTAGTGGGTATAGGCGTGTGGCTTAGAAACCGAGGTCTGGGTTCGAATCCTGCGGGACTCAACAAATTTTCGATGTTGTTTTCCTAGTCGGTTAGGGCAATTTGGGCCGATCACCCAATTGTCTGAAAAGTAAGATGATCCATGCGTCGGATGGGCATGTAAAGTCGGTCCACCCACCAACCCGCATTGGACCAGCGTGGTGGGATACGGTCCAAAAACCCTCTAATGGATACGGGGAAATGATTGGGAGGCCTATGTCCAGCAGTAGACTATTACAGGCTGATGATGCTATTTACGTCATCTGTAAATATTGCCCAAAATACAGGCACCTTTGCACGTTAAAAGCCTAATCAATTTTCAGCAATGAATTCAGGCTTTTTACAAAAGTTGTGTATTAATTTCGTTAAATATTTTCTGCAATCTTTTCGGCGAAGACAACAATGTGATAGGACGATAGTAAATGTAATCATTTCGATTTTTTCCTTAAATAATATTCGTACGTATCGTACTTTTAAATTACTTGGCTATATACCACAATCGCCACTTGTATTAAAACTTTAGTGGCAGGCATTTCTTGCCCTAAGAGTTTAATATCAGACTTCTAAATATCGTCATAACTGGGTACGTATGAAGTATTAAGTTTTTTAATTATATGGTAAAAAAATTGTTAGTGTTTTTTTTTAAATAATATTCTAGCATTTACCAGCTTTACAATCTGTACTGGATGTTATAAGTTTAGTACTACAGTGTGAAAGGCCAGTCCTAAAAATAACTAAATTAAACTAAACGTAGGTATGGGACAATATTATTCAGTAAATAGTTACTCTTGAAAAAAGCTTTTCATTGTTATTGCTTTTTCATTACATAATTATTTCACTGCAGTAGTAGCAGCAGTTGGTGAACTACTGATGAAATTTTAAAAAAATGGTATATCTTTTCGTAGAGCCGCGACAAAAATAAAATAATTATAATAAAGTTTTGCAAACAAACCTTTCAGACGACAGGCGTAAAAGTATATAAAATATTTAAAATGCTTCTTTAAATGGTTTTGGACAGTTGACGTCCTATAATTATTATTTATTTCTTCACTTAACATTAAGATGATAAATTCCACAAAGGGTGCACAAGTCTGGAAAAGTTGAAAATAAAAGTTATAAGTACATTCACACGCCAGAATGAACTTGACATATATCAATCTTGTACTTTTTTACACATACCCCTTGCTCGCCTGAATAACATGTTTTTGGTAAAAAAAGGTTGTTTTGCAAATAGATTAAAGTTCTGATTTGTTTTATTCTCATCATTATCAGCCCCTAACAGTTCATTGCTGGACATAGGTCTTTTTAAACGAACGCCAAGATGCCGATGCCCTGCTACTCGCTGCCAACTTCGCCGCCATCCCACCTGGGCGGGGGTCGAACAACACTCTATTTTCCTAAACGTGGCCTCCAATCTAGAACCTTATTACCCTATCGGCCATCCGTTCTTTGGACTACGTGGCTGACCCTCTGCCACTTCAACCAGCTAACCCTTCGAGCTATGTCGGTAACCATCGTTCTTTGCTGGATGAATTCAATACGAGTTTAATCCGACAAATATACTCCGAGCACATTCATTTCCACAGCCCATTGAGCGACGGAAATTTGTGGACGAGTCGGATAGTAAGAGGCCACATTTCTGCCCCGTAGGTTAACACGAGGTATACGCATTGCTGATAGACTTTCGTGTTTATACTCTGCGGTATCGGCGTCTTTAGAAATTTCTACTGTTCAAAATATCCTGCAAGCACTCCAACGGCTAAGCCAATGTAACAATATCGTCAGCAAAACGGAGGCGTGAAAGTTATATGCCTCCTATGCATTACTGGACAGTTTTGGGGATATCACATCCCTCTCCCATTCCTCTATGCAGTAGGATTGCTCTAGTTTTACCCTACGGAATCACGACAGACCTAAATGTTTTTTCTTTATTAAAATTAAATTTATCAGCAAAGGCATCCGATTGTAGTTCATAAAATTATCAGCATCAGTTGATTTTGAGGGATATTTTTGACACCTTTATCAGCAATAACTTTGGTGTCATTTAATAGACATAACGGATCAAGCTGATTTATTATGTTAATATGTCATAGTTATCTAAGATTATTTTTAGAGGATATTAGATCGACTTTATGTCAATCTCCAATAGGACATGCTCGATCTGAAAGTTCAGTTAAAGCCACTTGTGCATTAAACTATAATTCAGCGACATTAAAATCATATCAATACAGTTTCTGTACTGATCATGACATTAGAAATGAAATTTACCAGCAATTAAATCAACTGTCATTAATTCTCCGACTTATTAAAGTAATCCCTTTATTGAATCGGCATATAAATATTACTGTAAATTTTTGTCTAATAAAATAATGGACGAAACTATTTGAATAAAACATTCTAAAAGCCGTGCAATGATTGATTGACGATAGATTAATTCTTTTGTGGGCAGTTCATATAAAAATATTTAAATTAACCTTGTATTATATATGTTTATATATTATATTACATTTTATTATATAGTAATATATATGTTAAGAATTGAAGTTAAAAGCTTAAAGCTGCGATATTATTGTTAAAAAATAATCTCATCATAATTTTTATTCATCACTCAGAACGTTCATGGTATCATTTTTTTAAATTATATAAAATACTATCTAACGTTAAAGAATGTACGAAATTTTCTTAAAAACAGCGAAAATAGATTATGGGAAAAGTTTAAACTTTAACGTTACTTCTTTTATGAATTTAACATTTTTCTTGAGCTTCAAAGTGCTTCATTACGGAAACTTTTCCGTATTACTTTTAACAAACTCAAATTTAAAAGGTTATTTTGAGTTAGAAGATGAGCCATGGTGGTCCGTTGTTTGTACAATTAATGTTCATCTAGCTTAATGCATAACACTTGCGATTAATTCGTGAAGAAACTTATCTCTATCTAGAACATACATAACTTATCCTACTACATAATAACATATAAAATATTTTCTTGCACGTTAATATATTTAATCTTTTTACCACAAATCATAGCGCAAAAGGTTTTAGCAATGGTGATGTATGTTGTATAATTTTGTTGTCAATAAATAAATAGTAAGATTGTGCCGTAAGATGGTACAATGATATTAACACGCGAAAGAAAATCTTACAGTTCAAAAATGCTGAATAAAAGTTTATATAAATGTATATAAATAAGAATCAAAATGACAGGTAAATGTAATGTAATATTATTTTTTACTTAATAAATTAATTTAAATTGCACTTATAACGTTTCACAATACCTTTCCCCTGGTGGTAATCAGACCAATACTATTTCTGCGTAAGAATTCAAGTCACTTATAAGGGCGCCATATGGATTTATTATTTGGCTTTCTTAAAAGCATAGCCCTACCACAGAAAGGATATTGCGTCTTAATTAGTTATGTTTTGAGGCAGGTTTTTGCTTTATTTGGAAGGAATCATAATTAACTACACGTAATGGATAACTATTGTCGCAAATAGTTTCGATTACATATACATTGAGTAATTGGTTTTCCTTGTTATTCACCATCGCTTAATGAAGCGTTCTTTTAAGTTAAGTTATTTTAATGTTGACTTTTAGCATAGAAATTGTACCTATTAATTATAATTTTGTAATAATGTGTTAACTTACATGAAGTCATACGAGTGAAGTAAAACGTATAATGAAATAATAATTTAATACGCTTCTACTCTTTCTGTTCCGATATTAAGGAAAAGTATATTAAAATTATTTAAATAGCTTTTATACGAGAAGTACAAGCGTTATACGATATTTGAAATTAAATTTATCCGCCCATCTACTTAATGCATTCTTTTACAAGGATCAATCATTACATTAACAAAGAAATGATAAAAGGTTCTACATTTATTTATGTCCTGAGATTGTACTGTATATTGGGGTGGACCAATGGGTATCCTTTTATGATCGCCATTATTTCGTTTGCTTTGAGCTTTCTTGTTTAAGTAAAAGGTTGTAAAACTCCCGTTACTCAAAGGTATATTTTATATTTTTTTTAATTTTAAGGTTTATTTAAAGTTATATATCATATAACTTTAAAATACTAAACCTTGCATCCATTTAACTTAATTGCAAAGTTCAATCATACAGGTTCAAGGGATCCCGTCCCTTAGCGCAGATTTATGTATTAACCCACATTTATAATCACAGCACAAGTAATGGAAGAAAATTGCGACGCACTGATTTCAAACGACGTGAAAAAGTTTGCATTTGCTCTGGAAATATGTAAGTTTAATTCGTGCTTTGTGTATCCCGAGTTGGCTCGTTGCTCCGCTCCTAGTAGTCCAACTATTAAATGATTTTCTTTTTTTGAATGATAAGTATTTTGAAATAATTTATTGATAAGTAGTTTAATAGATAATTAAGAAATGAAGAAAATAATGATGTATACATCTTAGCCTTCTGCGATTAAATTTAAAACATTGGCGAAACCTTAAAAGATTCATTTAAAACATCTTATACGTAATTTTACTTATTAAAATAGTCTAAAAGTCCGTAATAGCATATATTTATGTTTTAAAAAAACTCACAATAACCGTTTTAATATAAACAATTAAATAATTGCAAAGAGGAATATTAAAAGGTCATTTAAGGTAACTAAGGACGTAACTTCAAAAACTACTTAATTTATTAGCATAAAACTTGTCAAAGACAACATATGATAAAATAAATACCTAAAAAATATCACAGATTTTAAATGAGGTGGCATAAATCACAAGTCGGTTTTGCACACAGAGCGAGTTGTTATTGCCTTGCGAGACCCGTTTATATTGCCTTAAACGGTTTTATACTATGTAAATTCGGTCATATTTATTTGTTAAAATTTCACTTGTTACATTGACATCCCATGTAAGAACTTACGTTTATGTTCGAAGAAATACATATATATAGGTTGTGAAAAGCTCAGAACTCAATATAAAATCAATACTAGGTAGTTACACTACTACGCATTCTAATGGCGATTTATATGGTAGAATAAATAATTTACAATAAATATAACAATAGGTATTAGACAATAAACTATGACAAGTATATACTTATACGTTTTTATAATTATTAATAGATTTTCCTTAAGAAAGTGATTTTTTATTTAATATAATTACTGCACTGGTTGAATATATTTTTATGTTAAAAGGTTTTACAGACAACACATATGACAATACACAATTCTTTTTGCTCGATCGAAATAAACAGACAACAGAATTTACAATGATTTTTTTACATTAATTTAAAACAACTATTGATTTAAATTTGCAAATAATGGAACTATTAAAATTTTTCGGTATAATTGAGCACAACATTTCAAACTGCGACGGAAATAATTAAAATTCAAGTATGTATTAAGTATTTTAAGCATTTTATCAAATTGAACAATACAAATTTCTAATCGAGAAAAATCAATTTCTATAATGTTACAAAAACACGGTCAAATCTTTATTTATAAAAAACAAGATTTGTAAAAACGACAAGGTAACGGCGACAACTTTATGACTTCTGTAATGCGTGATTTTATGCAATAAAATATTTTCGAATATACGAAACAGTCTTAGAGCGATGTCAAACAAAAAATAATAATGAATAGAACTAAAATTGAATCCTTTTAGCCATATTTTGTTATTTAATTTAAAAGTTATATAGTTTTTTTTACATGTTCCTTTTTTCAAGCAACGTCTATTTGTTATCGTGTATTTTTTATTGTTTAAATAAATGGTTTTTAGGTAGAATTAAACTGTAAAGTTTAATGATGTCATTTGTTTAAATTTAGAATTTCTTAATAGCAAATGGTAATTTAAGTTAATTAGCATACTTTTATGATAAATTAAAAATTTATATAAGTATTTATCTACTTTCTGTTACAAATACCTATTTAACGACATATATACTGACTACTTTTTACCCTATTAAGCCGCCACGTAAGAATCCAGTCTTTGCATCCTTTTCCGTTATTAGGGATATGGGCCAGTTAGTGATTAGCTAAACCCCGTTTTGAGCAGTGACAATAATCTGCGAATCTAGGCAATCCTTCTGCTATGCCCGTGAAGGCCAATACCCTCAAAACAAGATCCGTGTGCGATTAAGATTATCCGGAATGTGATCAGTACTTAGGCCACAATATCCTGGGTGAGAGGGTGACTAGTGGCTTGATTAATTTTAGGCTAATTGGATGCCTCTCTTCTACGTAGTCGGTCACTTTTGACAGAGTGCTCGTGATTGTTGATGGACAGGGTTGCAAGTAGACGTCATCGTCGGCACCCACGGCGGTAGTACTTCGTGCGTTTTCACGCACTTGTAGTGATCTTCAGCATAGTGAGCACACTGTGTTGAGGTCAGTCCAGCAATTCGGAGCGCGATCACAATACTGTAAATATCTACACGCGCTATTTATTTTTGTCGCTTAAAGCGAAGGCAACAAGCTAGATTACAGATACTGAAACTATTAATGTTAATAAACTAAAGAAGTATTCATAGCGCTATATTAAAGAATTTAATCTAACTGAATCCAAGATCACTAATAATATAATTACTAATTTAATTTCATTAGCTATATATTTATAAACTAGAACTAAAAGAAATAAATGTTCATATATGTTTATAATGCAAAATGATGCTGAAAGATTCAAATGAAAGGTAATGGTGGGGAAAAGTGTGAACACTACATAACTTTGAACAATGGCTGTGATGACAGTACCGTCCTTTGCCATGCGGTGCCTAAAAAGGTTTTCATTTATATTGTATAAAGAGTCGTGAAGTGCGCTATTGAAAGCAATGGTCCGAAAACTCTATCCAAAATACCTATGGTTTACTTATTCTTTTAGAAAACTAAATACACAAAAAACTAAAAAGGTTTTTCAATTCTGTCTACGTGATAGTATTAAGTTAATTAAAAAAATATAGTAACAACACTACTTTGATTTTGTTAAATTGTTGTAATGAAGCCACTACCTTACAGGCATTTTTCAAAATAAATTGTTTGTATTTAGTAGCTCCAAATCAAATTATGACTGCACAGTTTTAGTATCAGTAACGTGAAATAGGGCTTAAAGTAAGGGAAAAATTGCCCGTGAACTGCTAGCTATGAAACTTTGGATGAGCGTCATTACAATTTGTTTATTTAATTAAAGTAAGGTGTAAATAATAATAAATAATTAATTTGTTTACCTTCCTTCTTGTGATAACTTATTATTAGCAACAGACGTGTATCTTTTGACTGCATTTATCTTTTTAAAATGTTTTTGTGCATAAATAAAATGCAAATAAAGAAACTGGAGTATGAGAACTTAATTCTGATTAAACACTACTATGAATTATTGCAAAATTCAATGCAGCAATTGAATAGAAAATGTTATAGATTCTGAATACATGCTTGGTTTTTCGCTTCTTAAAATCAGCGATATAAATCCGAAACAGCCGTAGTATTTGTAATCTAAAACATTCGTGGGATTTAGCATGTTGGAAAATGCACCAGAATGTATTTAATGGGAAAATACAAAGTGCATACTTGGATCAAAATTTTTGTATATTTACGCTTTCAACGAAATGGTTTGGCTTTTAAAAATTAAAGCTGAATTATTTCATGCAGGCCTCAAAATAATTAAAAATATTAATTATTCCTTTCATATTCACTCCTTGGTTTATCTTAAGTGAACTTCCGTGGACGGGCTCACTTCTTTTCGCCAGCAGCTAGAGTTAATAGATGAAGCTAAGAGTCAGCTACAATGGTAAACTTTTAAAGAATGTCAATGTTGTATAATCGCATTAACACTTTATGATATTTTGCTAAGGGATTTCTAGTTTGCGAATCCTTTAATCTGGTTCGGCTTTCTTGCAGTTGTATTTCCTATGATTTTTTTTTCTATGACTTCGTAAAAATTGTCCTCGTCGAATAGAATCAATATACTAAAAACAACTGATGTTTTGACTAGGAGATGAATCATCCCAATTAGTGTTTTCGCAACGTAACGTTAGTATGTAATCGTTTCATACCAATTTAGGTAAATTGCCTCTTGAAGAATAGTTTAGCGTACTCCTACGAAACGACGATGTATGTAAGCATAAATTTATATTATAACGTTAAGGCTTCAGAGTAAAGAATACAAGATGGAGGCTTATAACACCGCATAATTGCGGATGTAATATGCCTTGCGTATTCCATTTTGTAAGATGATTTAGAACTTTACGAACATTCATACCGCTTTTGAAATAATAAATTATTTCAAACATTACTATAATGTCATGTTAAACATAGATTATAAATTCCTATATATTACTTATAAAAACTTTTGGTCAATTTAAAAGTTGTTATAATTAATACATAAAAGTATAATAAGTAGGGTATAATAAGTAGGTAATTAATAAGTAGGGTACTTATATTCATCGTCATCATCAGACTAGATAGTCCACTGCTGGACATAGGCTTCCCCTTAAACAGTCCAGTGCTAAAGAATCTAACTTTCTTGTTACAAGATTGATGCAATCTTCTATTGGTAAAGATGTAAACTAAGATTGGATATCAAAACTAACCATTGTTTCATTGACAGCAAGATGTAGATGTCTTATTTTTTGTTGTGTGTTACGTTTTGAGGCGAGCTTCAATCAAAATTTTTTGAAGCCTCTGAAGAAGATTGGTCAATTCCTACCACCTGTCAAGTGCAATATTCCTCTACAAGATCCAGGAGTATACAAGCTAGATTGTGACTGTGGTCTATCTTATATTGGACAAACAAAGCGAGCAATAAGCACCCGCGTGAAGAACCATATAGCTGATAATAAACATAAAAGACTCAACAAGTCGGCAGTGTGTGACCATACTTTAAATCACCCAAACTTTTACATCCGATTCGATCGGCCTCAAATCCTCGCTAAAGAACATCGATTCCTACCAAGGATGATCCAAGAGGCTTTTAAATTAAAAAAACATCCAAATTTTATTCAATAATGATGATGATGATGATATTAATAACCAGCGTCAATATGTAAAAAATATGCCTCTTGTATTCGGACAATGCAAATGTGTTATAATTATAATAACAGTAACCATCATAACAAAGACAAAAAAGCCCCTCTTATCCGTCTGCCAAGCTAGTTTTCAATTAAAAAGTTATGGTAATAATAGTAAATTATTTTTGTTAGTCCGCGATAAACTGCCAACTACTAGACTAAACTAAAATCAAAAAAACTAAGTGATGTAAACTTTAATTAACTATGAATTAACATTTTTTCTTTTATTCATTTACATTAACACGCATATTTCTTTTATTTTTTTTGATTTTATTTTCTTTGTGGTATGAATAAAAAACGTAAAAATGTAATACGTATCTTAAAAAGTATATTAAGTGATTTTTTTACAAAACAAGAGAAAATTTAAACTTTTATAATAAACTTCAATCAGCATATAACTATTTTACGCAATATAAGTAGGTAACAACGTGCTCTACGTACGAAATTGCGTAATATATAAAAAATTCGGAAAGTTGTTAATTTATTCAGTTACTCTCCTCCATACAATGTCGAGGCATTTTAAAAATTTGTTATATACTAAACAGTTATAGACGTCATTATGAACGTGGTTAGTTGCTATTGTTATGTACATTGTGCCATTCAGACCAGAGAGGGCATACTTCAGAGAGTACATCGTTAAAAAGATCTTTGTAACACACAAGCACCATCATATGTGTAGTTTCAGACTTTAACGACGTACCTTTTTAAGAATTGTATCTTACACATGCAGTATATTTTTTACTACGTTTCAGAATTTTTCTAATAATAACAAGTTTCGCCCCGTAGCTTCACTCCCGTGGTCATACAGGAAATGCGACATTAGCAGAAGCTATTTATTTTTCGGATACTTATATCTGAATAGTCCCTATTTTTTTAACATTCATAATACTTATTGCTTCATTTTGATTAACGACACTATATATTTATATACTAGCCTTTACCCGCGAGACTTAGCTGTTTGTCTGCCCTAAATAATAGACATGTTCACGAGGTGTGTTAAAATTGACTGTATATGGTAAAGAAATAAGTAGTGATATAATTATATGTGTCTATCGTTAGGCAATAAGTTTCGTGGCTTTAGTTTCAATGATGAATTATTCCCACATTGACTTTCATCACCACTTCAACCTCTACCTCTAGTTCATCCCCGTATTGTTAGAAACTTCAAAATAGCTAGACAAAAACACTTATGGCTTGTTTCGAGTATCTAGACAGAATATTTCGTCGTTATATGTTCACCAACGACGAACTTCCATATAATTTAATATTAATAGCGTATGTCCTTTCTTGGAATCAAATCTCAATATTTACGAATTATCATAGAAATCGGTTTAATGTTGGATACGGTAAAAGGGAGGGACAAACAGAGCTAATTCGCATTTATATTATTAGAATGGATTATAGCCTAAGATCCATAAAAAGTACTAATTTGAAGATTCAATAAAATCCATTTAGCAGTTTTTGGTATTTCATATGGTTTAAAGGCTCCCTGTTATTATTAATATTAGATATTTATTACACTTTATGCCAAGGCTTATTGATCAAAAAACTATTATTTACTCATTTCATTACTAGCAAACTAGAATTGCTGACAGAGTGACTACGTTCAGCGAACTGATAAAGAAGTACCAATACACATACATATATAGAAATTAGTCTTCGCATTATATTAAATTATAGTATATTTAATAAAAGGGTTAATTTTTTCCATAATACCAATTTTAGTAAAGTCGTTCGAAATACTGGTGGTAGATCCCCTTTTTACAGTACCACAGCTGTGCCTATTTCTGCCGATTTTACCAGTAGTATTGCCGACGTCTATGGGTATCGATGACCACTTCCCATCAGACTTTGCCTGTCTACGTGGACAATAAAAAAACACAATTTGGTTATCCTACTTTTCAGACAAAAAATATTTAATAGCAAGATAATAATTCGTAGGAATTTTGGGATGAGACAAATCATTCGTATCTGATGCCACTATTTGTAAAAATAATTAGCACATATATCAACTAGCACGTACAATTTATCCTCGGATCAGTATCTGTTAGCATCGATAAAGCTTGAATGGTGATTAATCTCTTAAGAACCGACGTAGTTTCAAGGTAATTTATGTATAAACAAGGAAGGATTATTGTGCTTACCAATACTTAAGATATACCGAGATATTGCGTAATATTATTTGATGTTCCTTGCACAAAAACATAAATAAAAGAATTTTAATGGATTTTATCACTTTTATTTAGCCAATATTTTTAGTGTTTGTTTTGATCATAAATAATTTGATAAGTTTTTGATGTGGTGGTTTGCCTTAAAAACTTATCATCATCTTTGCGGTAATTTATAATTTATGGAGTCCAAAGTACGTAATAAAATCATATCATCTTTTCTATTAAAATTTGGATATTTTATTTAAATTTTACCGGCCTTACGGCTTATATATTATACATAAAAAAGGGTCCAAACTGAAAGAAAAAAAACTAGAAAATATTCGTTTTATTCCTTATAATTATAAAAAGCTAATAAAGTTGTAAACCAATGATTAAAATCCAATTCTCAATCAAAAAAGGAATTAAGAAGGGTTCAATAAAAAATTATTGCATTAATTTACCATAGGCCTGTTACACTGCTATTCAATTTCAGCAGCTGTATTTTAAGACTCTGATACGTTTTGAGATTTTTTCTAGGGCATTTTAAACAATAAATTGTAATTTTTAAACTACATTGACTTGCACAAAGAATCACATTCACCTCAAATTTGGTTTGTGATTTTTTTCCTTTTCTTTTAACTATGATTGTAATTGGTGAAAACATAATATATGTAAAATATAAAACACAACTTAAATATATCAACATAAAATATATGCTGCTAGACGCTTATGCTTAACAGTTTGAATACGAATATATTTATTTCTACTATTTTAACATCTTTTAGATGCCTTGACGTTTTAAATAATTCTCATTGTAACTAATTAATTCATGGCCTGCAATACTAATGCGTAAGTAGTATAATGATATTAAAGAAGATAACATGCCTAGTTATTGACAGACGAGCAGCAAAGAAATAGATTATATATTGTTAAAAGTAAGCTAAAACATTTTAAGTATCCATTGGAACTGATTATTTATTTCAATGCTGTTTTTCGCTGTTAAATAAAATAATATAAAAAACATTATCTATCATATCTACCACGTTAAATTCTCTAGTGTAGATATAAAAGAGATTGCGTGTTTTGTGGATTGATATTATCAAAAACGTTCCCTAAACCTTCATCTTCTTCTTCTTCTTAGTCGTCATTCTTAACTTACGATCGTGGCTGACAGAGTTGCCACCGCTCATCTTATTAATATCTGCCAGGAATCTATATTTTGGGCTTTCGTTATCGATAGGCCAGTAATGAATTTGATTTAGTCCGCCCATCACATAGGTGCACGTCCACTTTTACCATCAAGCTGAAGCGGAAAAGCACTATTACCTATTCTAAATTGTCAAGATTTTGCCAATCCGATATCCTTAAGCCTTACAAGATAACAAAAACAAAATGACAACAAAACGACAGTGAAACTATTACTGATAATGAATCGATTTTAATTACAGCAAACTAATAATATATTTATGTGGTGAGACACCTTCGCTATATATTTAATGGATTTTGATATATATAATTTTGGATTATTTTAAATCACCCCCGAATAATTTCACACCAGCGGCCTTGAGAATGAACATTGATTAACTTCGTTCGTGTTTCCCTTTCTAAACTTTCCCAGGTCCATTTTTAAACCGACTTCAAAAAAGGAGGGGTTTCAATTCATTCTGTATTTTTTTCATGTTTGTTCCCGAGCTGCCTGGGGAACCGATTTATTTTTTTTAAAGTGGGTTCCGGTCTCAAAGATTTTTGCCGTTTGAGGGCATTCAGAAAAAAATTTAATTAGTCAAATTTAATTAACTATGTGTTCAACAAATGACAAAAGGATCAATTCACCCAACGATTTGGTCGATTTCTTTTTTTAAAATTTTAATACTTTATTATCACTGATATTTCGCTTACTTTTAGTGTTATCAACCCGTTTTAGTACTTCTAGTTAATTTTACTGTCCATATTATTAATTTTATTATTTGAAATTAAACTACTTTACAATACTCATCTCATTTTAATTAATACCCAAACTAATATTGTAAATCCGCAAGTAACAGTCTGTTAATCTTTATCGTAAAAAGCCACTAAACTTCACTATTACAAATTTGAATTTAAAGGTTAAGTCATACTTCAAAGCAATGCACAAAACATGCATTATGGTGTTATTTTTTTAAATAAATAAGAGGCATTAGAAAAAAGCTCGTCGACATCTTGTCAGTTTTGTGCCTGTCATCCTTCAAATCATCAATAAATATTTAAAAGAAACTTTTTATTTCTTTTATTAATATACGTATTTTTAAAATTACGACAACAAATATACGTATTTATTTTACTTATTACACCATACCATATCCAACCCTTAATTACCTATCCATTAGGGTTGGGAAGGTCCCAACCCCCAATGGATAGGGGATTGGGACCGGGTACTTGACCAACAAAGGCTGATGATGTGAAGGTTAATATTCTTTATTGTCTTGGCGGCAAGTTTTTCAAACATTTAATTCTAATTATCTTTATGGCATTTGATCCTTGACGACTATAAAGACGAAAAGGGTAATTACATTTATGAAGTAACAAGCATTAGCAGTTACGTATAAATGAAATAAACGCCTAAAACAGACATGTCAAAGGTCTTGGCTTTTCATGTCGATAAACGAAGTTAAGTAATTAATTAAGAGCTCTCTGATTCATTTAAATTGTTCATTAATTAACCCATCCTGAGTTCTTTTCAACTCCTTTATTTCCTTCAAAACCCAGACTAAAAGATTAAATTATATAGAGGAGGGAAGCAAAGTAACATTGTTTTTAGAATTCAAAAAAGGGTATTAAGGACTATTTTTTTTTTTATTCAATTGTTTTCCGCTCCTAATGCTCTGATTTGGTTCTTTCTTAATATTAAATAATAGATATAAGCATCGAATTTGTCCATTTTTATTTTTATAATTTTGAAAAAAAGGTTCAAACGAAGTAACGTAATCTCAGCAACCCTCGGCACTAATTACTAGTAAACACTTAATATTTAGAAAATGTTACAGCATTTATAAAAATTTTAATAAAAAAGATTTCTTAAAGCGTATAATTATTTAACACATTTTAGGCAGGTAACAACTTTTAAGGTATTAATTTCATCAATATGTCGTGTATTCCTAGTTTTATGTACATAGAATGAAGAATATTTCTATTGACAATAACTTTTATGCGATCTTAAATTGTATTATCTTAATGACCTCTGAATATGCCAGTTTATACTTTTTAAAAATGTGTATAATAGAATGTTTACTGTTGGTGACACTAAAAACATGATATATCCTCTGACCTTTTATTTAAACCGTTGAGCAGACAAACGTAAAACTTATTTTTGGTTTTTAAGCATTTGTGATTTTTGGTGTCGTATATTTTTTATTCCTCAAATAGCATATTATTTTCTTATCACAACATTATAAAAAAACCTGGAACCCATAAAAAGCTAAAATCTAATTTAAAAAAGAAAGAAAATGAAATGAATGGAGAGAAAAAATTACATAAACAAAACATAGCTCTTGAAAAGTAAAAAAGGGGTATATTCATTTATTTTGAGAAATTTGTTTTTGTTTTTTATTTAAGGTATACAAGAAGCTATCAAGTGTATTAACAATGGAACAATTACATCTAAACCACTCTTATTAATGAAATCAGAAAAATAAATTATTTTATTATATGTAATTTATTTATTAATTTTGGAACATAAAAAAGATATTAATTTAAATTGTTCTAAATTAGGCAATTTTCAAGAAGGGTCGTTCTAATTAATTAATAAAATTATTATTATTTATATTTATTATATTATATAATTAACATCAATTAAAATCCAAGTTGATAATAATTTTAAAACAAAGAATTGTTTAAAAACAATACAGAATAGGGTAGAAGTATATTCAGATTTTATTAAGTATCACAGTTTATTAAGTTTCATTTAGGAATTCAGCAGCGGGTGTCTCAGAATTTATTACTAAATTTTATTATTGAAATAAAAAGACAAGAAAATTTGATATATCCCTTATTGACTGTTATCTTGTTCATACACATTAACTACTGCCGCTCAATACATGAATTATTCATAAAAAAATTTTGTTTATTTTTTACTATCCAAAAAATACAGACGAGCACATAAAACGTTAAATAAAAATATTATAAGTTTGTAAAATACATTTTACGGCGGCTTTTAAAAACATGTGATTTTAATACAGTAATCCATTGACACCAACACTAACTCAATAATAAACAATTTATACTTGCCATATATTCATGGCACGTGTTGATAGATGTAAAAGTAAGCGAAATTTCTGTAATATAAATGGGTCGCCGGGTTAATGGAAACGCGTAGTAAAACGCACGAACGACATTAATCAACGTTCATTCTCAATGGTGTTACTGTTGCAATTTATTCTGAGGTAGATTTAAAACAAATCATTTAATTTTTTGTTAAAGATTTATGTAAAATATCAGTTGAGTTGAAACATTCATAAAAAATACTGTAATTTTAAAGTTATACTTCTTTCGGCGTGTTAGAAAAAATTACAAGAGTAATTTGTTTAGATGCTCGCGCACACTTTCCCAAAAAACCGACACCTTGAAAGTTTTAGTCAAAATTTTAGTTTTTTTTGTTAGCTAAAATTAAAAATTCAATAAAGGAAGCTTGTACCCTCCTGCGTCTTTTAGAGAAATAATGCATTTTACAGGTGGTATGAGTTGTTGATGACCATGAATTTTTTCAATGTTTTAATCGAAGTTATTTATTCTTGTTAGTTCTCTTAACGGACAGAACAGCAGTTTCTCGCTACAATGTGAGTCAGTCATTGGAGGGTTGCCGTGGCGTTTCAAGCTTGTTGTCACACACTATTTGATAAATATGTTGCTCTGCTGTCAGGTGTTCATCGTTACAACTCCGAAGGAATTTTAATATAACCATAGAACAAAAATACAATGTAGTATTTTGAAAGTTAATTTCAGGCAATACAGTTTAAGTAAATTCATATAATTAAATCTCTATCTTATCTATATAGAACGAGTCTGAGAAGGCACTTTGATTTAATTAAATTTTTAAATAATACCTATCTACACTGCGAGTGACGACGTAAACTTTAAATAAATTTTAGAATATGTTTTTATGGAAAAAAAGTTGTATAATAAGTTAAATTTTAAACTACGACCGACTTAAAACAGTACAGAGTACAAGCAGGTAACAAAGTAAAATTGCCCCGTGATTTCTGACCCCGCATTTTAAATCTTTCATATCTTTTAAGATATTAATTTAATCAAAATGTTATGTATTACATGTTTTATGCTAATAGGTAATGATGATTTTAAATGTAAAAATTTATGTAAACTTACTCTATATTACTGTAAATGAGCTTTAAACATGCCTTATTCCAATTTCTTTAAAAAAAATAACTTAAAATAGTTATTGTGCGTTATTCTCAAAACATAAATATATTCGCTCGTGGACTTTATTATAGAGCAGTTTAAGAAGTACAATTACATAGAAAATACTTTAATGTCTATCTTTTACGGTTTTGACAGCGTTTGTTTTTTACTCGTATTTTTTATGTATTTTAAAATAGCTATTAAATCACTTATCGCAAAATTATTCTAAAAAATGGGACTAATAGGAAGCTAATATCTATTATTCAAAGAAAGATTAAAGAAAATTGAAAATCATTTTAGTTGAACTTAAACCGATGAAGTTTTGTGTATACTGAAAAAGAGCCATTAGTGGTATAATTAACATGACAAATTTTGTGATTTTTCCTAGCCTTGATATTTTATTCATACATTTTCTTAATTTTATATTATTTAATAATTGTAGTTGTGTATTTAAATAAATGGACCTTTACGGATTTTATGGCGTTTATTTTACATTTTAAATCTCCGACGTTTCGAAACTTTCTAGCGGCCGTGGTCAGGGGTAGAGGTGGTAACTTATTTCCCCGAACAAGTTCTCGCTTTGTCATAGCGGTGGGGCTCAGTACCTCAGCGCCCAGCCACAGGGAAGCTAAGGAACTTTTCTGGGTGCAGTAAGAGGAGGCTAAGTACACCTACACAGGCACTCGCGCAACACGATTATCGCTCTTTCCTGCACCCCCACTCTCCCCTTATTTCAACTTAAGCTTTAAATTAAATTTGGGTATGTGGTATAACAATATAAAAATAATCGTCCTTTTTTAAAAAATAATCTGTAAATTCAAATTTTTATTCGTCAACATGGCATCTTGGAAGTATCTAAAACTATTTTTTTCATAATTTGGACGCCATTTCGGAAGCAGCTCTAAACAAAACGATATAATATTTTGGGTAACGGAATTTAAGGCTACGAGGCATCGAATTTTAACTGTTACATTACAGTTAAATTAAAATGATTTTTTTCTCCACGACGTCATTTCAAAAACTTGGAACTTGTGAAACGATTTCTTTAAGTAGTGAAAAGCCAGATTTACGAAATAAATAGGTTCCTGCCGATAAAGCCTACTTATATAAGGGCCATCACGTATTGAAAAGGTAACGAACCGTTTTAAGTGGTTAATGGACTTACATTATGTTTCGAATCTCAACAAGGCAACCCTCATAAGTATACGGGTCAAAAGTTATGCTCTTTTAAGTTATTATAAGTGGAAACCTTTTTTTAAATCGCTGCAACCCTTGAATTTATTGTAATATTGCTCATTAACATTTGGACATTTAAGCAAGCTAAATTAGGTATGTTTTGAATTTTAAGTGTAGTAAAAGGTTGCAAAACCATTTACATTTCTGTAATTTATCGCTTTAGCTAAGCAAACTTAAACCTACAGAAAATCGAAGCAAAGGTAAGGACAAATTTTACACAATACTTATGCAAAAATATTAGACGGAATATTTTATTCCATTGGCAAATCTATATAAAATATTTGGTCTTGGGAAATGGTTCATACAAAACCTTCTTTACTTACACTGTTAAACTGTTACCCTGGCTTTTCACAATGTACAAATTGAAAACAAAAGTTAACGAGTAATATTGTTACACATGAAAACTGCATTTACACAGTGTAGTAGTACACAGTAAACTGGAATTAAAAATATTGTAAATTATGTAAAAAAAGTCAAAATCTGTATCGGCTGTTTTTCATGGACGTCCAAAAAGGAGGATGTACTCAATTTAAGGCATAATTATAATCTTTAAATATTATATTTAGGCTATACAGGTTGATTTTTCGTATAGTACAAACCTGTAAGTAGTTTGTTCAGAATTAGTAACATTTTCCAATTAGTAACTTTTGTCCCAGTACTCAGTCAATACTCTTTCGACAAATGTGCAATAAGTATCAATTGTAAACACCTGTATATTTTTCAGTTTTAATCATTTTTATAAAACTGTATTTTAGAGTAAAACTCTTGTTAACGTATATAATCTTTGTACTAAACGAAAAATCACGTTCTATATATAATTAGTACAATGAGTTTCAAGTCACCAAGGACGAAAAAACAGTTATATACACGTTACGGTTTTATAAATAAAAAAGTAAAATTCTAACAAAGCTATAACTAACAAATGATGTACCCTTCTCGATGTATAATACAAGGTTTTTATTCCTGACTGAATAGGAAAGGCAGATACAAGATTTTTCCATTTAATATGCTTTCACTCCTATGCCTCACAATGCTTTTATCCGCAACATTGCGTTACATTTTTCTAACTCAGTCGAATATCTGTTGTAAAATACTTCAAAGGATTTTCTTTTTTGTGACATAGTCATTAAACCTTTTGAATCAATGAGAACAAGTAATAAGTTAAAATTTAACCCAAAAATATGACCGACTTTAAAAAGCATACAACCATTTGGCGAAATATAAGCGGGTTACTCTGAAAAATCTTATCATTAGCGGGTGCCAATTCACGCTGGTTGCTCAGTGTAGCGTGTACGTTTACACATAAATACCTCAAATATTTCCCTCAAGTACTGAAAGTCTGAATATCTTTCTTTTCGACCGATATGAAAAGTATTGACGCAAGAACTTACGAAGGTATTCATAAACTAACGAAATTACATGTAACCGATTTATCCGCAGATGTAAACGTGTTTCCTTTGCATTACGTACTTATATTAACATGATATTGTAATATTTTATATTATCATAAACATGAAATATTTATTGGTCAATATAAGCATAAGCATTATGTTATTCAAAAAACAAATAGTCAAAATTCATGATTATGTGCGATCCATTTCGTTAGAGCAGCGATCTGTTTAATTTAGTTTGAAAGAATTATCAAGCCTTATCTGTAATTATTTCTATTGCTTTGCGAATATTATACATTATTAAATAAAATTACTTTACGGATTTTATCGCGTTTATTTACATTTTTAATTCCCGACGTTTCGAACACTTTCCAGCGGCCGTGGTCACGGGTGACTGAGATGTCATGCGTCTTGTTGCCAGTGATGAAGCGGGGTTTCCAGATCTTAGTTTTTATTAATTATATTTAATCTGTACTCCGACCATGCAAAACGAACTGATTTTATCTTTACAGCCAGCAGTGGTATTACGCTTGGGTTTAAATTTTAATTTATTAATTATGGGATCCCAAGCAGGTGGTAGAACCCAACCATCTTCTCTATTGAAATTTGGATGTTTTAATCTCAATAGCCTCACGGATCATCCTTGGTAGGAATCAGGTGTTCTTTAGCGAGATTTGTGGTCGATCAAATCTGATGTAATGGTTTGGGTGATTTAAGGTATGGTCACACACTGCCGACTTGTTGGTCTTCATGTTTGATGTCAGCTATATGTTCCTTCACGCGGATTCTTATTGCTCGCTTGTTTGTCCAATATAAGAGAGGCCGCAGTCACAATCTAGCTTGTACACTCCTGGTCTTGTAGAGGAATATAGAGGCCGCAGTCACAATCTAGCTTGCACACTCCTGGGTCTTGTAGAGGAATATTGACTTGACAGGTGGTAGGAATTGACCAATCTTCTTCAGCGGCTTGAAATAGTTTTGATTGAAGCCCGCCTCAAAATGTAGCCAATCTTGTCAGTTACGCTCTCTACAAAGGTAGAACAGCAGGTACTCGCTCCACTGTGGCAGCCTTCACTCGGTCACTGTGACACTGCTGTGGCACAGCAAGCTTGTTGTCTCGCAGTAATTGCTTAAAATGTTGTAGCTCAGCCGCCAGGTGTTCGTCATCACAGATCCCTCGTGCTCTTTGAAACAAAGATTTGCCCACGGTAGCTTACTTGGATGGGTGATGGTGTGAATTGCCATTTAAATATTTATTTGTATTGGTTGGTTTCTATACACAGTATGGCTCAAGGTGTTATCAGGATTGCGAATAACTAAAACATCGAGAAAAGCTAAAGAATTTGCTTTCTAACTCCATAGTAAACTGTATTTTGAATTAATGGAGTTAGGTGGTTTAAAATGCATTTATTTTATCATATGGTAAGATGGTAAAATCCTACCACCTGTCAAGTGCAATATTCCTCACAAGACCCAGGAGTGACTAAGCTAGATTGTGACTGCGCCTCTCTTATATTGGACAAACAAAGCGAGCAATAAGAACCCGCGTGAAGGAACATATAGCTGACATCAAACATAGAAGACCCAACAAGTCGGCAGTGTGTGACCATACCTTAAATCACCCAAACCATTACATCAGATTTGATCGACCACAAATCCTCGCTAAAGAACACCGATTCCTACAAGGATGATCCGTGAGGCTATTGAGATTAAAAACATCCAAATTTCAATAGAGAAGATGGTTGGTTCTACCACCTGCTTGGGATCCCATAATTAATAAATTAAAATTTAAACCAAACATAATACCACTGCTGGCTGTAAAGATAAAATCAGTTCGTTTTGCATAGGTCGGAGTACAGATTAAATATAATTAATAAAACTAAGATCTGGAAACCCGCTTCATCACTGGCAACAAGACGCATGACATCTCAGTCTACCCGTGACCACGGCCGCTGGAAAGTGTTCGAAACGTCGGGAATTAAAATGTAAAATAAACGCGATAAAATCCGTAAAGTAATTTTTTAATAATGTATAATATTCGCAGCAAGCAATAGAAATAATTATGTGTACCAGTACGGACTGGAAACCGCAAACAAAATTCGCCGGTTGGAAGGTCTGATGACTAAGCGCAAGACATGTAACATCTCTAAATTTCATGAAGAAATGCAGGGACAACGAGCTCGTCCCACGTGTGTCCGGATATCACCTAAAAAGGACATTCGTGTAGCGCCAAGATCTTAAACCAGGCAAGTATTATATTGTTGAGGAGGGTAATCCAACAACACCGATCCGATCTGTGCGTCATAAATACCACATTGAAAATTCATCCAGTGATATTAAATCAATTTTAACGCCATTCGATTTTGAAAATTGCATTAATATTTAAATAAACGCGAAGTAACTACTTATAATAAATGCAAAATAAACAAATAATAAAATTCGAAAAATTATTAAACAAATCTAAGCCTAAAGAATCGTTACAACGTTCAAACGGAACGCAACTTTCCCAAAGTGACAGCAGTAATGACGTACGCGCGGTTTGTAATCTGTCCAACAATCACTGGATGAATCGACGTTGAAAGTATTATCAAAAGGTTTAAATTTCGCAATTGCACCGCGAAAATCCTATGAGCAAATTGTATGTAGTGTGGAGGATTGTTTGTTCAAAATCAATTGCAAAAGGAAGATTTGGAGGCTATCCGACAAGATATTTGTCATATATGCGTCGAAGCAAAGTGCCGAAACCCTAATCTTCCTAAGGATGAACTTATTGCACTTAACAACTTACGCAACAACAAGGAACTAACAATTCTCCGAGCAGACAAAGGTAATTCTACGGTGATCATGGACACGTCAGATTATAATTCAAAATTAGAACAACTGTTATCGGATGAAACTACTTATAGGAAGGTCAAAACTGACCCTACTACTAAAACGCTCAAATTAACTAGGATCTTATTAAAAAGCACTCCGAAAAACTTAATCTTGACGTAAAATTGATAATACCTTCATGTCCCAAGCCCCAAAATTGTATGGGTTGCCTAAAACATCAAATTGAATGCTCCATTGCGCCCTATTGTTAGCCAAATTGACTCACCTACTTATAAATTGCTCAACATTTAGTAAAAATCCCTCACCACTCAGAGGACAAACAAGCGCGTTTACAAAGATTCATACCATTTTGTTATGAGGTAAAACATCTACATCTTGCGACAATGAAACTATGGTTAGTTTTGATGTTCAATCTTTGTTTACATATATACCTATAGAAGATTGCATCAATATTGTAACAAGAAAGTTAGAGGAAAATAACATCTCAATTGAATATGCATTTTACTAAAACATTGCCTAACATCTGGCTATTTTTGTGGAAAGATGAGTTCTACATGCAGATGGATGGTGAAGGGATGGGTTGCCGGGTGTCTCATTGGCTGACATTTTATGGAAGACTTTTTGAGGAGAAGGCCCCCTACTGCTCCCATTCATCCAAGATTTTATGGAGGGAGATACATTTACCATCTTACCATATGATAAAATAAATGTTTTTTAAACCATTAACTCCATTAATTCAAAAACACAGTTTACTTTGGGGAGTTAGAAATAAAATTTTTAGCTTTTCTTGATTTTTAACAACCTGAAAACACCCTTGAGCCATACTGTATAGGAAACCAAACCCAACAAAAAAATTTAAATCTCACCACCATCCTCCCAGTTATACCGGGCTCTTTGTTTAGAGGCAAGGGATCTGTGATGACGAACATGGGGCTGAGCACAACATTTAAGCAAGATGCGACACAACAAAGTCCCTGGGCCACGGCAGCGTCACAGTGACGGGAAGGAGCCAGTGGGAGTACCTTGTTCTACCTTTGTGAAGGGTAACTGAAAGATTTTACATTTTGAGGCGGGCTCAATCAAAACTTATTTCGGTGAAGAAGATTGTCAATTCCACCACCTGTCATGAATATTCTCTACAAGACCCAGGGGCAAGGATTGTGACTGCACCTCTCTTATATTGGACAAACAAAGGAAAAAGAACCCCGGGAAGGAACAAGGCTGACATCAAATATAGAAGCAACAAGTGGCAGGTGACCATACCTTAAACACCCAAACCATTCATCAGATTTGATCGACCACAAACCCGAAAGAACACCGATTCTACCAAGGGATGATCCGTAGGCTTTGAGATTAAAAAAAAATTTCAATAAGAAGATGGTTGGGTTTCTACCACCCGTTGGGATCCCATAATTAAAAATTAAAAAACCCAAGCGTAATCCACCGTGGCTGTAAAGATAAAATCAATTTTTTGCATAGGTCGGAGTAAGATTAAATATAATTAAAAAACAGATCGAAACCCCGCTTCATCACTGGCAACAAGACGCGAATCCAGTCTACCCGGACCCGGCTGGGTTTCGAAACGTCGGAATTAAAAAATAAAATAAACGCGATAAAATCCAAAAATTTATTTAAAAAGCCATCTGTTTTAAAATTGATTGAACTTAATAATTGTTGTGGAAAATTTAGAGAAATTATAAGATATCATTTACCCTGGAGTTTGGCCCAGGAGTTTAACCATAATGTTTCTGGCAGTTTTTGTGACAGGTAACAATCAACACTGCTTTATTTCCCGGTTCATTGTGCGGAAAGTTACTCGTAAAATAAGCTCCAGTGTTCATGAACATCTTTGGTATTATTGTGTTTTGAGAAACCAAAGGAGATATACTTTTAATAAACCCCAAGACATGAAAACCGTTTAGATCTTTAGTTTGCTTTATATTACCTAGGTTATTTTTCGATACTGCTCATAATAAGTTCAGTACTTTATAAATATTTTAGTAATACTATATGCTTACTAAAATATTAGTATTATTTTTACTTTCTGCTAAGTTACTTAAAATATTTTGAATAATGAGAAAACAGGTTTTTTACGGAAGAGAAATGCCCTTATTTTTTAAAGGGTTTCATAAGGTAAATCTTTGCTTTTAAATTTTTTTTGTTTGTTTTAAAATTGATTGATAAGGGTTTGCAAAAATTAATTATATTGATTATTTGCAAAGTACCTTTACTTTTAAATTTATGTAAAATCGAAAATTAAGTTTTTATATTACCAGTGGCTTACCTAATGTGATATGTAAGTATTTATAACAAACAATTTTTATTGCATGAAAGCTTTAATTGTATATTTGTCTCTAAGCCCGACTCGATTTATTTATATCCCTATTACTATTAATTTTACTTTCTATTTCGTTTTCGTAAAGAAGATTTTCCGATAGTTTCGTTAAAAGTAAGAAAATTTGGTTTTTAGCTATTTAGCACCATATTCTGTTAATATACATACAACAATTTTTAAATATAATAATATTTACTTTCAAAATTACAATGTGCCGATTTATGCCTTTCAAACGCTGAATTGTTTGGGTTTTGTACGTCCGTTTGTTTTATTTTGGTTTATTCTTTTTAGGCCATTTATCACCGCACCCATATAATGATACAAAGACTCCAAGTATTAACTCTGTTATTTAAAAAGTCATTCTAAATTTAGTTTATAAAGAATTATTGAGGTGACAATAAAGAGAGAAATAAAATTGAATCAAATAAATTGACCCGGCAACATGTTAAAAACATAATCTTCGAAAAGCCTGTTGTTAGAAAGAGAAGTTGGGTAAAAATTATATAACATTGTATTTTAAAAAAAACACTTATTTAAGTCAAAAGAAAGAATAAATAAACAAAGAGTAAAACCCATTCATTCATTTCCGTTTTAGAAACTTTACCCTCTTAAAGGGCCAAAGTTTACGTTATTTTGTTAAGGACAAGAAAGAGTTACCCAAAATATTACAAAGTCCCCAAAGCGGTTTAAAACAGATTAAAATAATTTTATTTATTTGAAGATAAAACCATGAAATTTTGGGATATACATAGAAATATACATATATACCGGCAAGCAAATAACGGACATCCGTTTGTAATAAAAAAAATATTATATTAACATTTAAACGTTTCAATCTTAAAAAACTGGTTTATAACGGTAGGTTCCTTTTGGGGAGACCGTCTGGGAGCTGTTTGGTGTTGTGGAACCCGCTGTCCGGTTTGGAATATTCGTTTGTCCAATAATGTTTAAGTTCTTGAATCACTTTTTTTTCTTGTAGGCTAACTTTTTCCACGGCTCAGTTACCTGTTGTTTGACAAAAATTGTTCGAGGGCAGTTGAACCCAACCAATTCAACTGAATTACTTATATTGTTAATAAATAAAAGGATTTGTATCTAAAAAAAAACAATATTTTCAACAAATTAATATTATAAAGGTTAAAAAAACAACAGATATAAAAATAACTTTCAAGAGAAAGCATTTTCTATTGTAGCGTTTTATTCATCCATTCCAAAAATTTAAAAATTTTTAATGGCGGATTGGCCACTGACCTGGATAAACTTTTACGAGGTAGTAAGCCCCCTTTCACCGGGACCATCGGGGGCGGTCGATATACCCTTTTTGGAAACAACCAGCCCTTTGGGGCACCCAGCCGGGCTTTTCTGGATAACCATTGACCCAGGGGTAACGTGTTGATAATTCGTGTCTTGATTGCTAGGGGTTAATTCACCATCGTTGCCGGAGACCACCGTTTGTAAACAGTAAAAACAAAGGTTTTTAATAAAAAGACCACGCGGGTCCAATGGGGTTGGTGGGGACCGACTTTTTAAAGCCCATCCGAGGCATGGGATCATTTAATTTTTAGACAATTGGGTGATCGGGCAAAATCATATATTGTTTTATAAAATAAAAAAAAATTTAACACAAATATAAGATCATTTCAAACATAAGAACCATTTGTAACAAGGGTAAAATGAGGGTGCCCTTGGACTTTGCCCCATTTTAAATCTATGACAGATCTTTTAAGATATTCATCTTCGAAACATCGGGAATTTAAAAGTGTTAAAATAAACACGATAAAATCCATAAAAGTCCTTTTATGATATTTAAGAACAGTAAAAATATCGCACCAAAAATCATAATCTCTTGATTAAATTGAAACGCCGAAATTATAAAGATAAAATATGTTCAGAAGTTTTACTTGATATAATGGTCTACAATTAAGACCGCGAAAATATATACTTTTTAATGTTAAAGTTTAAATAAAAACTACTACTTTATTAAGGCAAAAGTCGACTGGTAATTTTTTTTAATATAGGGCAATATTTATTGTTCCTGTGAATAAAAATTAACAGCCTTACATATTTTGGGTTAAATTATTAAAATATTACAACTCACTCATGTAAGACAGTCTTAAAAATGATGTCCTATACATGATGTCTTTAGAGGTTATTCGAAAGAACAATATCGTTATAGTGGATTATTCGATTGATAGCCATGTCATCGTTAATTTATTGTTGATCTTTCAAAGGTGAATAATACTAAAGTACATTATTTAATCTTTTCCAAGGTTCAGCCAGGTTTTGTTCGGCAAAAATTGTTTTATAATTTCCAAATACT
Source organism: Lamproptera curius (assembly GCA_029286875.1). NCBI lineage: Eukaryota > Metazoa > Arthropoda > Insecta > Lepidoptera > Papilionidae > Lamproptera > Lamproptera curius. The sequence goes on along the minus strand of JAGSMT010000083.1, from coordinate 133,929 downwards.
AATCTCTAATCTTATTAGCATTTCTTTATTATGTGATTCATATATTATGCTTACGAAACCGGCTCTGATATAATTCTATCCGTTAAAAAACTTCTAAAATTCGTTAAGTAGTTTTAGATCTGAAAAAGGTGGGAAACAATTTAAAATTAAAGTTTTAAAGTTGTAAAAAACCAAGAGAAAAAGGTTTTTCCCCAACTTTTTCTGCACTAAGAAAACCTTTGTTACTAGATGTTATTCAATATACGTGTGTAATCATTAAAAAGGTCGACCCTTTTACGTTGGAGCTATTTTATCTGACCATTTTCCGGATTCACATCAATCCTCCATTTGCGAAACCAATGACCTAGGCTATTGATTACGCATTGGACTTTAAATTAAAATTACAATTTTCAGCTTTAATTAAGTATAAAATTATAAATTTTGATTTGACTCCTAAATATTGACGAAACATAATTGATGTTATACCTATTTATTTGCCTAATAATTTTTTTTGGTTTCCAAGTTTAAACGTATACTCCGGTTTATTCCCATTACGCGATTTGTGAATTTGTTTCAAAATAAAAAAGTTTATTTCATCTGATTGTTTGAAGAGTATTTAAGTACCGGCTGTTTATTTAATGCTTTTCGTTTTACTTCAGAACCGCCGACTTGGCCGATCATATTATATTATGTTTAAGTAAAGTGAAACGGAAATTTATGCCTTTATTTACTTAAACAAACTTTTACTTTTATATGGGTACATATTGGCTGAGCAATCATAGTTGTAACGTCCTTAACTAATTAGATAACATATGTTAACATAAACGTCACCATCACAAGTTGCAATTCAGTTTTTTATCGAGATAGTAGTTTTAAGTCATGTAACATACATGGCCAACGCTTCACTTAAATTCTTATATTGACCTGACATTTTATTACATTTGATTATTTGTTTTTGGATTTATATCGCATTGGGTAATAATATTAAAATTCTAATCATCAAAAAGACTTAATGTTGTAGTTTTGAGAAGTGGTTTACCCTTTCAAATGTCGTTGGGGCGGGTGCCTGTTACAGCCGCACAGCAGTAATGTAAAAACCTTGTGTTTCAGTTTGGGCCACCGTTCCAGCGTATTGGGGGTAAACGGACTTAAAACCTGTTTCTACGGTAGGGCGCTTGGAAATCCTTGATATTGTAATCCAGGCGTCCGTGACTACTTTTCATCAGGCTATAAATCATTAAAAATAAAATATAGTTAATTAAAAATTTAAATTGTTGAGATTTCTTATAATTATCAACCAAAATGACAAGAAACATAAATTTTGGTTTAAAATTTTGTTAAAATTTTGTTTTTTTTTTAGTATTTAGAAAATTTAAAACTTTATTTAAAAGCCTTTTAACTTTATTTAATAAAAAGACTTTTAACGGATTTAGTCGGGTTTATTTACTTTTTTACTTCCCAACGTTTCGAACACATTCCAGCGGCCGTTGCTATTGCTGAAGAAGGTCGGTTTATTTGTAAAAAATTTTATAAACCTTAACATTTATCACTGCATCCGTCAGTGGTATTATGCTTCACATTTTATTTCAAAGTTAAGGGTCAAGTTCAAAATTAGGATATTTCCTAATTACAATAGCCTCATGCATCTAATTATTTTTGTTAACATACTCTTACGTGCGTACGTAATTTCTCCAACTTCCTTTTAATGCATTCCACGTAGCCTGGTGTATTAGTAGTATCCTGTAGTAGTATTTTTTTGATGAGAAGAACATCGTTCCTGCACATATCAATAAAGCTCTATAGAGACAATATTGTTGGCCATATTGTTCATTCATTTAACAATATTTGTACATAAGTGTTATAACTCGACAAAAAAAATTGTTTATTAAAAAATATTACTTAGCAATAGAGGACCACATATTAATTTAAATAATTATATACCAACATCAATGCAAACATTTTAAACAATAAAATTATATAGTTATTAATTTTTCAAATTCATTTTCCCCAAAATAAAAAGTATGCTTTAGATAATTATTTCGTTGAAAAGCAAAATCCTAGGTTAATTAGGTTTAGCTTAATATCATTTTTCTCTAGAGTATTTTTCATTGCTTTTTCCTTATGTTCCTTTAATTTTGATCAGATTCCTTGTTAAAATTAGCCCGATAAACAACCCCAGTTTTGACCAAAACTTCCACCGAATAACCGATGGTCAAAGAAGTTATGAAAAAGGTTCCGATAATTTATAATAATTTTGAATGTGTGCTGAATATTTTAAGTGTAATTAAAAGATAATTAAAGGACGAAAAATGAGTTTTTTTTTTAAAACAGATTTATTTAAACACTAATGTTAAATACGTTCGTTTTAACCCATAATATAAAACCAGACATTTGTATCGTAATTTCGAAAAACCTGTTAACTTTTCATATAAAATATTACTTCTGCATAATTTTTTTAAAAATTTTAGGTTAGGTTAGGATTCCGTTAAATACGAATTAATAATTTTTTTTCATTTGTTTTGTTTTAGCCATATTAGCGTAATATTTTTAGTAACTGCAGGGAATTTACATTAATTCGCTAAAAACTTTAGTTGATAAACGTCCAATAAAGTTGTTATTTAAATTCTGTTAATATTTGAAGTTTATAAAATGTTAGCTTCACAAAATAAATTGATAGAAAATAAAAATACCTAAATTAATAACAATGAATTTTCAAAACAACTTTAACCTAGCCTACAACCCGTTGGACCAGGCAGGGCATGGTCCAAAACCCGGGATAGGGTGTTTAGGGGGAGGACTATGGGTCCGCAAATGGACTATCACCGGTATGATGATGATTTTCAAACATTAAATTTATTAATTTGACCCTTTAAAATTTATATCTTTTCATTTATAGGCACTAAATTATATTACTTTCAAACAAGATTATAACATTTTTGTTAATTTCATGGTTGGATTGTTCTACGGTCACAATTGATTGAAATTATTTTTCAAACTTTAACCAAGAACAAACGAAACATCAGTCGCCAGACCATGGATCCTGTAAAATAAAAAAAACGTTGGGACTTTTAAAATTTTATGGGATAAAAATTTCAATTACCTTAAAGAAAGGAAGTATATTTAAAAGTAAAAAAATATATATTCCCTTTACTTTTCCATAAGATTTTAAATTGATACAATTTAAACCTGCGCATGCGTTGGGCACCGAAACCCTGTAAATCAATGTATGTATTGAATTATCAAGTTTGCTTTTCACGTTAGGGAAAGAACGGGTAAGATTAAAAATACATGTCACGGTAATCAGATAATGTAGAATTTAAATACGCTTTTCTTTATTTTAAATAAACGTTTTAACGAAAAGGTTTAGGATCATATTCCACAAGTAGTAAACCATAAAAACACGCATTCGTACATAAACACCCAGGCCCACATTTATTTTATTCTCTAAAAGTATTCTAGAACATTTATTGCAAACATTAATTTTATTTAAACGGTAAGCCTAACTTAACTGTGGAATAGGTGTTATTTAATGATATTAAATCAAATAATAAAAAACGCTGATAGCTTTTTCCAAGAAATCCGATATTATAAGGCTACTCTGAACAAAATGTGTCTTTAGTGACCAGGAGCAAAAAATTTAAAATTTTCATTATCATGTATTTTAAAAATTATTCGAGTCATTTGGTTTTTTTAGATAGTTGATATTTTTTCAAAGGTATTTACGAGTACAAGATTTTGTATCTATTGAAAAGAGGCCCTCTGAACTAAAAAAAAGTCAAGTCGAAAAATTTTTATTTGTAAGCTTTTTAATACAAATATTTCTGTATAGATTGTAGATTGATGTAAACATTGTTCAAGTTATTCAATAAAATGACCAAACAGAAGGACAACTAAATTTAAATTTCTGAGTAAATATAATAATATGTTAATATAAGTTAATATAATTTTATTTTTAAATTTTAACCAAAATAATAAACCTTTCCCTAAAATAACCCATATATACCCAAAAAAATTATGGACTTTTATAAAAACAAAAAACTACTGTTCATATTAAATTTTTTTGTATATTGTTAGTGTATGTGGGGGAACTAGATACTAAACATACTAATCAAAACTCGGTATTGATAGCAATCTGCAGCTTTACTTTTCTATTAACAGGAAATTTACCACCTATAATTCAGCTTCGACTGATGTCACTTGATAGATAAAAAGACGTTTATATGTCTTGCAAAACATTAAAGTATACTTAAAACTTGAACTTGTTTAATAACTTTGAGTTCATACGAAGCGATACGAGCTCATACGAATGCTAGGTCAGCTAGGGACAACATTCAAAATGTGCTTTTAATACTATTACTACAAATTCAACTAATACACTAATTGCAAAAAATAAATACCATAGCTCTAATTAATTGGCAATATATAAAAATAACACGTATTTATTGCTATTTTAAAAAAATAGTGTTTAAATCGCCTCTTATTACACGCGGTAAAAGTTAGTTTTCGCATACATTGATTTTTATGTTGAATATTTTAGTGAAGCTTTAACAATATTTCAATTTTAAATTATAAGAATGAATTTGTCTCAAAATAAAGTAAAATAAAGGACAGGTAAACAATTAATTATATTGGATTTACAGGCTACGCCATTTTACCCTTCACTGAGCATAAAAATATCTTCACCAATTTACAAGAATCGAACCATGAAAAAGCTTCCATTAAACAATTTCTGTGAGAGAGTTTTATTTTTTTGTTCAATGGGGCTACATAAAATTGAAGTGTATTACTATGATCCCATATTTAATACCCTAAAATAATGTATGATTGTTTATTAACATTAGATTTACGAAACCAGTAATTATGACTGGTTTTATTAGGAAATTTACCTTTGAAAAAAGCTTTTTTTATGGCATACGCAAGCAGACGAGCTGTCGGGCCACCTGATTGGAAGTGGTCACCGACGCCATCTCCAACGCGCTGCCTACCGTGAGACATAGGGTGTTAAGTCTCGTTTACCCAGTAAATACGCTGGCTACGGTGCCCTTTAAACCGGATCACATTAATGTTTTCATACCACTGCTTCACTGGTATATTTAGTGTTAATAAAGCTATGCAAAAAAACAAATGACACATTTGCATTATTTTGAAGTATTACCTGAAAATCCAATCTATTTAAATTCAAAGTCAAAATTATCTATTAAATTTAGGCTTTATTGAGCACTTATACGCGTCAAAAATTGACTCAGACATCCAGAGAAGAACCGGCATGCCCGACGTTAAGACAACCCGCTTGGTATTTTTGAGTTTCTTCCACAGTGAAATATCTTATGGCATTCTACTTTGGGGAAACGCGGCTGATATTAAAATAATCTTCGTTTATCAAAAAGAGCTATTCGTCCAGTGCACCTAGGCCCTAAATAAGCACTCGGAGAGTTGTTTACTAAAATAAAATAATGACCGTAAGTTCTTAATATATTTTACAAAATTTATTTTATATGCAGAAAAAGTAATATTTTTACTTCAAAATCCCAGATAAAACGTTAAAAATTTAACCAATAAAAAAATTCTAAAAGATATCAAGGAACGTATATGGGTCAAAGAATTCCAACAAAATAAAGATAATGACATTAACTGAATATCTCTAATATTTAAACATAGAAATGACTCACGTGATCCCGACAACAGCTACCAGATATCTTGTACGGATAAGTCATTGCGTAACACTGCCTTAAACCACTCGATACAATAACACTACAACATAGGGAAAACTCTAATCAAACACGTGGAGAGTTCCGTTCTAGGACACAGCCTTTACAAAGCTGTGTCTGCTATATTTTAATACCTTGCTTTTATGCTCGATTGTAGTGATAAAACGAGATTCCATTTTTCGAAGTACCCGCATTAGAAAAAACAAAACAAGTTAATATATAGAATCACAAGTATTAGAGATGATATACATGTGATAGAATACATACTACATGGAATTGAAAAGGTTTTTTTCTCAAAAGACTTACTGTAAGGTTGGGTGTTACTTTTGTGCAATCATTTTTAAACTTTAAGTTATTAGACTTTTATTTATACCTCACTTAAGTACGACCAGAATACAACAAAAACAAACAGAATAGAAAAAATTATATTGATATGAACACGGGCGGCTGTTTAAATTCAGTGGACATTTTAGCTGCAGTGCTGCATCCGATCGGTCTAGCTCTTTAATCTAGTCATCATATTTGCAATCGCTTTTGGATCTCATCCTTGTATTAGCTGGCATAAGGATTTTATGGGGTTTTGGATTATAAATGGCTGTAAAACTTTTGAAATCAGTCCTGTTATATATATGTAGTTATAGTTTCTGAAATTGTCTCGTTAAATAAAAAAATAAACTCTATGCTATAGCGAAGTTCTTTTGAAGACATCGATATGTTTCTTTATTATTCAGAACATATACATTTGTTCATTTATCGATAGTTTTCGCAGAACCTACCTACCGGTGGTAGGTCCCCTGTTTACAGGAGACCGTCTGGTGGGTACCACCGCGGTGCTTATTTCTGCCGCGAAGCAGTAGTGTGAAAACACTACTGTGTTCCGGTTTGAAAGGCGCCGTAGCCAGCGTGTTTACTGGGTAAACGAGACTTTACATCCTATGTCTCACGTTAGGCAGCGCGTTGGCGATACCACTAGTGTTACCATTGCCTATGGGTGTCGGTGATCACTTCCCATCAGGTGGCCCGACTGCTCGTCTGCCTGCGTATGCCATAAAAAAAAAAAAAGAAAGCATATTCTAAGATACGCGCAACCACTGGTGCACTCTATTCTTTCATACACTCAAAGCTCGTTAGGATGGAGAACCGAAACGACCGCAGAGATACGGCGCAGAACTGAAGACTTTCATTCCCATGCCCGATGCATTGATCATCTTACTTAACAGGCAATTGGTTAACCTGCGTTGTCCTAACCAGCTAGAAAACGATACTGATAAGTTGTTGGGTCCCCAACTGATTCGAATCCACGGCCTCCTGTTTCTAAAGCGCAAGCCCATACTTCTAGGCTACGGATGTTTACACTATTATTTAATTTTTCATCTTTAGTATGGATGTTTATGTTTAGTTTTTTATAAAATAATCACATACAAAGTTAAGATAGAAAAGAAAATTTTGCCCAAAATATGAAACGCCGTAACTCGGTATGAAATATTTTAATGTTTGAGATATAAACATGTCAAAACAGACATCGGTACATTCGAAAAGTCAAACGGTTGAATAAGTTTTGATTTGTTATTCACAAAATAAAATTCGTATATTCTTTATAACATGTCTTGTGTTGGATGTTTTGATTTACTATAACGATAAAAGTTTTAAAGGAAGCATTATTTTACCAATAAATATATATTTATAAATTTGAGAATTTAAGTTTTATTTTTTGGTAGCAAGTTGCCGATTTCATACACTTTTAGCAAAGAACAAATATCTTACGAATTATTACATGTTGTCCAAAAAGACTATTAGGTTTAATATTACTAATTTAATAGGTTAAAATGATTTGTCGAAGTCACTGATAACTAATCCAATACTAAAATTTCTACGCTTCCTTCTTGAGTATGAAACAATCTTGTAAGGCCTCTTATAATTTATCGAATAAACATCTACCGTCTTTTACAATATTTTGAGGTTTTTCAGGTCAATTTTATTTTTACATATAATTTAAATTTAATATATAGTATATTAAAGGCCTTAAGAATTTGTTTAATTACATGGTATTATATGCTAGTTCAAATGACTCCGTAAATTTTGTTTATCTCTACAACCTTTTATGCTATAAAACGTATTCAATGACTTATTGTTTTTTTGGCAATTTTGATCAGAAGGCTAGACTGAGTCTTCTGAGATGTCAGACTTTTAGTAATCGCTGCAAAAGCATGGACATTAAACATTGTATGGGGGAAATATTGTTTTCTTTCATGTGTTCAGTGTTGTTACTTTTGTTTGGAATAAAATCGGATACTAACACAGTCCCTTTTATATATTGTTATTACTTTACGTAGCAGTGATTTATTTTACAAAACATTTTAATAGTCAAAAGAAATCAATAACTCAGAAAAAGGTAATACTAACAGTACAAGATTTTTTTTAATGAATGATGTTTATTGAGTGCTGTAGCATATTAATAAAATGTAGTAATATATACTAAAGTCGTGAGCTTCACGGATCATTCATTTAAAAATCATTTTTAAAAAAAAGAAAGTCAAAGCTAAAAATTTGTTAATAAATCTTTAATTAGATTCACATCCTTGAAAACTGTGCTTCTACGCGGCGTATTCTTAGCAAGCAAGTAAGTGATACTTAATTTTAAAATTACTTATAAAAATTGTCCGCTATTGTTCTCAATCCTATAGTTTAAGTAAACTCTTAAAAAGTTTATAAACAAATTTGAGAACGTAAAATTGTGCACTTTATTTAACTCGTACTAATGTACATGTACTTGTATATTAATGTTCTAGGAGAAAAAAGTATTTTTATTTGGACTAGAAAATTTATTTTGCCATTACTAGTAAAAGTGGTAAGTACTCACGTCAGTCCATATTTAATTTATTATTTTTGCACAATATTTCTCAATGCGATATTTATTTTTTTTATTATACTTCCTTTTAAATTAGTTAGACTATAACTTTAATTTATTACATTTATAGTTTAGTAGTATTATAGTTTGTAATCATATGAAAAAGCTATTAACAAAATATTAAGTCACAATAGGCCTTGCCGCATAGCAGTGTACTCAACTTGCGAAAGTTTAATTAATGTTTAAAAGTTCAAAAAGCCACAAAGTGAACTATTACCGATACAAAAGCAATTGTTGCTGAGCAAATATTTTGATTAAAAATAAGTAGCTGAGAGTTTTATACATTTATATTTTAAAATTAAACGGGTTTGTTATATGAATAATAGTAGATAGAAATTAATAATTGTAGAAAATAAGGAACCAATCACAAAAAAAAATATTTGAATATTTTTTTTAAAAAAAACCTTGCAAATTAGTGGTTTTGTTATAGACTTAAAGCAATATTTAGTTTGACTTTTAAATTATTCTTTTTTTAATTTGTTCAATTGGTAAGATAGAAGAAGTAAATTAACTAATTTCCTTTTAGAGAAGATTTTCCTCAAGCAATCATGTTAAATGGAAGCTTTATAATATCTTAAGTAATTTAAATTGTAAGTAGTAAAACTATATAAATACAGTATTAAAAAAAGGATGACAACTATCTCATTTCAAATACTCTGATGTGCACTTCATTTATTTGTGATCATAGCCAGCATCTGCTTAATTTAAACATAAAATAGAAGAAGAGCCTCCGTTTTCATAAACAATACATAAATAATTTAAATTATGTTCAAGTCCTTAAACTTTTCTAAAATCTATTAACATGATTTAGCATGTTCTTTGGAAGTTATTCACAATAAGAAACCTTTTAAAATATGGTTACTGTTTCTTTAAGCATCTGAGTATGTTTACTTTGAAAATGTTAGAATTGATTAAGTAAAAGTTGATTTACACGATCTACTCTAAAGTTAAACTGGTGGTATATCGACTGTGGTGTAAAGGTTGGTGATGCAGGCACACAATGCCGATTTGCAAGATATTAAGTGTTTTATGTATGTTTTATTTTTCTTCTTGGGTATTTATTGCTCGCTTCGTTAGTTTAACAGAGACCGCGTTAAGAATGTGGCATGTTTAATCTTGGAACTTTTATACAGATATTTCACATTACGTGTGATAGCGATTAAAAATTTAAAACGCCTGTTATGTAGTATATACAGCTTTATATACCAGTGCGAAATGCTTGCCTTTTGACATGCATTCCACGAGATGTGGTAAGATTAGTGCAGATTTATTATTTTCAAATAGTGTATGGCTATTGAAACTAAGGTCTCTTGAACTAATTAACATTGAGAAATTAATTTTCATACAACTCGTCATCTGAATACCCTACAAGTTTGGCGGAGTCAGAGTTTGAATAGGTGAAAGGTTTTACAAAATAGAAACTTTAGGTTTTTTTCAGGACAAGCATAATTTCCATCAACCTTAGCATAAATCGCGACATATACAAGCAATTAAAACACAAAATACGCGATTTTATTTACTTTTTAAAAGTCAATAAATACTTACCAAAATGCAACATTTTTTTCAAGAATTATAATATATTAAGTAAATATGCTTTTGAATATAAATAAACATATAATTTAAGCTAATTCAAGGCGTTAATTGATTTATGTTTGATATTTTATCACATTGATTTTATTAATATGTTTGTTTAATCACCAGTTACATTTAAATCATACTTATAATAAACCTATATATGTAAATTTATGTAAATTTGAAAACAAATTAAAATGTTACGATTATTTATTAATTAATTGTATAATATGTAGCGGTCTATAGCCTCAACACCTAGGATATTTAGTGCGCAGTGAAATTTCATTTCCAATTATTAAATATATATAACGCATATGGATAGCAAACAATATATTAATTACCGGACTGAGAAGTCGGTAAAGTTTCTGTTTGTTTAGTTTAAAGTTAAAATTAAAAATTGTTAAGTTTATTATTATAAAAAAGTTGTTAAATTTGAAAACTGTTATGAGCAATTATTATTAGATATGCCGCCTTTCAAAAAACATATTTTAATTCTACTAAAAAGGGTTCGACTAGACGTGATTTGACCCCGTTTGGACATTTGCTATTATTTAGTCTGCATAGTGTCGTTTATTTCAAAAGTCTTTCAGGCGACATGGAAACGCGATTCACGGCACATAAATTACGTTTCCGATGTAATTAACAATGGAGTTTCAATTTATCATCCGTACTCTCTTTCATTTTAAATATATTGTCTTTAACGTAACAAACCCAAATTGACGTCTAAGACACATTTTATGTCCATAGAAAAAAGATTTGTACTATATTACCTTAAATGAAATTTGAGTATGCCTCCTTTGACTTTCGCAATATCTTTGTGACCAACTGCACATAGGTACTGAAAATCAGCAGATACATCAGACGGCGTGTGGAAGTCAAAAAGGAGTAAACAACAAAGTCAAATGAGCAGTCGGGCTACCGCACACGAATCGAGATAGAAAGTGGTCACCGACGCTGAGGACATCGGCAATGCTAGGGGTATCACCAATGCGTTGTCTACATGGGACATAGGATGTTAAGTCTCAATTACCCAGTAAATACGATGGCTACGGTACCTATCACATCAAAACACAGTAGCATTTATCACACCACTGCTTTGCAGCAGAAAATGGCAGTGTGCGGTACCATCCGACGGCCCCTGTAAAAAGGACCTACCGCCTCCGAGACTTTAGCCTATCTCATAGGGTTTCGCCAGTTCGTCTAAAGCTGAAATAATAATAAATGAATGAATAATAATACTAAGTTGAACTTTTCTACCATCCATTTACCATTACCAACAATTTTGTTATGAAAACGTTAACTTATTTTAAGGCGAACTCTTAGCTTCCTTAAATACGGGAAAACAACCGTAGCACCTCATTATTTACAGGATCGATCTCATGATTTAATTTTAAAATGTATTTTTAGTCTTATAAGTAGCGTTTCACTTTTTACTTACTTCGTTCGTTACTTTTTGTTAATCTACTCTTGTTTGGTGATCATATTATTCATGCATATCTAAAGACCAAGCTTAGTGATATGTTATGTCAAAGTAATTTGTGGGGGTTTAATATAACGCACAATATAACGTAGACACTAATGATACGTCTTATTGGGGTCCCAGGGATAATCTGTAACAGCTCAAAAGACATTTTGTTGTGTAATGACACGTGAATAGATGTTTTAAACCTTAGAAATTGCCATAGTTTATGAATTAGGAGAACATCGTCAACACGAAAGATGTGTAATAATTTTATTACTAAGCGACATTACAAGGTCGTTAAATATAATTACAAGTATTTAAAATTGATTAATATTAGCAGTATTATACTACCAAATAACATATAATGTAACATATTAAGGTTAACTTAATGTTATCGTGTGATAACTTTTTCGAAGTCAAAGACAAACAGCTTTATTCTATATGGAAGTACTATAAAGTGTAACGCTTCCACTTATTGATTGTCACATAAACTACCGCCGGTTCGGAAACGGAAACCTTGATCTGAGAAGAACTACATAAGGAACTCAGTGGGATCTATTTTTCATCCTTTCTTCAATAAATTTTACAAAATTAATACAAACATTGAACAGCATGAAATTAAGCCTAAAGCGAACAGTTTATTTCTAGGGTGTGTTATCTATCAAGTAGTAATTACACCACAAATATTCTTGACACACAAACGATCGTTTACAAGTTTTTTGAATTAATTAACAGATATTAGTTGAATGTTTTCCGGGATTTTGGTTAAATAACAGGATGTAGCCCAAAGAAATATTTCATAGTTCTTCTTGAGTTTCGTTTTTGGAAGTGAAAAATAATGCTTATCCCTAGTATTTATATTATGTGTATCGCAATGTTTTGCAAATTCTTTTTTATGTTTATGACTATACATCATACGTTTAAATATGTTTGTGAAGAACTGTCATTGCATTGATTTCGGTAAATATATTTCTTAGCGATTCTTTAGGGACTAGCTTATAGGCTGTTCGAGTCGTAATATATCAACTATGTGTACATATGATAATACACTGACTATATAAATTCAGTAATAAAGTCAGAGGTGGCAAAGTTCCCTTTTTACAGGGACCATCTGAGGCGGAAGTACCGCGGTGCCTATTTCATTCCCAAAGCATTGGTATAAAAACAATACCATGTTCCGGTTTTAAAGGAACTGTAGCCAATGTATTTACAGGGTAAACGAGACTTAACATATTATGTCTCACGGAAGGCAGCGAGTTGATGATACCACTGGTGTTGCCAATGTCAATGAGCGTCGGTGAACACTTACCATCATGCGACCTGATTGCTTGTCTTCATTTTTAGCCAATAAAATAAACTGTATATTCGTTAAAATTGTACGAAAAAGTACAGCAATATTTATAGTCTTTACTCCCTCTGATTTAAATGTTTATAATTTTCTTAATGTACCGTCATAATAATAAAATATTTGTAAAACTTTAAATAATAAGGCCATGTTTATTAATTTTACTAACTAATAATTTTTTATTTAATATTAGGGTTTTAACTTATAACCCTAATTATAATTCACTAATGAACTCATTATTTAATAAACATATTAGTATAGTGATTAATCATATTGTTTCATATAATAACTTAGTTAACTTATTTCTGCACACTCAAGGAAGATAAAAAATCTTGGCTGATTTTTTCTAAACTATCCAACGACAGTCGTAACACAAATACAATAAATATTTTCAAATTGAAACTTCAAGTCTTAAGTTTGAGGCTTATAGACCATGTTGTTGTTGTTGCGTTAATTTAAAATGTTAGAATACTTAATTAAAGTGTACATGCTTTTCTTTTGGCCCTTAAAATATCATTTAGTTAAATAAAGAGATGGATATGAGAAACATAATTATTTTATTTAAGAACTTCTTGTTTGATATAATATTGAATGCAGATTTTACGGATTAATTGTGTTTTCGGGCTCTTTTAGGCGTCCTGTTTATGTCGCTGACTATGATGGAATATGACTGTATCTTATTGTAATTTAAATAGCCGATGGCATGTTAATTGACCATTTATTTCTCTATTCTTAGTTTTGATTTTAATGGTAGCTAAAACAACTTAGTGTGATATCTTGACATGACACCTTGTATTTAAATTTTTTCTTATTATAAGTAGGTCCTAAGTGTGCTACGGGCTAATATTCCTCTCTTTTACCACCTGCGTGGGATTGATATACATGAGGTCTTATACACATTTTTTTAGAAAAGGATATTCAATATGCGTCTGTAAAAATCAGAGACATTTAAGTAAATAATTAAAATGTTAACCATTTTATTGTGAATGGAAGGTTAATGTGTAAAATTTTTTAAACAATGTTTTTAAGTGAAATAAATATTTGTCGTCATTTTATCCTTATTTATCATATGTTATTATGAAATATGTATACGTTTACGGATATATATTCATTATGGCATCACCATAGCTACATTGTATACCTAGTTTAATTTAAAAGTCTGTTTAGCTTCCTTTTTCACAGTTTAGACCATGAAGGCTCAGCATGTATCATTCTTTATTATGCCAGTCAAATTGAAAGCTGAAAACCATTCTTTTTCAATAGGTGAAAAGGAAATAAGTAATGTGAAATAACTATTGTTTATTATTATACACTGAAAATGTAACCTTACGTTATAGAAACAACGAAATAATTTAAAAATGATAAAAAAATTAAGTACTGATTAAATTTTTGACCGCATAACTGTGAAATTATAATAAAGGTACTACTAAATGGGCCGTTACGTAATCCGCTAAATGTTCATTTGCCATCTTTGCAGCTTCATTACAATTCTTTCCCCAAGCTAATTGTCATGAACTACATGCTAATTACTGGCATTCTTGGTATACCACGATTCCTTAACATTATAATAATTAAAAAAGTATTTATTATCCGATAATTATTTCTATATCATCGACCGTATCCCATAAATCTTTAAATTTTATCCCTTTTCTAGTAACGAGTTGATGGTTCGATAAATTCTTATTTTTTTATTTTTGTACAATGGCAGATTTCTTATTTCCCAATCAACTACTAGGTGAAAAATAGAATCTTTTTATTATTGAACTCATCATAACCGTATTGAATTATTATAAAGTCCCATATTTTAAAAAAAATGTACATACTACGTATCTAAAAACAAACGTTTGTTTATGAATATATATAATACGAAGCCTTTACGAAGATGAATAACATTTTAGAACTTAAAATAAAAGCATTGTGTTAAGAATGAAATGCTGCTAGCATGTGAATTTAAACAGTTAGCTCGAATGCTTAAAGGAGAATAATTGCAATTTTATCTTTGTTGATTGGTTTTTAGCAGTTTTTCTTATTTTGGCTGTTATCCAAATTGAAGCTTTTGCTTTTGTTATATTTTTATAAAGTATACATATCAATAACTACGATTGATGATTTTATATTTTCTTAAAAACAAAAACATTTAATTCATAATCATATTTTTTCATTACGTTAAAAAAAAATTAAAACTCACTGCATCATCTGCACGCGTTAAGTTTTAGTTTTTAATGGAAATGAAAGAAATGGAAATATATCTCGCAAAGAAATATAAAATAAGTTATTGCAAGAGACAATTCTATTTCGTTGACTACTCGCGATTACGAGTGAATGAGTTACGTTTAATGTATTTTTAACGCGTCCACAATACTTGAGAGTCGTAAAAGCACCATCCTCTATATTATTAATAATGTACCACTAGCTATGTACTATTAAGATTGAAATATTTAAATGAAATATAGTATGAATAACAAAGCAGATGTAATATATAGATCAGTATTTATTTTTATCAAAGCAACGTCGTGGACTAAGTATACATTAGTAAAAAGTTTCTGTTCTAAATAAAACGCAGATAAAAGGAAACATATTTCTACAAGTAAAAGCAAGTAACTCGTATGCTTGTTCATATGTGTACGTATGCTACTATTTATATGGACAGTAATTATATGAAGCGGACCTTAATTAAGGTCGGCATGACGACTTTTTCTCACTGACTGAGAACACTTATTTGAAGTTGTGCCATAAATCTTTTAAGTTATCTGCTGTTGTGGTTAAATTTTATTACCATAGCTAGTTTCAAGACCGTTATTTACAAAATCTTATTTAATTTTACAGAACAACTTGCATTTGTATTTAATGCTATAATATACTAATTGCTTCAAGTTTGGAATTTTCATAACAATATTAACTCATTTATTAAAGTGTACATTATTTTTACACCTCTTGGATTTAGATTGTTATAAGGTAGCACTAACCATACAAATAATATTTAGCAATTCACCATCCATCCCTTATTTAGCTATCGTGGGCAAATCTTTGTCTTCGAGACGTCCACGCGAGGGAAAGACGGGTTTGATGACTGCACCGACCAACACTCGCGTGCTCCGCTGCAACATTTAGAATGGTCACAGCTTAGTCCCTGCGACACAGGCATGCTCCGCTGCAGCCACGGCCAGCGTCATCGGCTGCTTCTAGTGAAGGCCTATCTACAGGTAAGCAGACTCCCGCGTCTGTTACTCAGACCTATGTGAAGCCAGTAACCCGCAGGACAAGACTTAGGCTCAGGCATCTTGCGGTCTGGGCTTCAATCCTAGTAACATTATTGTCCCGCAGAAGGAGTGGTGATTCACGACCTGTCAAGTGCAATGTCTCCTCTACAGACCCAGGCTTCACAAAACAGCGATTGTGACGCGGCACTACTCTGAGTGGAGAAATAAAGACGAGCATATAAGATACCGACATTGCTTCTTGACATCAAACTAGAACCTAACCTGTTGCGGCGACGTGGGGCCACCTACCTCCTGCAATTTATCACTCCACCTCCTAGTCATCCAAAGGGGATTAGCGTAACCAGCCTCCTTGCGCCTGGACTTATAGACGGCCGAGTTCCTCTAACCAACGGATGGTAGCGCGGTACGAGCCGCTGGAGTCAGAACATCACAATAGAGGAAGACCGAGGCTTGGGAATATAGTGTGGATCGCCCCAAAGGTGGAGTGATATTCAAAGCATAATCTGTGGCTGATGATAGCAACAGATCTGAAGCGATGAATGCATGAGGGCATCCTATGTACCGGCGTGGACTGACTCGTTGATGAGATGGAGAATATATAAAAATATTGTTTTACTTTAAATTTAAGATTTAGAATTATTATGTTTATATTTTCAAACGACTTCACTATCACAACAAGCAGTGTTATACTTATAATTCCCAAAATTCACGCTTCCATTTTAGGGTGAATAATATAAGCATTGGTTTATGTTAGAAACAGAAACCAGTATTTTTTTTTTAAACAGTATTATATTTAAACAGCAATAAATATAATTCGGTGTTTTGTTTTGAATCGGAATCAAATGGAATATTTTGAAACACTTTTAATAATACTTTTACTACAAAGCTTTATCCAATATTACTTTATTTTAATAAGGTTTGCTGGTTGTTATTGTTTTCCCAACTCATCCACAGAAAATTTCTTTTTATCAGGTTTAAAGAACACAAAGTGAACAATGCTTTTGTTTTTATGAACTAAGAAGAACAAAATCTTTTTAAGAGGAAGTCCCGTCTTGTTTACCTGGAAAGGTTCGACGTTAATATATAGTTATATATAAAAAAAACTTAATTTTTTAAAACAATCCCAAATTTTTTTTTTTTGATTAAGAAAAATAGATCTTATGGTCAAGTGCTTTTCAAAAAACCCTTTATCGCCGAGATATGGATATTATTTTTTTATTTTAAAACTTAATGGTAGTCGTTTTGACCAAAAAAAGAAACAGCGCCTTTTACCCCAGACTCCTGGTCCTGCCAAAGTATGCTTCTGACAATAGTTCCTTTGAATATGAATAAATTGCCTATTTATAAGCAGAATGATTCGGGAGTAGTGCATTCTAAAAGAAGACCCTATTGTAAAACAAGTTTAAAAATATATGATATTATTTATTATTATTTACCCACCAACCCATGGATACGTCCAAAAACCCAATGGATAGAGGATGTTTAGAGGCCTTTCATGGACTATCAGAGGCTGAAATGATGATGAATGATGATGATTTATTTGAATACATTATTTAATTATATATTGAAATGGATTAACTTTTAACAAAAGTAAACAAACTACTTCTCAAGTTGAAAAAAGAAAACACACAGAAGGAAATGAAAAAAAAGAACCCGCCTTAAACCTACTTTGGATAAAATTTCGCATAACGTTAATACTACAAGATCCCAAAAAGATTTGAAATAAAAGGGTCATAAGATTGGATCAACAAAGGCCTGTACATTCCGTTAAATGCTGTAAATATAGAATGTTTGAAAAACAACTTTTGGAAAAGGGGGAAAACTTTCAATTCATACCCAAAAAAATGACTTTACGTGATGGACATTTAGTGTTATAATAAATATTAACTTGTGAGGAATATTTTACCCAACTGTATTTTTATATGTCGGGAAATAAAACTTTTAGGGTTTAATTTGAAATCGTTCCATTAGGGCCAAAATTACAATTTTACTAATAATGATTCTTAAACAAAATATGTTCCAAGACTTTTAAATTATACCGTGGGTCGGTCCCGGTTTAGAGAGAATTTTATTAACATAAATACAAATATCTAGAATATATAAGTATAAATTTATTTTGGTTCCAAAATTAAAGTTGTAATTTAAAATAGATTTCACCAAAAATCATAATTGGATTCGACCTTCTATAAACAACCAAAATTACTTTGAATTTTAAATTAAAATTTTGGTTCTAAAACGTATACAAAGGGAAATATTTAAAGGGTTTGGACTTTGCCCTTAATTCAAAGCCCTAAAAAATCGTTCATTAAATTTTTTTTCGAAACAAATTTTTAATTGAATATCCATTTTTGTAAAGAAATTTTTCAATATTAAATTTGTTTTCTTACAAAAAAAATTAGTAAAGATTTAAAAGTTTACTTTAATTAATTTTCTCGTTTCTTTTATCATAAAAACCAATTACCCTTACAATTTAAGTTATTTTTGTGACGAAGGTTTAAGGTTTATAATGATTCTACCATACCTTAGTTTTTGGATTGTTTTCCAGAATACTTTAGCCGTTGGGCAAATCTTAATTATTTCTGAAATTAGCAAAAATATCAAAATATCATAAGATTCCCATTCAACTTTTATAAATACGGAATATTTTTGCACATGGTAAATTTTTTTCTCCTTTAGGGTCCCAAAGATCCGGACGACTCACTTTCATTAATCTCTTTATAATTTTCATACTGACAATGAAAAAGATAGATAGCCCCTCACTTAGACGTTTTTATTTAAATAATATCCATTAAGAATACAAAATAAATGGTATATAAATAATTTTTTGAAAAAAATATTTTATTCTTTCAGAAAACCCTTACAAACATTTTTTTTAGAAAACATTAAAAGAAAAATAAATACATATTTAAATAGTGCGTAGAGGGCATTCCCAGAGTTGGGCTAAACAAAAGTTTTGGGTTCAGTGGCATGAAATTTAAATTGGCAAAAAAAGAAAATAGGAGACGTCGGGACGCCCCGGAGAAGGAAACATCGGTGTGTACAAGTATTAAATAAATATAATATAATTATCTTAATATAATTTTTATAATTACAAATATGATTTATAATTAAGATGTTTACATCATAAATTTTTTTGATAATTATAGGTCAATAATCAAAGTAATTGCATAATTTTTGTTGGAAACGGGCCAAAATGCCTGACTTTTTAAGTAACGTCCAACATCCCAACCCAGATTCCACCCCCGACGTCCGGTTCAGGGTAAACGATTTAAAAACTCCAGAGTTGGAGGTCGAGAATTTATAAATAAAACCTGATAAAAAATGGGGAGGGGCCTTGTCGATTTAACCCAAAAAAACAATATAAATATATATATGTATGCTGTGGGCTGCGGTAAAATTCACCTCCCCATTCTTCCTTGGGTCCAAGAGGCGACTACGGGATGCCGCACATCATTCAGTGGGCCTGACGAGGGGATAACATTCCCCTTTCAGATCCAAACCGAGACCATCAAGGGCAGCAGCGTTGAAGGCAAAGGATCTGGAAGACGCGGTTGCCCCGTTGCCGGCGGGCAACATGGCAAACCCCCAAATGAATGCGGATTCGGGCCCCAGTCCCCGGCAGCCTGCTATTCCGGCTACTAGCGGTCATGGTAACGGAGGGGGGCAGAATCCCGGGATCACCAACAACGACGACTGGACCTGGCAAAACCAAACACGGACATTGAGGCCGACGAGAGAATAACGGAGTGGAAGAAGGAAACAAGTTGGGGGATATAATAGGATTATCCGAAGTCCGAAGACGGGGGGGCCAATCTTTGAATCCGGCAACTTTTTTACACCCGAGGGTGACCAACGTCCGGGGGGTGTGGATTTATCGTCCCAAGTCTCTCTTTGAACTTGTTAAATGGGTGTCGTCAGGTTGCCCCTTTTCTCGAATATCGAAACGGATTGCTGAAGGTCAAAGGTATATGCCCAACATCGAACACCCGATGATGAGGTGGAGGCATGTGAGGACTCTCAGAGCCATATCTTAAACCAATATATGGTGCGTGGGGACTTTAACGCAAAACTAGAAAGACAAGACGACGGCTGGGGGGGCAATTTATAGGGAAGGAACCCGGGGCAAATGCTGGCGACTGGGAGAAAAGGACTCTTTATGATGAACTTTTTTAAAAAGCAGCCCCACAGGAAGTGGACCTGATAGCCCGATGGTTCCGTCAAAACGATTGACTTTTTATGACGACCAAAACGCCCAAAATTTTTTGATCCACAAGGGGTTAAAGGAGATCACCGACTTTGAGGCAAAACAAATGCTTGTTTTATGTTACGTATGCTTTTTATAGGATTAATTATATTGATGCGGACCTTAATGCAGGTCCGCAGACTTTTTCTCACTGACTGAGAACACTTATTTGAAGTTATGCCATAAATCTTTTAAGTTATCTGCTGTTGTGGTTCAATTTTATTACCATAGTTAGTTTCAAGACCGTTATTTACAAAATCTTATTTAATTTTACAGAACAACTGCTTTGTATTTAATTATTTCTATTGCTTGCGCGAATATTATACATTATTAAATAAAATTACTTTACGGATTTAGATTGTGTATAGGAAACCAACCCATACAAATAAATATTTAAATGGCAATTCACACCACCATCCATCCCAGTTAGCTACCGTGGGCAAATCTTTGTTTCAGAGAGCACGAGGGATCTGTGATGATGAACACCTGGCGGCTGAGCTACAACATGTTAAGCAAGTACTGCGACACAACAGCTCGTGCGCCACGGCAGCGTCACAGTGACGGAGTGAAGGCAGCTTCCAGTGGAGCGAGTACCTGCTGTCTACCTTTGTGAGAGGCGTAACTGACAAGATTGGCTACATTTTGAGGCGGGCTTCAATCAAAACTTATTTCAAGCCGCTGAAGAGATTGAATTCCTACCACCTGTCAATGCAATATTCCTCAGACCCAGGCTGTACAAGCTGGATTGTGACTGCAGCCTCTCTTATATTGGACAAACAAAGCGAGCAATAAGAACCGCGTGAAGGAACATATAGCTGACATCAAACATAGAAGACCCAACAAGTCGGCATGGGCCATACCTTAAATCACCCAAACCATTACATCAGATTTGATCGACCACAAATCCTCGCTAGAAACCGATTCTACCAGGATGATCCGGACTATTGAGATTAAAAAACATCAAATTTCAATGAGAAGATGGTTGGGTTCTACCACTTGGGATCCTAATTAATAAATTAAAATTTAACAACTAATACCACTGCTGGCTGTAAAGATAAAATCAGTTCGTTTGCATGAGTCGGAGTACAGATTAAATATAATTAATAAAAACTAAGATCTGAACCCCTTCATCACTGAACAAGACGCATGACATCTCAGTCTACCCGTGACCACGGCCGCTGGAAAGTGTTCGAAACGTCGGGAATTAAAAATGTAAATAAACGCGATAAAATCCGTAAAGTAATTTTATTTAATAATGCTTTGTATTTTGTATTTCATGCTCTAATAAATATAAAACTTTCAAGTTTGGGATTTTCATAACAATTTAAACTGCATTTGTTTTAAAGTTTGTACATTATTTTTACAATTCCTCTTTTGATTTTTATGCTTTACTTTAGCAATGTATACGGAATAATTAACTTACACTAACGATGCAAAAGTGAAATAGATATCGCTGATATGAAGAAAATAATACAAATATGTGCCTTTTTATTTCATAAGGCGGAATGCATTGAACTACTGAAAAGCGTTCCTAACGCTTGATCAATTTCCAAGAAAATTAATTGTATCGCTGACCTATTACTTCATAGTTGAAGACTGTAAAAGGCTTAAATAGCGGAATTGCGATATTTCTTCACAAGCCCTCTGTATGGTTATTGCTCAACAAATGCATGGGGGAGATGTAAAACAATGATTACTAGGGTTACTCTAAGAATATAAGAAAATATTGAACTGTAACATCCTATTATATTTTATAAGGTAGCATTAACTATATTGAGTAGTAAAATTCGGCTCGCCCTTTTATTTTACCGTGGGGAAATATCCGTCTACGCAAATCCGTCCACGCGGGGGCAAAGACGGGTTATAACGGACTCGCACCGACCAAAACCACCACGTCGCTCCCCCTTGGCACCTTAGAAATGCGGTCACAGAAACGCTTTGGCAGTCCTGTGGGACTCCACAAGCGCTAGCTGCCAAAGCAGCTCCATCTCGGTCCTGCGGCCATCTGCCTGCTTCGGTTGTCTCGGCCCCTATACACAGGTAACAGACTCCCCCGAATCTGTTACTCAGGGACCATGGGAGCCAGGGAATCCTAACCCACGCAGGGACAAGACTCCCAGCCCCCAGCGGCGGCCTCGGTCTTGGGCTCCATCGCTAGTAACATTTTGTTTGCAGAAGGAGGAGGGCACTCCGACTACACACTGCACACGACACTATATCGAATGTCTCCTTCTACCACGACCCCTTCACACAGAAACAGCGGTGCGGCCCCACCGAGTCGCGGAGGATAGGAAGAACGGCTTAAGGAATACCGACATTCCTCTTCCTTCGCGACTCCACCTAGGTTGCGAAGGACGGGTATGGCGGCACACCTACCTCCTGCAATTTATCCCTCGCACCCTCCTAAGTGCATCCAAAGCGGGCTTGTTCAGCCGGCTTGGAGCAGCCTCCTCCGCGGCCCGCCTTGAA
This sequence comes from Lamproptera curius, assembly GCA_029286875.1. Lineage (NCBI taxonomy): Eukaryota > Metazoa > Arthropoda > Insecta > Lepidoptera > Papilionidae > Lamproptera > Lamproptera curius. The sequence goes on along the minus strand of JAGSMT010000083.1, from coordinate 111,022 downwards.
CCGTAGGCCGGCCAGGTTCCTCTTAGCTTCTCCACGGCTGGGTAGGCCGCAGGTACTGAGCCGCTGGAGTCTCTAGAGTGGAGACGAGGCTCGGAAATATAGTGTGGATCGCCCTGCGGCAAGGTGGAGTGGTGATATTTTCAGTATAGCCAAAGATCTGAAGCGATGGAATGTATGAGGGGCATCCTATGGAGACTATATTAAAAATATTGTTTTACTTTACATTTTAAGGATTTAGTTATTTTTTATGTTTATATTTTTCTAAAACGACTTCACTATCACTAAGAAAGTACAGTGTACATACTTATACAATTCGCCAACCATCACGCTATCCATTTTAGGTGAATAATATAAGCGAGTTAAGGTTTATGTTACGGAAACAAAAAACCAGTATTATATTTAACTAATCGAGTATTATGTTTAATACGGCGTTAATATAATACATAATTCGGTGTTTTGTTTTGAAGTCGGCCAATCAAAGTCGGAAAATTTTGAATATTTTTTTTAATATATACTTTTTACTACAAAGCTTATCGCAATATTACTTATTTTAATATGAGGTTGGTCTTAGTAAGAAAATTAAAAATTTAAAAGGCTTGTAACCTATTTTCATCCAACTCATCCACAGAAAATATTCTTTTATCAGGTTTAAAGAGAACGCGAAGTGAACCAATGCTTTTGTTTTTATGAACTGTGAAGAAAAAAAATCTTTTAAGAGCGAAGTCCCGTCTTGGTTACCTGGAATAGGTAAATCGACAAGTTAATATATAGTTAGTATATAAATATAAAAACTATAATTTAAATATTAAAACAATCCACAAATTTTTATATATTTTTTGATTAAGACAATAAGTAGATCTTATGGTCAAGAATTCGCTTTTCAAATAAATCCTCTTATCGCCATAAGATATGGGATATTACGTTTCTTTTATTTTTAAAACTTACATCGGCTACGTCGCCCTTTGGACCAAAAGACAGAAATAGGCAATGCACTATTTCTACCCCAGACGGTCCTGTCGGTCCTGCCAGAGTAAAAGCTTCTGACAATAGTTCCTTTGAATACTACGAATAAATGGCTCTATTTATATAGCAGAATGATATCGTAGAGTAGTGCATTCTAGAGAAGACCCTATTGAATAAACCTGAATAAATATGATAGAGGAGTGTTTGGGGAGGCCTATGCCCAGCGGTGGACTATCAGAGGCTGATAATGATGATGAATGATGATGATTTATTGTGAATACATTATTTTAATGTATATATTGCAAATGACTATAACACTGTTAAGCAAAGCTAAACTAAATCATAATTCTATTAGTAAGTTGAAAAAGAAAAACACACTAGAAGGGGATAAGTGAAAAATAATAGAACTCGCCTTATAACCATACTTGTGCCATAAATACGGTCGCATAACCGTTAATACTATGCAAGATCCATAAAAGTATTCATGTAACATAAAAGAAGTCATAAGATGTGGCATTGGAAGCAATAGCCTGTACACTCCGTTAAATACTGTAAATATAGAGCCACGTTTAGAAAACAATTTTTGTGAAAGGCGGGGAAAAGCTTTCAACTTCATGGACCTAAAAGAAATGACTTTAAATTTCGCGATGGTACATTAGTGCGGTGTAATATAAAAACTATTAACTTGTCAAGGAATATATTTTTTTCATTCTAACTGTATCTTGTTATCTCTTAAACTTTATATATCTACACAAAAAAACTTTTAGGATTCAATTTCCCAAAATCGTTCCATTAGGGCAAAAATTACAGATTTTACTCACACAGTGAAATGCTTTAAGTGGTTTAGATTAACGTTTTTTTATTTACGTCTGATAAGAACTGTCATCGGACTAGGAATTAAAGAAAATGCTTCACTGATTGAATTAGTAAAAACCTCCCTGAGAGTTGGACTATCTAAAACAGGTAGTCTAGCGGTGTATTTAACCCACGATGAACTTATAATAATACTCAATAATGATTCTTAAACAAAAATATATATCCAAGACTTTAATGTATACCGTGCGACGGTCCGGTTTAGAGAGATTATGTCATTGAACATAAATACATAATATCTAGAATATAGAAAGTAAATAATTTATTTAGCAGTTACCAAATATTAATACGTCTGATAATTACAAATAGATTTCACCTGTAAAAAATCATAATGTTGATTCGACCCTTCTGCTATAAACAACCAAAAATGGCACTCGGAATTTTACAATTAAAAATTTAATGGGGTCTGAAATACGTATACACGGCGAGAAATATTTAAAGCGGTTGGACTTTAAGCCCCGTAATCTCAACAGCCAACACTAATAAAAATCGGTTCATTAAATTTTTGTTTGTTCGGAAACGTTACACTTTTAATCTGAATATCTCATTTTGTGTGCTGAAATTTTTCCAATATTAAATTTGTTGCTTACGTTTAAAAAGAAAGAGTTAGTAAGCAGATTTAGAAAGTTTACTTTAAATTAATTATTTCTCGTTTCCCTTTTATCATACAAAAATCACAATTAGCCACTTTCATAATTTAAGTTATTTATTGCTCGACGAAGTTTTAAGCGTTTATAATGATTCTACCATACCTTGGCTTTTGTGGCATTGTTTTCTAGAATACTTTACCGTTAGGTAAATCTTAATTATTTATTTCTTACGAATATTAGTCAAAAATATCATAAAATATCTATAAGATTCACCATCTGCTAATTCTTTTATAAATATTTCTGCGATTAAGGGTATGTTTATGTACACATAAGGTATGATACAGTTTTCGTCCTTTGGGGAGTCCCACGGTAGATCCGAACGACTGAGCTCAATTTATCACTTAATCTTCTTTATAATTTATGCATACTGACAATGAATAAAGTATAGATACGCCGTCACTAGGCGTTTGTTATTTACTAAATAATATCTCATTAAGAATACATAATATAAATGGTCATATAAACTAACAAGCCCTTAATAAAAAAATATTTTTATTCTTTCAGAAAACCCCGTACAAACATTATTGTTACGAAAACATGTAAGATGAAAAATATAACATACATATACTAAATAGTGCGTAGGAGGTAGATTGAGCCCCTAGAGCTTGGCTAAACAAAGAAATCTTTGTATGCAGTGGCACTGAAATTTAAATTGAGCAATAAACAAAATGTGAGCCGTCATGGGACGCCTGGCAGAAGTGAAACATCGTGTGTGTACAAGTATTATGCATTAAAGATAATATTATTACAGGAATTAAATATAATATAATTTTTATAGTTATTGATCTTAATATAATTTATATAATTACAAATATGATTTATATGATTAAGATGTTTCACATGATAATTTTTATTTGATAATTATACAGTAATTTTATAATTTTGTGTTGGTAGAACGGGCAAAACAAAATGCCTGACTTTTTAAATAACGTCCTAATATCCCAAAGCCCGAGTTCCACCGCTCTACGACGTCCGGTTCAGGAGTAAATCCGATTTTAAAAACTCTTTGTAGAGTTGGGGAGGCTCTATGACGAATTTATATAAATCGAAATCCATGATAAAAAATTTTGGGGGAGGGGCTCATGTCGAGCTTATAACCCCAAAAACAATAAAAAATATATATGTGTATAGCATGGCGACCTGTCGCGACGGCAAGCGGCGCCACGCCAACAATTTGGTTAACAAGTGAGCCTATAGATGTTTCACATCAAAAAAGCGTCTCATGGTAATGCATGATAATATTGTGCTGATTGACCTTTTATCGTTTATGGTCTAATTGGTCATAATTTTATAAATAAAACTAACAGGGGCACAGTTTTTGTCTTTAAATTGACAAAATTTACAAACCTGTAATGGAATTAAGTACAATAAAATCTTGATCGTGTTACAGTATAAGCTGCAGAGGATTAGAACTTGCTTTATAGGCATTAGAAGTAAATTATCCAAACGATTGTTTTATGCAAATTTTCAACGAAGTTTTAAACAAGTCCTGGTAAAAATAAAACATGTTACATGCATTATTATGTGATTTATATTAAATATTTTAATTTATAAATTGACTATAACATCGATCGTTATTACAATAAAATTGATTGCATTAAATATAAATTAATTACTCCTTCTTTGGGAAACCGGTCAAAAGGCTTAAAATAAATATTAGCGATTTTAAATGCGTATTATATCAAATTAATTCTCTTCTTTACGCAAATACTACACATTATTGAATAAAATAACTTTTTACAGATTTTATGGCTAATAACATCCCGATAGATGCATTGCGTTGCATGAATTTTTACATAAACGATGGATGGTGTAGTGATGGGTTGCCCAGTGTCTCCTATTGTTGCTGACATTTTTATGGAGGACTTTGAGGTGAAGATTTAATACGGTTTTGAAGCCGTAATCGGGTTTGGGATTGTTTTGTGCCTAGACCTCCATATCCGATTTGCTGTGGTTGCTGACGTCGGCCCAGGCGTGCAGGCAGAGGTAGGAGCGGTGGGGCAGTGTTCCGCGATCAGAACGTACATCGCGTCTGTCGGTCGTCTTCGGTACGTCTTTCAACCAAGTTTCTCACTGATCGCCCTGGTATCGAGACCAAAGCGGTCTTTGAGCTCCCGGTTGGCCATCGTACCGGTTTAAGTCGCGCCAAGTTATGAGACATAGGTTGCGTCAACCAACGCAATCGGTGAGCCCCGCGATTGCCGAATGTGCGTTCCACTCCCACCCTACCAGGCTCGGTAAGGAGGCGTGTCGTGGCTGGTTTTGTAACAGAAAAAAAAATTGCAATGTTTATTAGGTCTAGTGTCGTTGTAAAACCAACTAGTTTACGATCAATTTGTCAAGCGGCTGACAACACAGTTAAGCAACGAGTTATATAACAGCCGTGCGTAAACCGATAGCTTGAGGAAGCGCAATAACGCAAACGCACTAACGTCAGCGGTGCGACAAAGGGTTTTATGAGCGCAGGTGCACTCGTCCCGCAGTGAAGTATCGAGACTGCGGGGAATACGTTGCGATGCTGCTGGCGACGCAATTGTTTTTTTGGCATACGAAGGATAATCCGTGAGGCTATTGAGATTAGAAAATATCCAAATTTCAATATAGAAGATGGTTGGGTTTTACAATCTGCTTAGGACCCCATAATTAATAAATTAAAACCCAAGCATAATACCACTGCCAACTGTAATGATAATAATAAGTCCATTTTGCATAGGTGTAATTTGCATGTAACTAAAATTAATATCTGAAAATCCCGCTTCAGTAATGGTAACAAGACGCATGATATCTCACTCTATCCCGTGACCACGGCCGCTGGAAAATGTTTGAAATGTCGGGAATTTTAAAATTTAAAATATACGCGTTAAAATCCGTAAGAAGTTCTTTTATTATATATCGTGTAGAATTCGCGTAAACAAAAGAATTAATTATTATAAAATAAGTTAATTTTGCATAGATCAGGTAGAAGCTAAAATTGTTATTACAATTAAGATCTTACGATCCCGTTTTAGTGCTGGCAATAAGGCGCAAAATCGCAGTCTACCCCTTGACCTCGGTCGCCGGAAAGTCTTTGAAACTTTGGAAATTAAAAATGTAAAATAAACGCGATAAAATCTGTTAAGTCCTTTTTTTTAATTATGCCTATTATAACTGTTTATCTTACACTAGCCTACCAAACAGAGTGATCTTCTTACTTGTTAAACAATTAGATGATCAGTGTACATCGTTTTTATCTTTTAAAGTTTTGGTACCCTTGTATTCGAACCAAAGAAGTTAGTCCATAAAACAAGGAACACATTATTTTTTAAGATTTTCATAAGGTGGAGCAGATTCGTTTGCAAAATGAAGGACCTTTTACAAAATATAATTAAATCATAACAGTCAAGTTACTGCTGCTTTTAACGAAATAAAAGCTAATTAATTTCTGTGAGCCACAGCGCAATGCTGCTAATGAGACACATAAGTGTTAAGTGTGACCTTAATACGTAGCATGACAATTACAAACATTTTGTACAAGTTTTGACTTATTAAAATTTGTAATATTGCAGATAAATTTAAAAAGTAGCTTAATTATTGCAGTACTTTAATAATAATGATAAGAATCTTTAAACCTAACCCTCAGCCGTTTGGTCTCGCCTACCGAGGGCTTCCGTCTGGCTTGTATGTATATATTTTCGTTAAAGCCAGTCGAGAAACTACTTTAAAAAATTAAATGAAATAATAATTGTTATTCTCCGTTTAATCTTCAGCCTTTTGGTCTCCCCTGCTAAGAGCTTCAGTCTTGCTTTGATGTATTCGTATATGTATTGTTTATTATATATTTAATTTACTTATTTCTATATGTGTCATATTTTATTTATTGTTATAACTGTTCGTTTAAGTCAGACGAGAAAATACTTTAAAAAACTGCATAATAACTATTATGTATTATCTCAAATTAAAATTTGTGCAGAAATAGGTTAGAAACGAATTCATGGAGATTTTATCCAGGAAAATTGGGATTTTCTTTTAAATTATTAATTAAATGAATAGCTCCGGAACTATTGATTTAAGATGGGGTGTTTCATAGACAGATCTAAATATCTTGTTAAATTAACGTTATATTCTAATACGTTTATAGTATTGTGTGCATCTGATGTATTTATTAATAACAAGCTGCCTTCTTTTACAAGATTTAGATATTAAGATTTTAGAATACAATATAGACAATCGGAGTATTTTAAATTACTTAGTTTATTAAAGTTATAAAAAAGAACTATAAACACCTCTTGACATATAGACAAATTTTAAATATGTAGGTTAAGTCATTCTACTCTAAACAACAAATAAATTAAAAGAGCCAATAAGATGTGTGTGCATTAAGTTATTAACGCCCCAATCGTAATAAAGCAATAGAAAACTCCTAGTTTCATACAGACGACGACACAATATTTTTTACATTCTTAAAGTAACTACCGCATTCCCTGTGATAAGGTTTCGTTGTGGGGGTAATTTACAACTAAAACACTGTATTAAGTTTTTAAATTTTGCCCAAGTCCCATAGTCAAGACAAGAATTTCATTATTCCTTTATTTATATAAGGTTACTAAGCCTGTTTTTAAGTTTATATCAATTAAATACGCAATTGTTTGACTGAATAAGTGATTTTACTTATTCTAAGTCAAACATCTTTTCTTTAAATAATCTTATTTAAATTGAATATTTTCATATTATCGATAGTCAGAAAAACATAACTAGAATAAATCTATTATATTTTACACGCAAGACAATATTTATTTAACATAAGTCTTATAAATTATATTGAACTGTGTTATTTTTGATAAAGAAAAAACTCTAAATTATTGCTGCCGTTTTTATGTAATAACAGGATGCTAATAGTTTTTTTTAAACCTATAAGAAATATATACTTTATATTTATTATAAGGCTTTTAGAACAGGTTAACATTCGAATTAGCATTTATTTATCATATATAATGCAAAAGTAATTCTGTCGGTCTGTCTGTCTGTCATCTTACTAAACTATTGAACTGATTTCCTTGAAGTTAAGTGCATGCTTACAATAGATTCTAAGAAAGAACAAAGGCTATTAATCATTGCGATAAATGTGGTGACACGAATTGCAAAGGGATATAAGTTATATGGCAATCGTCTCTGTTGAACATAAAACGATGTAATTTTGTGTCCGAATACTCGAAATGAGCCATAATTTGTGTTTTTTTAGCAATTTTGTAGTTTCAAACTATAGGGACGTATTAGGAGTTGGGATGTGGATGAATGTCAATACACAAATTATCTATAAAATTAACCATAAAGCCATAAAACTTTGTGTCTAATGATATGCACTGACAATAAAACGCCTCATTAACATTATTCTGTACTTCAATACAATACAACAACAAATTTATTTCAATACAACTCAAGGACAAATCTCCTAACCTACGCGGACGAAGTCGTAGGTAGCTAGTAATTAAATACAGAAACGGTGTTGGCCAGGTAAAAAACTTTAATAGACGAACAACACCTTAAAATTAAATCACGTGTAGTATTTTCGTAAAGGTATAAAAAGTATGCGTTTTGGAAAAATATTGTAACAAATTTCCTTTTGTAAATCAGAAACATTTTTAAATATAGATTTATCATGCTTAGTTTCAGTTTTTCGAATGTGAGAATTTAGGTTGTACAACTTTCACTTATATTTTATTTTTATTAAACCAAGTGAAGCATAAGAAAAAACAACTTTTTATTCAAACTTTCCTCCCTTAGATGATGGTGTAATGTCATGACGATGCTTAAAACGAGTCGTGAGAGCGTAATTTGTCACTTTTTCCACGAATTGAACAAATGTCCGAATTCACGCAAAGTCTGACGTGTCGTGATCGATTTAGAAAAACGAGACGCTTAGTACTATCTTGCCTTATGTGTTATGCAATAGCATTTATTTTATTATTTATAAATTTTCATACTTAAAAAGTACTACAAACCATTGTTGTCAGTTTTATTAATCGGCTAATCTTGGAATCTCTTCACTCATTTAACTGGCTAAATTATTTATTGGGTTTTGCGTAATATTTTCGTTTGCAAGTTGTTTCTAGAAATCATTTCTTTAACCTTTTTGATATTTTTTACAACCTTGGCCTTTTTTATATATTGGGAATAATGTAAGTATATGTAAATGTGTATGTGCGATAATCCTGATTATAATGCTACTTTACATTCCACGACTGGAGCCATTGACCTCTTTTTACAGATGTGACTGGCACACTGTCTCACCCAATCCTATGCTCAATGGAACATTAAAACTAATGTGTTCGAACATAAGTTTCAACGTTCAATTGAGAATAGACGCAAACATTTATACAAATAAAGATATGGAATTATTAAATTTATACACATCACAATAATTTTTTTTGCTTTTTTATACTTTATTATTTTACTTGTTTGTTAGGTATTTAATCATTTAGATTTTACCAAGCACATGCTTTTAATATTGCTAAAAGTAAATTACAAACATTTCAGTATTAAAGTCAATCAGTATCTTTAAACAATTTATATGGCAAGTACGTTTAAAGTGTTTTCTATTTTATAACTTTTAACGAACTCTCCGCTGTAGACAGCTAGTTGTATGGGCGTGGGTTAGAAACCGGAGGTCGTGATTGAATCCTAGCGGCGACTCAAAAAATTTCATGTTGTTTCCTGGTTAGTTAGCAATGGGCCGATAACCCAATTGTCTGAAATATAAGACGAGTTTATACGTCGGATGGGCATGTAAAAAGTCGTCCACCCACTCCGCATTGGATCAGCGAGGTGAGATACAGTCCAAAACCACCCTAATGTGCAGAGGTGCATCAGGGAGGCCTATGTGAAGCAGTGGACTATCACATGGTGATGCTGATAATATTTTTAACAACACCATCATAACTATATGTCATAATCAGCCTTTATCAGTCTGTCGTCCAGACAGCTAAACATTGGTCATTTTAAAAAACGCCAATACCTCATATTACTTATCCTCATGCTACTCGCCTCCAACCCAAACCGAATACTGCACGGAGATCAGCATTTCACCTTTTTTCCCCGTTAGAAAAATCAAGCTGACAGATTCGCCACCGCCATTAGATTTACCAAGCTAGCTTGAGGGGCTACTGAGATGTCTGGAGCTCCCCGGCCAAGATGAAGCTGGCTGGTACACCTTCTAAAAACAACGGTCTCTTTCCGGTCCTCTTTTCTCATGTCGCTGTAGCCGGGGCGCGGGTATCATCGATAGTCTTAGGCGAACCCTTCCCATGGGCCTTTGCCGGCCCTTTTCCTTAAGTGTGTTGGGACACCTGGACCTTCCCTTTAGGTGACGTACCGTTTTACGTAGGACGGCACCGCTTTTTGAGCCCTATTCTGGGCGACAGACCCCTTTTTGCCAGCCGCCCAGGTGTTTAGTGTCAGGGCAGAAATTTGCGCGTACACCAGTCTTTAACGGCCTAGCAGAAGAAGCTTCTGCGGATACTCAAGCGCTGTTAGCCTCCCTTCCCCTATGAGCGGCTTCCTTCTGCATTCTTGTAATGTATATATAATGTAATGTATAATTTTATTTAAAGAATTTTTAACATTTTAAAGTTTAAAACTACTTTTGGCTCCTTACTAATATCTAGCTCTACAATTCATCGGGTTATGTTTAACAGAGACAATTTCCGTAAAAACTTTTAACCCAATTTTTTACCATCGGAATATGCCTACACATACCCATCCTCGCGGGGCGAAAGACGGGTTATGTGGGACTCGCACCGACTAAAACCACCACATCGTTTCTTCTTGGCGCCCTAGACATGAGGTCACAGAAACTCTTTTGCAGTCTTCTGCGACTCCACCATCGCTGGCCGCCGAGGTACCCCCATCTTGGCTTTACGTCCATCTGCCTCTCTCTAGGTGCGTCGAAACTTACTTGATCTCGACCCTGTAGTTAGGTAACAGACTCCCCTAAGTATGTTACTAAGGCGCCATGAAAGCTAGGAGTACGACGCAGGGACAAGATTCCCAGCCCCCAGCGGCGGCCCGATGTTAGGATCCGCCGTTGGCTCCATTTCGGCCGCAGAAAAAGAGAGATCGACGACACCATGCCGAATATGCCCTCCTGCCATGGCCCATCCACACCGCATCAGCGGTGCGGCCCTGCCGAATCGCGGAGGATAAAGAGAGCGGCCTACGGAATACCGATACTCCTCTTCCCCGCGACTCCACCTTGGTTGCGAAGGACACGAAAGGCGGCACACCTTCCTAGGCGCATCAAAACGGGCTTATTCAGCCCGCTTGGAGCAGCCTCTTCCACGGCTGGCCTTGCACCATAGGCGGGCCAGGTTCCTCTTAGCTTCCCCGCGGCTGGGCAAGCCGCAGGTTCTGAGGCCCACTGCTTCGACAAAGCGAGAGCCTGTTTAGGGGGAAACTGTCATCGCAAAATTTTTTACCATACATTCTTTTTTAAAGTCTATTCTAAGTTTGTACTAATTTTATCGAAAGCGGTTAAATTGTTTTGACAGTAGAAACGGACAGAAAGACACAGACATGCCGACAGACAGAGTTTGATAATATACAGAATTAAACAAGCTTAGAATTTTTTATCCTTTCTTACTTGGTTTCTATACAAATGTTAAAGTTAATCCGACATATAAGAAATGTGACTTGTAGGGGAAAAGTAACGAGCTATTATATATAGATATGTTAGAAAATAACACCTGTAAGATTGATAACTTCTATTGAAATGTCGGTCAAAAATTTCTTAATGCATTTAATTTAATAATTACTAACCTGTTTTTATTAGTTAAATTATTTAATTACTTTTTAAATAACTAATTGTTCCTGAGTTTATAATCTGCTTACATTTGAACGGGTTGTTTTCTTGTTTATTTTAATATTTCAAACGGAATTTATTTTATATATTTTGATATAATTGTTATCCCAGATTGAATTTTTTCCTTTTTTATTAAATATTTACACTTTATGTACAGTAAGGATAAAAAGCACTAAATTCAGTGGCATTGTCTCCCAGTCAACCTATGGATATTTGGAGACGGGTAGGCAAAATTAAAGAAAAAGAGAGTGTATTTTCTTTGTACTGATCTACATACATACATTTATAGATATATTTCTTCAAATAAATACATAAATAAATGTACAGATAAACAAATTGAATAATAAATATGTATAAAAATAATATATATATATAAAATAAACAATCCCCAAATGTATTCACAAACCTTTCATCATATTCAGTCTACTTTATTTGAGCAGGTGTTCTGATTCTTTTGAACTCAATACAGTTTTTAGCCATCCCTTTCTGGGATCCATTCCCAAGTGAGCCATTGGATTTTAAATAATAATGCAGAACTCAAATCGGTAAAAGGATACGAAGACGATTATGCGTTGAAGAAGATTTTTGTTATGACTTCACGAAGATCAAAAGTGAAAATGAAAAAACGATAAAGATTGACAAACCAGTCGACTTTCCCAAGAAACCACAAAAGGTGACAGGATGGTAACGGATTCGTTACTGACGGTATAAAGGCGTTGGAAAAATCAACACCCACAGTGATTTTGGTGTTATAAACAATCCCTAATATCATCAGACAATTTAGGGGGCCTTGGCCGGTCTCCGGATTGATAAGGATTTGTAAATGTTTTTGCCAACGAAAAAAAATTTTTAAACACACAGATTCGAAACGTTGAAAAAATGGAACAAAAAGATGGGTCGATACGGAAGGAAGTATCAATTGGAACATTTTTGGAAGAGGTCTCAAAGGCTTTAACGCCATGGGAGTGGAAGGATCTACAAACCAAAGAAGTTAATTATTGTGTATTGCAGGAGCAGGAAAAATAATAATTTGTTTACAACTCATGATCATTGCGTTACCTGAAAAAGAATCCTAAATTATTGAAATTTATTAGTATTACTTAACTTTTATAAATTAATCATCACCTTATTCTGAAAACCACCTAGATGTGACATTGAAAGTGATTCAGGGCGTGAAGAACGTTTGTTTTATAAATGACAAAATGATTTTGCGTTTATTATTCGCCTTACCGACAAACGCTTTATCGTTTTAGTGTAAACACGATATTGTTTTCTTTATGACGTTATTTTTCAAAAAAAAAAATGAATTTATCAATTTACAAAAACATATGTATATTTTTATTTATTTATTCATATATGTTATATGACAAAGGTTCAGCTTAAATAACTTGAAAACTTGAAAAATAACATGATCACGCCCACGTGTTGGTGCTCTTATGGAAGTCGATGCAATCGCCACCTGGATTTCAAATGTAAGTTTCAATGCAATAGAATGTCTAAATAGATGCTTAATGCGTCCACTAGGAGCGCTGTCGCAAAACTTTTTTAAAAATTTGTATAAATATGTTAATAACGCGCTCCAAAAATGCCTAAAATAAAATTAATTTTTTACTGAAATGTTAACTATGCTAAATATAAACAATTCGTAACCTTAGAATAAAAAAAAGATGGCGCGTAACGGAAAAAAAGATAGCGCGTAACGAAAAAATTTTACACTAAATTTTTTTCCAACCCCGATAAAGAAGTTTCACTTCAAAAGAAAACAAAAAACACTAACGACTTCAAAAGGAAGGAGCGTATCGTAACTAACTTCACACTACTAAATGATCCTAGTACTGCTGTTCAAAGTTATGAATCTTGTATTAAAAAGTTTGTGAATGCCGCATGTCATTCAGCCAAAGTGTTTTATAAATATGCTTCTTGGTGTTTTTCTTAGCAATAATTGCTTGTTAGTTATATACTTATACACATACGTATTCTAAAAATATGTTGTTTGCTCAATATTTTTCCAGTTGAACCAATGAAAGTTCCTTAGCGTAAGATTTTTAATCGATCTAGTTTAATTTGCCTTCTGTGCGAATAGTCATTATATTCTCCAGCCCACCACTGCCAACTCCTGGATTGCCTGATGTCCATGAAGCAGCAGGCAGTGCGTGACTTGCTGTGGGTGATGGCACACGGCACTTGGGGCGCGCGCCTCTCCGCCAAGCTGCTCTTCTACTATTGGTCACCCTTCGACGCCAAGCTCTTCGACTGCAAGGGGCTGCTCTGCAAGTTCTCCAGTGAGCTTACGTTATGGTCAGGTCTTAAATTGGATCGATCATTGGGATACTTATTATCCGAATATAATAAACATATTTTAGCCACTTTACTTGCTTTAAGATTGTTAATATACAGAATTAAACAAGCTTAGAATTTTTTATCCCTTCTTTACTTGGTTTCTATTCAAATGTTAAAGTTAATTCTCACATATAAGAAATGTGACTTGCAGGGGAAAAGTAACGAGCTATTATACATAGATATGTAAGAAAATAACACTGTAAGATTGATAACTTCTATTGAAATGTCGGTCAAAAATTTCTTAATGCATTTAATTGAATAATTACTAACCCTGTTTTTTATTAGTTAAATATTATTAATTACTTTTTAAATAGCCTAATTGTTCCTGAGTTTATAATCTGCTTATATTTGAACGGTGTCTGAAGGTTTTTCTTAGTTTATTTTAATATTTCAACACGGAATTTATTTTATATATTTTTTGTATATAATTGTATATCCCATATTGAATATTTTTTCCTTTATTTCTTTATTATTTATATTAACACTTTATGTACACGGTAAGGATATAAAAACCGACTAAATTCCAGTGGCATTGTCTCCCAGTCAACCTTTGGATGATTTAAAGAATAAGCGGTAGGCGTAAAAAATTAAAGAAAAAACAGAGTAGTGTAATTTCTTCGTACAGATATCTACATATACATACACATTTATTAAGATATATATTTATTCACAAATAAATACATAAATAAATATGTACAATAATAAAAATAATATATATATACAAAATAAAACAATATACATACAATGTATGTGTGCTTACAAACCTTTGATCATATTCAGCCTACTTCTACTTGAGCAGGTGTTCTCGTACTTCTCGTTTGAACTCAATACGAGTTTTAGCCATCCTGTTTCTGGGAGCTAGCCCATTCCACAAGTGAGCCGATTGGATTTCAAATGAATAATGCATGAACTTAAATCGGTGAAGAGGATACTGAAGAAGACGATTATGCGTTGAACGAAGATTTTAGCTACTGACTTCACGAAGATACTAAAAGTGAAAATGAAAAACCTAGATAAAGATTCAAGACAAGCACCGGTCCAGATTTTCATCAGAAACCACAAAGTGTGACAGGATGGCTAACGGGATGTCGTGACTGACGGTATTAAAGGTGTTGGAAAAATCAATCAGCACCAACACAGTGATTTTGGTGTTCTCAATACTATCCCTAATATCATCAGTCACTTTCAGGGGGGCAGTGGTTACACTATGGCCAGGTCTAAACCCGGATTGATAACGATTTAGTAAATAGTTTTTAAGCACATAACGAAAAAATTGTTTAAACACACATGATTCGTAAACGTTAGAAAAAAATCGAACGATAGAGATAGGTCGATAATGAACGAGAAGTATCGAATTGGAACATTTTGGAAGACGGTCGTACAAAGGCTTTACGCCATGAGGAGTGGAAGGATCTACAAACCAAAGAGAAGTTAATTATGTGTGTGATTGCAGGGAGCAGGTAGTCAAGAATAGGATCTATCATTCTTCGGCCTATTTTATCGGGACACTATTTTAGAGGCTTGAAATATAAACAATACAACTACTGTTTGTTAATTGTTTTGTAATAAGATCATAATTTTTATAACGCTAGTTACAGCAAAGTTAGTCTGCAGGTTTAGCTACGCTTTCTTAAAAATTTCCTGCACCAAAAGTTTTAACGAGGCCGTGGTAAACTTCCTCGACATGAACATTATTTATAAAGAAATTTATGCTTGCACAAAGGAAAAAAACAATAAATTTATTTCTTAAAAGTGTAGCTGACTAAAAAGTGACACTAATATTATATTCTCAAGATAAAGCAGTTTCTAAAAAATTTTGATAATATTTTTTACACATACAATGGATTGATAAATACAAAATGCCTGTAATTATTTGAAAACGACAACACAACCTGTTTCGTAAATAACCTTTTGCTAGACGAAACATTTTTGAAATGAACAATAATGTCTCAAGCGTAGTACGTGTGCGCTATATTGGTGCTTGAGTTCAGTGATTGACTAATCATTAGTAATCTTCTTCCCCCTATCCGTTTTCCCAATAAGTCATGGAGGTGGATTCTAATTCACAGCGACGAGTATCTAATGTTATGAACAGAAAGTATAAACTATATTCTATATTTAAGAAATATTATACTAATGTTATTTTAATGCACGTATGATATCATAAATATCAATAGGAAAAATATGATTCGCATCAATATTCACATCTGTATCACAGACTGAATGTCATGGATGTTCAGTTTGTGAAGCTTTTATTAAGGAAATGTTATATACAGTATTAGATACAAATAATAATTATGAGGGTTACTTTTAAAAATAATAAAAATATTTTCACTTTTATTACACCATTATGAGACAAGAATAAAGGTTTACCTTTAATTATTGTATCATCAATTATGCTAGCAATGGTAATCATCAAAGGGAGAACAGAAGTGTTTAAACAATGATGCCCTTTTACGGCAGACATATGCACCTCAGTGGCGTTCTTGGGGTTAGTTTCCTGTAATAAGGACCGACTTTCTATTAGTTAGGCTATAGAATGTTTTTTCCAATGAAATACATTTAACAAAATATATACAATAAACATGAAAAAAAAATTTATAGAGATATTGAGATATAGAGATGTGATATAAAATTCACTCTATAAATATTTTCACTCTATAAAAAGATGATAATAATCATGAAATCAAAATAAGTAATTTTATGAGGTCCTCCAATGGCATACAGAATGACCCCTTTTTTCATGGACTAAAATAAAAATAAAAACAAAAATTACATTTTTATGTTACGCACATGTGAAACCCAATCATATTTAAATAAGAACAAATACAAAAATTATCTAAGTCATTTAAATCTAAATAAATGGATCAAAAAATTATATGCTCTAAGGTACCTGACGTGATTTATTTTAAATATTCAGTAAGGAAATCCTTAACCCGTTATCTACTAATTTACGGATTTTTCGCGTTAGTTATAGATATTTATTCCCGAAGTTTTGGATTCTTTCATGCATCCATGATCACGGGCAGGCAAGTTGGTATATATCTGAATCTCAATGTTTTGGAATAACTGTCATAAGTTTTTACCGTCATTTGTTTCTAGTAAAATTTAATAAGCAAGAGACGCAATTAGATACTTTAATTATAAAATATTATGTGAAAAGAACGGGTGAAATTTTGCCGGAAAAAAATATGACGCTTCCAAACAATATAAGCCACAGCTTCTGCACTGGATGTTAAATCTCTAATATCTTGTAAGCAATTAATTTAACCAAAATTTCATGTATGACACGTATTATGTACATAAAATTAAAATTTTTTAAATTCGTTTAACAATTTTTTAATTAAAATGGCTACAGTGGGTTATTCTTAAATTACATGGGTCACGGACTTATTTTCGACCAATTCTATTAAAAATTTCAAAAATTCAAAATCAAAATTTAAATATAAGTTCAAAAATCTTTATTCCATATAGAAGTTATGCCGAAGACGCTACCACCGGTTCGGAATAGGACGCATTTCTTAATTACTTTAATGTCTATTAAAGTGCTTATTTTAAATTTATTAAAAAAATGGGACAAAATTACAGCTAATAACTATCATTTAAAACAAGAATGAACAAAATCGGCGTACTAGAAGCGGATCAGCGCGGTAACATACACGTATAAAAAAATATATGCTCCGAACTGAGTACCTCCTTTTTTGGGATGTCTGGCTAGTACTGTAAATTTTTGATCCTTAAAATTAGATTGTGATTCACTGCAATGGAAACTTTACACAGCTTCTTTGCATTTTCTGGATATATTTTATAGCCTATTTGTAAAACAATGAATTGAATAGGACGCAATTCAGAAAACAGTTTCTCGTAGCTTAATTGTATTGTCCATTGTATCATTTAATTAATGTGCCATTTTTGTTCTCCAACGATATTTTGAACATTTATTTTTATCATATTTATTTCAATATAAATGGCATGATAAGACAAGTAGTTTAGGACGAAGCCGTCGGTACACAAACCTATATGGCACATTTATTGACAGCGCGTTTAAAAACATGTGTGATTTAGTTGCTATATTTATATCTTCATTAAAATTTGACACTTTTAGGCAATTATTTTAAGCTGTATTTTTTTTGAAGTATTTTCTATCAGTTATTAAATATTGACGGACTCTATAGACATTACTTTTATAATAGTTATTATCGAAATCAAGCATTTATTGGGTTTCGGAAACACGTTTTTCTTTTATTTTTTGAATTTAATAAAAGAAGTAGAATGATAGATACTATGGCTAATGCCAGCAACCTAATGGTATTTCGGTCAAATTTACATAAGAATTAAAAAAAACATGTGCGTCAATATTCCACAAATCATATTTATTAAAAAATTATATTTTATAATACATAAGAAAATATTGTATATTAAATAACTTAATAACAAAAACAAATATATCATTAAATTACATAACTTCAAATCAGTCCGTCTCCATGGAGCATATTTAAGTGTTGACTGCAATCACATAACAGTTGAAACAGCTACCATAACTTAGAAGTTATTTATATTTTGACAAAAACTAACGCATTACAATAGATTGTAATGCGTTAGTTTTTGTCTAATGATAAATAATACGTACTTAAGAAAAATAGCGTTAACTATTAAGACGTGGTTTACACCCCAAGATATCGATGGATAAAATACTAAGAATAAAGGATAAGTTCAACAAAGTGAGTATTGGCAATATGATCAGAGCTTAAAAAGTGAAAATATTATTGAAACTGCTGCTGCTAGGTTGTCTTTTTAAACGCCACCGAAAGTGCAATAAACGAATGCGCATATTTTGCCGCAAGCAGCGGACCTGTCCGCACGTGTTCGCTGCCGGCTCAAGAATTCACGCGATAATTATTGCCCTCTTCCGTCAAGCTTTTGACGCCCTTGTTAGGACGGGTATGCGTAGGTAATACCCAAAGGTAACGCAACCTGTGGGTTACCAATCTTGCGTTTTGTGAAGACGGTCCGGAGGGAAGCCGCAGTTAGAGACAGGGAGATTAACGGCGCCCTGGCTATCCGCAGAAGGAGGCCAGGGGGCCGAAGAGAGGCGTACGCGCGCTACCTTCTCTCATAAAAGTGAGTCCCTGGGTGGCCGTCAAGACGGTGCCCGCCGCCCAGAGAAGGGCTCAAGAGGGGTTGCCGTACTGTTTTCCCCAGCGCGGCATCTAAAGCGACAGTACGGATGTCCTAAGATACCCGGAAAGAAAACATCCGCTAAGGCCACGTTGCGCCGGGGTGACGCAACCTATATTATAGTTGAGGCACGACCTGATTAGTAACCAAGTAGACCGGGTTCTAAAAGAGTGCTTTTGTATTAATACCAAGGTCTCCATCGCAAAACTCGGGAAGTGAACGTGTATTAAGCTGACCAACACGACGCACATCTTCATCGCAAAAAATAGCCGTCCCGTCTCTTATCTGTTTCAGTCTGCACGCCGGAGTGGCAACTCCATTTTCTATGTACGATCATTACATCAACTATGCCGAAATTAGCGTCTGTTGAAATTGGATATGGAGGTCGAGGTGAATCTCAACCCAAAACCCGTAATTAAAAAAATATTTCTGCTTTAATATGCTTGACGACGCACGGAAGTAATTGTTTGATTTCCGAACGAACGATTGAATGAATGACAGTCCCTTGACAGATGACATAACACCGAGCGCTGAGGAGGCGGCCAGTGAGGTTCGAGTTGTCGAGAAGTGCGCGCGCGCCCACTTGTTTTGGTGGAATGATACAAATCGAATACGATACTTATATGTTACAAATCCGATTATATTAGTGTAATCTTTAATTATTTCAATTGTACCTTGATGGAGATGAATTTAGTTAAACACGTGTAAGCTATTAACCACTATATTTTCTTATTTTTGAACATGTGTCCCCTCGCCCGACTACTAACGCATATAATGGCGAATAAACCGTACGTAGCCAGCAAGCTTTCTAATCTGGTGCCTTTATAACTTTAATAGGCTTTTATTTATTTTCAAGTGTCTTTTTTTTGTTGTTAAGATTGGTTTATGTTTTCTAGAAAATATGTTATCAATACAAGTTGTGTTTGCCTTTAATTTAAATATGTAAATAAGCTAAAACACCTTTATTATAAATTTATTTTAGTCGGTAAGTCGGTAATCCTTTTTTTTAATAAATAATTCCAGAAAGTAGTCCAAGTTGAGGGATTGGTGTTTTCAATCGCTATAATTTTAATTATTTTTATCGCTCTACTGTATTACAGTAATAGCATGAAAATACGTAGCTTCAACGAACTGGAGAGGTTAACATCTAAAATTATTCCGTGCTTACATAAATGCCCGAACCCTTTTTGCAATTGAATGTTGCTGGCAACACGAATCAAAAGATAAGAAATTAAATAACTTCAATAATCGATAGCTTGTACATTTGTTTTGCGAATCAAAATGTTTCAAGTTTTCATAAAATATGACATAATTTAAGATCTAGGGCCACTAGTCACTATGCTATAAAAAGGATTTCCAGAACCTCCAAGATGTGGCGTGCATTATGGTTTTACCATCAACTCACTGTTGATAATGGCCGTAGGCTTAGCTAACTTTTACGTCCTTTCATTTTA
Source organism: Lamproptera curius (assembly GCA_029286875.1). Lineage (NCBI taxonomy): Eukaryota > Metazoa > Arthropoda > Insecta > Lepidoptera > Papilionidae > Lamproptera > Lamproptera curius. The sequence continues at coordinate 90,731 of JAGSMT010000083.1, read as the reverse complement.
CGTCAGACGGGGCTTTGTCTGGTCCCTGAAAAAGGCCATTCTCGCACCTTTGCTCCAGGGATATGTCTGGTACTACTTGTGCGTCCTTCTTATGGGCGTTCGTTTTAACATGGCTTGATAGAGCAACGGGGACAGAATATCTATAGGTGGGGAGTTAAGAACCTAAGAATGAGTAAGTAATGAATACTGACACCCGCAAAAGAATAAAATTTTATACTGTGTGGTCTTTAAAGTGATTTTCACTTTATTCCGAGCAATTTTAAATGTCTTATTTGCCGTTGCTCCGTAAATCTGGTGACGTTAAAGGTTTATTCATCATCATCATCAGTCCTGCCTGTGGGGGTTTTGGACCGTATCCCACCACGCTGGTCCAATGCGGGTTGGTGGGTGGACCGACTTTTTACATGCCCATCCGACGCATGGATCATCTTACTTTTCAGACAATTAGGTGATCGGCCTAAATTGCCCTAACCAACTAGGAAACAACAATGAAAATTTGTTGAGTCCCCGTGAGGTTCGAACCCGAGACCTCTGGTTTCTAAAGCATACTGCCCACACAACTGGGCTACGGAGGCAGTTAAGGTTTATTACATACTTCAAATTTAAATTGCTATTTTACAACATTATATCATGGCCGCATATGCATTTGGCCTTAAACGCTAAATTAAGCTAGCGGAGCCACGGTTTATAGAAGTTATTTATAATGATGAATAGTGTAAGTCAATACAATGAGCCGCAAATAAGATAGTGTCCAAGATGTAGCGCGCCTTTTGTGTTTTTTCATCAAATCCGATACCAGCGACTAGGCCAAATGATTTTTGGTCACTTAGTCTTTGCCCGGCAGTCAATTCGGAAACCGATTAACAATTTCGTTTCGTTAATTATTACCGTCTAAAAGGCATTTATGCTGAAAAATATATTTTTTAATGTATAAAAGTACTCTTTTAAGTACCTTTCAAAATAAAAAGGTAAGATGAAGGCCAATAAATATAAGACTTATAAAAGGACCAGGGACTTGAAAAGGTAACGAACCCTTTTAAGTAGTTAATGGCCATTATATTTCTAAACTCAACTGGCCAACCCTAATAAGTGTACGGGTCAAAGATGATGCTCTCTTTAATAATTATAGCTCCAATAGGTATTTTTTTCTATTGCCTATAAATTTAAACTTTTTGTGCTTTCAATAGCAATAAAATTACTCTTATCTTTTAAAAAATATCAAATGTAACACCTTAAGGATAGACGTAAACAACTGAACACTATGTTGATGTATAACCTACTACATCATAGATATGCTTGCATACCGTTAATAAATAAAATACGTTTTAATGTTCCTGTTCGCCCTAACACAAGGTCAACTCGTGTCCTAAATACGTACGTATATTTTATTTTTATTTTTATTTTCGTTTTCATTATTTTTATTTTACTGAAAGTCATGTTAATATTTCCCTTTATATTAAATTAAGATAATTAATTTATTAGTTAAAGTTCATGTTCATTCTCAAATCATATTAACTTTTGCAGTAACCGGTGACAGATGATGTTGGTTTTATAATTTTTTAAACTTTAACTACTATTTAGATGTAAGACTTGTAATTGTGAAACTATTTGTTTGTCCAATAAATAAATAAAAAAAAATAAATAATAAAAACACAGTGACACACAAATTCAATGTATAGCAGATGATGTAGGAATGCAGAATGGCAAAGACTATTTAAGTTATAAAACGTTGTTTTTTACATCTAATAATCAAAAATTATAATCTTACGATTAAAATGAAATTATCAAACCAAGAGTATTATTTTGCTCTACTTTATGTAAAACAAAAATACTTTTGTATTGAAATTGCTAATACGATATTTAGAGACATTGAAAAATAAGATACTACACTAGTTCCATTCTTCTCTTGACTAAGGACAAAATGTATGTGTACTCTCTTAAATTATGCAGATCTGTACTGTACTTTAGTACTGTACTCTACTAGTACTCATGCTCCTCTATCGCATCACAGTACATGCATCTCTTCATTGTCGCACTTGTTTAAATTGCTACGATTTTTGAATTTTCGTTTCTTTTGGGGTTTTATTGTTGCTTTTCTTTCCAGCCTAATTACTGGAATAATCAATGTCACCTATTTCAATAATATATATATATATATATATATATATATATATATATATATATATATATATATATATATATATATAATTTTTTTAATATATTTTTAAAAAATAGACATTTAATGTTTGTACATTTTTGTATTCTATTAATATGTACTATATCGACAAGGATTAACACTGCATTAGATTGATATTCCGGTTTCACATTAAAACTCTGGTTATTTTTAATTAACAAAATTACAAAAAATGTTCCAAACTGTAGAAATTATTAACTGGGATTGGGATTAAAATTGTTAAAAACTGTATCAAGTTCAGTAAAAAAAAGTAGTTACATTAGTTAAATATAATGACATATTTGATACTACCTAAAACCAGACATTTCTCTGAACTTTGTATAAAGTTACGTTATTAATGAACTATTATTACCAGTGTATATTATATGAAGATAATTGTCACTATATCGATTTACATGTAATAAATAAGGCCCCGTGAGAGAAAGGCTATTATATAACAGATGTGTCTGGCGAATTGTCATTTCTAGTTCTATCCTCGATCGACTATAAGAATATGTATGGTTCATCGTAATAAACAGTGTGGCTTTGTAGCTCTCCGGGTCGACCGGACCAGCCCCTCGATCCCGCTCCGCACCTGCGCCTCCGCTTAAGCCCACCCGTGGCCCCCGCCCCCCGACGCCTCAAGTGGCAGAAGTAAAGAAGACGCCAGTCGCCGGTCATCGTGTCACCCGGTCAACGGTGCAGTGTTGGTGTCGGTGTTTTGCCGGTAGTGTCCGGTGTCGACGGTTGGGCGTACGCGCCTGCGCGCAATAGCCTGTTAGCCGTCCGGTCGGGTGGGTCGTTCTGATTTTGCCTAATCATTCAATTTTCCCCTTTACGGCGTTCCAGACACCTTCTGTTGGGATGGGGAACCTTTATATGTTAGTTTTATTTGCCAATTAAACTCATTTGCCACGTTACACCGGAACTAGTAAAATTCTAAAAATCAACACGCCAACCACCCACGGTTTTATTTTCTTACTTAATTACTAGTTTGCTGCAGGGGCAACCTTAGGTATTCACCCTAGCCTCCTAAAGCGCTAGTTCTCCCTTTAACGTTAAGGTTTACACCTCCCTGCTCACTGGGGCGGGGAGGGTGAGACACAACCCCGGCCTCACCGGGGGTGCCCACCGCCGTTAAATTAAATTCATTGCGTAGTTTTGGCAACATCGCCTCCGATGTTGCATTTAACCCCTGGGGCATAGGCCTCAATTTGGGAACTACAAAACAAATCGGGGAAGCGATTGAAAGCCATCCGCATGGCGGTTATCGCCAACGGTGGCGCATCAGACTCGTCGTCCTCCAACCCTCAATAACGCCAGCTAAGCCCAAGAAGGGCCCTAATAGGGCCGCGTCAAATAAATCCGGATGAGTCCGGAAACTCATCCGAAAACCACCTAAAACAACGTCCGACTCGAAAATGGAAGTCGGTAAACGTAAACTCGGACACCGGAGAATCCGAGGACGCAGAGGGCTTTCCCTGCCCATTCAATCGCGCAAGAAAAAAGCGCAAAAATAGGTCCTTCCCGCCAGCATCTCGCCGACACCGGACCCGCCAACTAAAGCGCCGAAATCGTCGGCCCCGATTTTATCGGCCCCGAAGGCCCCAGTAAGGCCAACCCCCCGCCTCACGGCAACCACAAGCTGTTCAAGGGCCGCATCACGGCCCTCGACATCTCTGCCTCTCAGCAACCCGCGCCCGCTGCCCACAGCAAGTACCGGTCTCGCCCAGAACAAAAAGCCACCCGCCGGTCTACATGGGTCGAAGGAAGAAGTGGGCCGGAACACGGTGGCTTTGTCAATCGTGTCAAATTCATTAATGATTTCCGCTAGTGGGATCAAAATTCCAGTTAGAGACGGTGCAAAGCCACCGCGATGTCTAAAAATATCTGCTCGAGAAACGGTATTATTATCCCATTCGCGCTCCCGGAAGGCGCGGTCCCTTCGGAACAGTGGTCAAAGGACTGCCGAAGGAACTTCCAACAAAAAATCTTCGACTTCATCAAGGGTCCGGAGAATATTCCCATTATTCCGCTCAGAGGCTGTTCCATCCCGCGGACAAAAAGGCCTTATAATGTCTTTCTGACGCTCGAACGCTCTCAAGAGGGAAGAAAGTTTATGATCCAAAACACATAGCAAATCCATGCATTTCGTTCTTTCGCCCATTCCGAACGGCCTCCAGGGCAGTGCCACAACCCTTTTATTCGGACACCGGCCTTTCCACGCACGACCCCCGTTGGCCAGAAGTGCCTGGGGAATGGCACCCCAGACGCCCCGACCTCCAGGGGAAAGTCCTAACAACGTACGAACCGCCGGCGGCGTAAACTTCCAAAGCCGGGCCACCGGCCAACTATTTGGGGTGCCCTAAGGCGCCAAAAGCGGAACCACCTCCACCATCCACCACCCCCAAACCCCACCGGTTGCCATCCCTCCCTCCTTCCCGCCCCCTCCGGCCTGCCCCCGGCGTGGCAGATTCCCAGCGCTCCGCGTGGCCCCCAGCCAGCGTGGGCAACCGGCCCCGCAACCTGCGCCAGCGCTCCGCGTAGCGCCGCACCGCGCGCCGCACCCGAAGGCGCTCCGCGGCCTTCCCCAACAATAGCCATAGCAATGGCAGCTCTGGGACCTTTAAACCGAGTTTGGTTTCGGTAGACTTCGCGAAGTCGATGGCTCACCGCCGAGTTAGATGCCACCGTTGGCCCACCGCCCGCAGCTTACCCCCGTAGTCAGAAATCTAATCGGGCTTATTCTTGGGGAACTAAATGGCTACCAACCCACAACTATTAGAAACAACGGCCCGGGCCGCGTAAAGCCACGCGCTTCAACTTAGTCTTTTTAACGCAAACGGTCTCGCGAAACAAACGAAAGTAAAAATTCCTTCGCGAAAACGACGTAGACATTCACCTGGTGCGGGAGACATTCCTAAAGCCCGGAAGAGGAGATCCGAAGATAGCTAATTTTTATCATAAAATGACGGGACCGGCGCTTCCACGGCGGCACTCTCATTTTTATAAAAATCACTACACTGCCGGTAAAATCGACACGCCGTCAAATCTAAAGCATTTAGAAGCCTCGATTGTGGGTTAGCCATGTCCGGGTCACGCGCCGATTCAATAGCTTCGGTATCCACCTCGGGAACACCGCATGCATCACTCAATCCCGATTTCAGACGCTATTTCCCAAGGAACGCCGTCTCCTCGCCGGCGATTTCAAACCCAAGCACACCCGATGGAACCATACACCACAAATCCGCGGGGTCTGGCATTGAACGGGTTATCTGACCAACTCCAATTTCGGTGTGGTTGCGCCGTTGATGCAAACCCTTCCCCACGTAAGTGGGACAACCGACCGGATTTTGGATATTGCTATCGTAAAAAACGTCAATCTCGCTCTTAGAAGCATAGGGTCATCGATGACCCTAACCTCAGACCACCGTCCGTGCTCTTAAAGCAGGAGCAAATCACCAAAACACAGTTCTTAAAGAACTAAATCGACGGCAAAGGCTAAGTCACAGCTAGACTCTACTAGCTCCACCTTTCGAAACCTTCCCCAATACCTTAAACTGCTCGACTTAATCTTTCCATGCGTTCACAAGTCATGTCCAAAGTGTCGTCCCGAGGTCTCCCTCGAGGCCAAATCCCGGTGGAGGGAAAACCCCCTGGGCCTTGAAAGACATCAAGGACCCTCTTTGCGACGCAAAAGAGGGCCGCGGTTCCGCCCACGATTGGTTTCAACCAAAGGCGGAACCGAAACGGCTACGCGCCCGCGGGCATGGTAAGATGGCCGGCGAATTCAGGGAAGGATCAATTGGGATCCCGATCTGGAAGCAATCCCCATGGCCTTCTGGCGCATTCCCCAAAAAGCCTCAAAGGCGGCGGCAGCCATCCAACTATCCGCCCTCATCCAACCCGACAAGCCCACAGCGTTTCTCGATGGGAAAAAGCCCGAAATGTCTGGCCCGATGGTCTCCGGGGCTCCAATGCTCGCCCAGCTCACAACCGGTGAGGCCGCTCATCTCCGCAAGGTGAGGCGAGGTTGACCGGTTGACCATCTACCCACGCGACTACTCACACCCGTAACGGGAAAGCGGTCGAATCGTTAATCAAAAAGCTTAAACCACGGAAGCCCGGGCACCTGGCATATCAAACCGCGTCATAAAGATTCTTCCGAAACTCATCTCATCAACCCCTGGTCCTAATATATAACCCGGCTCTTTAGGTACCCAAACCGGAAGGATGCAAATTATACTTCCTCAAACCAGGAAAAACCTCCCAACCAAACCTCCTATCCCCCTTGCCTGGGGCTTCGGGAAAATCTAGAAAGTTTTGCCCGCCTCAGGACTTTTAAGGCAAGGGCCCAATCCAGTCAGTTCGGCTTTCGGGCTAAACATTCTTCCCATCAGGTGCACCGCATCAACCCACATTAAATCCCATGACACGGGACACACAGGGGCGCTTTTTCTCGACGTGGCGAAAGGCGTTCGACAAAGTTGGGACAGGCTTTCCCGTTTATAAGCTCCGTCTTTTCATCTCCATCATCGGACTTTCTCTGGGAACGAACGTTCGATACCGCTCGGGAACAAAATCAACCTCACCCTATAGCCGGGTACCCAGGCTCGTGTTGGGCCCCCCATTCACCCTCACACCAACACTCCCTCCAACTATAAAGTTAGCACCGCCTTGCGACGACACATGCATTTTACATCCGGCAATGTCCTATCTCCATCCAACGCGTCTCCAAGTCGCAAGGCGCTTCGGCGTGGCGACGGGATCGAAATTCCCATCAAAGCGCGGCAGTCTTGTTTACCAAAAATCCGCATCCCATCCTATCCACTCCTCGACCACCCAATTCCTGGTCCGTCAAATACCCGGGGACCCTCGATAAATCCCTCAGCTTCGGCCCGCCATCAAACGGGTCAAAAACAGGCGGTACGTCCTGGGTCGCCTATTCCCGTTAATCAATCCCAAAACAAGCTGTCTCTGCGCAACAAGGTGTTGCTATACAAAACAGTTATCCGTAATCGCCACGCCGTCCGGTGTTCGCCGTAATCAATATCCCAAAACTCCAAGCTCTGCAAAACAGGTTCTCGCAGGGACGGGTGTTGCACTGGTGCTGCCCCGCCTGCTTGGGACCTGGTTCCCCCATTCATAACAAACAAGCATCTATAAATTTTTCGCTCCCCGCAACATCCGAATGGCTGGTACTAACGCCCCGATTATACCAAAAAGTTCATCCCAAACCAAGGAAACACGTTGGGGGCGACCGCGCCATATCCAAATGGACGCGATATAACATGCAAGCCTGTTAAATGCTTATCAAACACTTTTTGCCCTTCGGTCGAGGGAAAACGCATCTCTCACCGATATCGGCCCGTACCGGGCCGATTTTCACCCCCTAGATGACGGTTTAAGCAAAAATTAACATTCCTAAAGCCTGTCAGCCGGGGTTCGGCCCCCGGGCGCCCTCGTGCATGTTGCTAACGGGTTAGAAAAGGTAAAGCGACAACCGGCGGGGTTCGGCCCTCTGGGCACCCTCGATTGATCCGGGCGGTTTTAAAAAATAGTGGCGCCCAGGCCGGGTCTCCCCTCTGGGGACCCTCGGCTAACCAACAAATTAAAGGTGAACCTGTACCCAAGTTGCAACCCCTATCCGCCGGTTGTAATGGTTCCTCCCCAACGGATGCCATCAAATAAACGTTCGTAATTAAATCTACATTTAGACCTAACGTTTGTCAATATCTATTCAGTAAAGTTTAAAAAAATGCGATAATTTTTTTTAGAAGCATTATTTGTTGTTAAACATCTAATGTGAATATTTACCGAAAACGGACTATACGTCGACTCAAAAAGTCGACCTCATTGTTCTACTAAGGTTATGCTATGTTAACGGTAAATACTGAACAAATCTATATTCTGTGCAATAACCTGTGCGTTGTATACAATGCACTAAACATTTCTATAAGATATTTTGTTTGTTTGTGTTAATATTGTGTAATAAGTTAGTTAGTATTAATTGTAAATACACCTTGTTTTTCGAACTGTAGTATTCGGATATTAGGACCATCGAGGTATCGTGTTGGGACCGCTCCTGTGGAGTGTTTGTTTTGATTGGGTTCTATTTGGTGGCAATATGGAAGGTGTCGACAACACTTGTTACGCGGACGACAACCTTGTCACCGCCCGTGGCACTAATTTTCGCAGGGATGCGATTCTCGCCACTTACGGGGTCTCTCGAGTCATTGGGCTTATGTGGGCTAGGACTAGAGATAGTGCTTGAAAAATCTGAGGCCCTATACTTTCAAAGGCCTCGGGACGCGCCATTTGTAGACGCTCATCGTCCTTTCCCGCGTCCGCGTCACCGTTAAATCGAAAATGCGATATCTCGGCCTAGACCTACACCACCGATGAAGGTTTAGCGCCTCGCGCCTAGAATGTCACAAGCAGCGGCAGCTCTAGGCAGTCTGCTCCCCAACTTTAGTGCTAAGTGCCAGTGAGACCAGCAGCTCCTTTTGCTGCATGTACTCTGGAGTGATCAGGTCCATGGTCCTGTACGCATTCGCACTCGTGTGGGCTGACACCTTCTAAAAGAAAAGTACTTTGGTACTGTGGAGATCCCAAATTGTGCTGGCGATCTGAGCCATACGGGGCTACCAGACCATTTGCGGCGAAGTAGCGTTCCTGTTGGGTGGCTTCTTGGCCTGGGATCTAGATTCAGAAATCCTCTCGTCATTGTTCTTCTGGTGCGAGGAGGTGAGGTCTCGGGGCTACAAGTCAGCCCCAGAAGAAATAAAAAAGCAGTAATACAAAACAAAAAAAGAAGAAGAGGAGGGGTGCAAAGATTAACTGCGCTCCCTTGCTTTACACGACTGGGAGCACGGAATTTCGTCGAACGGTGGAGGTCATACGTCCCGTATTAAAGCGGCGGCTAGAAAAGTAACACGGTACCATTCCGCGCGACACAGGTTCTCTCGGGTGTCCGTCGTCGACGCGGGTTGTGTCAATGTAACTAAGCCAGTTAACATAAGGACTTTCTTCGAGGCTGAAACATACTGATCCGAAACGAAAAAAGTATGTTTCGATAAGTCCGGTGTAAAACAATTAGTTTTTAGACTCATAACAAAAGTGCTTAATAGCTTTTTATCACGCGTTGATTCCGTCCTCGTTTACACTTTTGGCATTCTTAGGTACAACTAAAAATAATATATAATTGTTGTTATTGTTATAAATATTTGCCATCTCAGAAAACTATTAAAATAATTTAATAAAGTTATTTTTACTAAAAATAATTTAATAAAGTATTTTTTTAATATTAACTTTATTAATTAAATGTTAAATAATTAAATATAGTTACTTTAAATTTAGTCACTTCTGGCAATATTTAGATTAATATACGCTTCTGATAAATACAAAAAGATAAATATATATCATTTCGTACTTGTAGTAATGTATTTGATTTAGATTTTGTTTTGACCATATTAGTCCATAAAAGCAGTTCTGAGGAATGATAATAGACTATGTTGGTTAAATTTTTGTAAAGGCCAGAATAATTCATTTGTTAGCGACTTAACAAAGCTCTTGGGAGATACCATAATAGTTCAGGTCAGGATTAATTTGTTCAGGGAATACATAAGCTGGATATTTCACAAAATTATAATATTTCTCAATTTATTGCTTTATATATTATAGTAATAATTCACGGATAGGTAGTAAAAGAAACTAACAAATTGTTAATATACAGACAGAAATTGCTAAGTTTAAGCATTATTCTGCCTAATAAATAAAAAAATTTAAAACATTGACTAAAGCTTTAGTTTTTCGTATCTTTTCAACGTGAAGAATAGTCATTTTCACATCTGAAAATAACTGCAAAGCATTATTTATAATTTTCATTTATTAATACTATCTAGATAAACCGTATGATCAAAAGAGAAATGCTATTAGATGCATTATTTAAGACCATTTTGATATGTTAAAATATAGGAAATAAACATTCATATATTTTCTAAATGCTTATCTCCTGCTTATTGCTTATTTTCTTTGTGACCGGTGCTAGTGCTAGTTAAAATATTAGTGTGTTAAAAGGCACAGTGTTTCCGCGGTTTATTGCAGACGTGTATACTCCATTATAGCTACAGCAACACTTAAAAGGATAGTTAAAACTGTTATTACCGTGCACTATAATAAATTTATAAATAATATATTAAAATAGTTACCGTTTTCAAAACAATCGAGCATGAAAAGCCAAACAGCTTTAATGTCGGGTTAAGTACACGATCTTGTCAATGGGATACACTGATATAAACTTTGTTCGAGCCCGTACCTGATGCCTAACGTTTGAAATTTTGTTAATATTATTACAAAAGTAGTTGAAATGGTATAAGGAGTGTAGAACTTAGTACAACTTTGATCTTCGAAAAATAAAAAGGCTAAGTGGAAATTTAATTTACATTAACAGAATATTTTAAATTCATACTTTCTTACGTTTAAGCGAATTCTAAACATGATCAAATAAAATATCTAACTGATTATATTCCCGACGATCAAATATATCAGATTCAGGTATAAACAGGGTGTACCCCAAGTTAATATTGTAACGGGTTCTAGTCCGATGTACATAAAAACGAATGGTTTAATCCTTTATCTGTGTTTTGTTATAGACATAGACATTCTTGTCTATGTCTATAAGAAAATGCTTAGCTTTCAATGTGACTTGTTGGTTCCAAACATACGGGGACAAATCTTACAGTTAATTCGTATAACTATATTTGTAAGCGGAATAGAACTTGTATAAAGGTATTGTTGTAACTAAATGAAAGTAATCATTTCCTTTAAGTCCAAGGGATTAGAATCATCATCAGCCTGTGATAGTCCACTGCTGGACACAGGCCACCCATAATACCACCACACTGGTACGATGCAGGTCGGTGGGTGGACCGACTTTTACTTTACTTGCCCATCCGACGCATGTATTATCTTACTTTTCAGACAATTGGGTGATCGGCCCAAATTGCCCTAACCAACTAGGAAACAACAATGAAAATTTGTTGAGTCCCTGCAGGATTCGAACCCATGACTTCCAGTTTCACTAGGCTACGGAGGCAGTTCATACCACTAGGCTACGAAGGCAGTTATAAATAGAATAAATAGTTATAATAATTGCTAGAACTAGTAAAATGAGACACACAAAAATAAGGTAAATAAAGTGAACAGAGTCTTTACAATAAGCAAAAAAGGATTAACGCTAGGTTGAACAATCAACGGTTGTTCTATTTTTCTTTCTTTTCAAAACCCTAGAAAAAAGAATTACTTTTGCAGCTTATTAATTTTAACTACACTAACCCAACTAAGGAATAGATAAAGTAATACAGATTGAGCTTGGCATCTAGCATGCCTTTCGGAGTACCCTCAACAAAAGTGAAAACACGAGGATTTCAGAGATCAGGTCACGATAGAAATACAAGATTATCGTTACCTACTTTCCCGCGAGCAAGAAGCAGCCATAGGATTTTTATAAGTACATTTTCATAGTTTGGGTTACTCAAGATATATATAAAATCATAAATGACTTATTTATTCAATAAAGTTAAAGTTTGTCTTTCCATACTTCTTTCTTCATTTCAACAATTTTATATATTTTTAAACTTCTGCAGCATTCTAATCTAGCACGCAAGTGTTTAGTCCTTAAATGTGCTTCCAAATTAATAATTCCACAATCAGTCACGAATTTTAATTTTTTGGGGACGATGTCTATTTGCCGCTATTATTAGCTTAAGTACAAACAATAAGTTAAACTATATGACAAGACAATTTATAGAAATGCAAAATGAATAAATTATGGAAATAATAGAGAAAAATATATTATAGGCAAACTACTTAAAAATACTTTTTCATAACAAAATTTCTGTATAGAAAAAAATATTACAACAATAATACCGAAATTTCTATTGATGATTTCTATTGATACGTTTTCGATCTACTTAAGAATAAGTAATTCATATATCAGCCAGGCAATAAAAACGGATAATAACATGATTTTTTGCGCCATATCTCAGAAATTTACATCTCAGAAACTTCTTTCAACGAATGACAATATGTTGAAATATCAGAAATTTACGTTATAACGAATGCTTGAGTTTTATATAATTATTGTTCTATAATATTATTGCAAAAAGAAAGTAAATTAGATTAAACTACATTTTAAACACACATGTTTATGTTAAGAAAAAATCAGAAAGTAAATAATATAAGAATATAATAATTTACGTCTTAATGTATATTTAAAAAACCTAATTTATGTACAGAATAATATATAAGATTTTCTTGGGCATTTTGATGCATATTACGTAAATAATAAAAACAAGCATAATTTAATTCTTCCACCACCTACACTGCAAAAATTAAGTAAATCTTTTATGGGCTAATGTATACGCTTTCACAACAAAATCTTAAGATACGTTCTGAAACTGAATATATAACAGGATGTTACTAATATTAGAATTTTAAAAGATGGTAAAAAGACCCGTTGAGTTTCTATCGCCGGTTCTTCTCAGGTCAGAGGCAACCGAACTAGTGGTAGCGTCCATAAAACTCAATAAGCGAGTGTTATACTTCTTTATTGAATAAAGTTATTTGTATTTGAACACGTCATCGATATATTTTTATACAACATCATCAAATCGGTAGAAAAGGTAAAAGAAAGCTATATTCAATGACTTTTCCCACAATCTTTAAAATGCCCTATGCTTCTAAGAACTGTTTACTTTACCTAAAATGACATTTGTCAGTGTCATAAGTGCAGTCTCTAAAAATAATTGTTTTAAGCCTGACCACTAATGTATTATCGCAAAAATTAACCAATCTGCTACAAGATTAGTTTATGTTCCAGCTTAGTCGATTTTTCAGTCGAAATAGCAATGCACGAAACAATCATCTTCATCTTCTTTATCATTTTATCTTCAGGTCTTTTTTGATGAACGCCAAGACGGCCTATCTTGTTGGCGTCCATTAAAAAGAGTTGCTCATAATTGCTACGCTGAGCAGTCGGAATGGCAATTGACTAAATGCACCGGTGATGCGTATCTGTTCTATAAGAATACGTCAGGAAACAGTGTTTAAACTTTAATATAAATAGATTACTATATATAAGATTAGTATTAGTTACTCATTAAGGCCGTTTATATCATCAGAGACAGCTAATGAGATTTCAGCGGGACGTATGCAAAAATCTTCCGTGTTATTTACAAATTTACTTATCAATGAAATCAAATACAAAGAATTTTATAGATTTATAACACAAGTAAAATTTTAAAATTTAAAGTTGTAGAGCTTTTAATAATTTTAGGTTAATGAATTACGATGATAACTTAAATTGTACTACAAATGTCTGTGCTAAGAGTATATAGTTTACTAGTCCTCAATTATTATTGTTTTGTTTAAAGAGTCCCTGCTGTGTCTAAAGAGCCCCTGCTTTAATAAGCATTTTCGTTAACAAGTTCGTATTTTTTTAATTCTCTGATATAATAAAAAGTTTAACTCTATTATTAAACTGACTTAAAAGGCCTGCAAATAAAGATCGTAAGATAATTTTAAGTGAAACAATTCAACTGCTTCAATGAACTTGCAACAAAGGGTAGAATTGTAAAGATGAAAGTAACATCTTTCATTAAAATAGACTAAGTTGTTTGACGATGAACACAAGAACGCCTTTGTTTTAATTTCGGAACGTTGTAAGCTTTTCTTATATTTGCAGTTTTTAAAATAAAAAAACATGTCCGGCTTTACTAATATCGTATATCCGACACTAATTATTTCTAATAATACAACCTGAGTGGTTATTATTAATGGATTAGCTTTAGTGTACAATTGAAAAGGTAGTGCTCTTAAATATTTTTACAGAAAGAAATATTAATTAAAATATAAAATTAAAATAAAATATGCATTAACGAATCAAACACACGCAGTTCTGAAAAATTGTACCGTTTTTAAACTGAAAACTTAATTATTTCTTTTACCCTGAACGTTTTTATTAATAGATTCTTAAATAGCTTAGTCAAAGTTGCCATGTTTGTTTTTTTGCACAGCAACTTAGCGGTTATAAGAAAAGAAATATATTTTTATTACGAGATACAGTCAGCAACAGTCTTGTTAACGCTATTCTCGGTTCCTTTCGACGTTTCCGATAAAAAACCTAGACTATAGTGTTTAAAATACAATCTTTTCCAAAAATTCCTTTGAATGTACCCGTATAAAGGAATGAAAATTATAGAAAACGATTTATTTAAGTTACTCAATAAATGTTATTGGTTGGTTATAAATTATAATGTATTTCAGGATAGTCGTTAAAAATTAAATTTCTTGAGGTGCCCCCTAAAAAGCTTCCTTTTGATGAAAAAACACTGGAATTTTTTACTTTTTTTATTTTTTTATGTCAAGACAACACGTAACTGAAGATGATGCAAGTTAATCATGTTTTTTTTCGTGCCATGTACACTATACTGGTTTGTATCATTTATAACATAAAATTGAATTATTTGTTAACATTGCTACGATTAAGCAATGTTAAATAATTAAAGCTGACATGTTAAATTACTACTCCTTTCTCATTGAGATTTAATGGATTTTCCGCCGTCTGCCACAGGTTTTGTGCCTTTAAGCGAAATTTACCACCTTCGTTTTCCAATGAACTTTAAGTGTAATGCTATTTCCTAATTATTATACGAGAATTTCCCACAAATTAACTACTAAGTATATAAAAAAGATAAATCCTTCATAAAGATATCTAAACCAAAACCATTTATATTAAACTTACAGTGTATCTTCGTATATTCTGCAATGATTTACTGAAACGGAAACGACTCTTGGGTCCCATAAACAACAGTAGTAGAATATAATTATAAAGGTTACATCCAGTTAGTATTCTCTAAAATTTCCTAATATCATATTTTTTTTTTTTTTTGTTTTCACCCACCAACCCACATAAGACCAGCGAGAGATACAGTCCAAACCCCCCTAATGGATAGGAGTGTATTAGGGCAGGCCTATGTCTAGCAGTGGACTATCACAGGCTGATAATAATAATAATTGTAATTTTCCTAATAACACCTTTTTGACACTTACACTGTTTCGCTAAAAAGAAAATATTACCGAAAAACTGTAGGGGTAAGTTCTGAGAGTTATTCAGATTTAAATGGACTATAATTAAAATCTACCATCGTGATCTAGCGGTATTTGCCTTTGCTTTGTTAACCGGAGGTCGTGGGTTTGAATCCCGGGGGAAACCACTTTGCGTTACCGTTGTTTTCTTGTTGGTTAAGACAATTTCGGTTGATCACCCAATTGTCTGAAAAGTGAGATGATCCGTGCTTTGGATGTGCATGTAAACGTTCGGCCCACCCACCAACCCGAATTGGATCAGCGTGGTGGGATACGGTATAAAAAAAACTCCTAATGAAGAAAGGGAGGCCTATGTCCAGCTGTGGTCTAACATAGGCTGATGATGAGAACAACAAATCTTTCATGTTTAATTGTATTACAATATGGAATTAATTAAATACTTTGTAATGAGAAATGATAACAGTATGCGAAACATTGGTTAAGAATGCCGATTACTCTGTTACACATTACGTATTTAGATATATGCTATCGCGGGATTTATTGTAGACCAACTCAAGTAGTAAAATAATGTAAAACATACTTTTAGTTTATCTTTTACGGTTTTGGCAAAATTTTCAATTTAACTTTTCAATTTAACCGCACGAAGTTATGATTGTTTGTGCCGTAATTTTTTTTTAAATATGTATTGAATTTAAAAACACAAACAAATGTGACCAAATGACGGCTAATATCTATTATTTAAAAAAAGAATGAACAAAATCGGAGCACTACATGGGGAGCTACAAGGTAACACTCCTTCTTTTGAGAAGTTGGTCAATAAAGTCGAACCAAAGAAGAAACAAATAAGTTTTGTCCAGCATGTGTACAATTTAATACCTGATAAGTATCGTAATATATGACATTCTTACAGTTATAGTTACTTGATCAGTCGAACAATATAAAAGCTTTTTAGCAGGTTGAAATAGAAGCAAAATAATATATCATAACTTTCGGTCAAAATTACGAGTAATAACATAAATTGCTAGAATATTTGTATAGATAAATCACAAAATAAAACGAAATGAATCTAAAGATATTACGTGGACGTCAAGCAGTGGACTTCGATATCAAACGCTTCAAGGCTGTTCTGCAACCTAGAAGGATTTAAAAATACATTTCTATTTCTTCAGTAAGAAGTGCTCAACATTTATACGCTTGGCGGGAGAAAAGAAATAACACTAAATGAAATGTCTTTCGAGTCTGAGCTCCGGTCATTTTAAAACGCACTTTGTTAAAGTGCCATTTTAGCTGGCTATTTGAGGCCGTGTCTTTATTTTTGTTGTAAATACATTAAAATATTTCTTAATTCTAACACTAATTGGTGCTAAAAAGTATTTAAACAAAATATATTACCGCTAAACTTAAAAAATAGTAGTGTTTTTATTTCATTTCGACAAAACCTCTTTTGCTTAGATTATAAATTACTGTTAGCTGTCCTTTTGAACATACCCCAAGTTTTAAATTAAAACTTGACTGACCTTCAAACAAAGCAGAATTTAATATGTTTTGCTTTATTATTAATTTCGATTTTAAATTTAAAAAATCAATACCCCATTCGATTTCGTGAAATAACGAACCAAAGGAATACAACGCTTTCAGTAACAATTATTGTAAATAAGACCTTGGTGTTAGTTCTTTCGGATACACCCCTATCCATTAGGAGGTTTTGGATGGTATCCTACCACGCTGTTCCAATGCGGGTTGGTGGGTGGACCGTATTTTTACATGCCCATCCGACGCATGGATCATCTTACTTTTTAGACAATTGTGTGATCGGCCTAAATTGCCCTAAGCAACCAGGAAACAACAATGAAAAATTGTTGAGTTCCCGCAGGATTCGAACCCACGACCTCCGGTTTCTAAAGCACACCCACACGCTCATACCACTAGGCTACGGATGCAGTTTGTGGTACCTAAGCAATTGTGCAAAGTTAAAATACACTTTTGCTGACATTTAATAGGTATGAAATAAATCTATTTGAATAGGTAATTTTGTATATGAATGATTTAGCTGACTACACGCCCCTTTGGTTGCATGTACCATAGATCTTCTTCTTTTATTTTTTTTAATAAATTACATTTTATCTTAATTAGAATTTTATACTTTACGTATAGCGCCGCACGGAGTATAAAAGCATTTAAAATTTGAACCGGAATCCATTGAGAGGGAAAACCTAATATATTTTTGACTCATAATAATGTTAAGCATATTGTACTAAAATTCGATTTAGATCCTTGTTAAATAATTAGTTAAAATGTTTCAGTTACCCGATATCCTATAATGTACTCAGTGGCAGTTTTTAGAATTATGAAGTGGAATCCCAGTGGTTTTAATTCAAAGGCTAAAAAGTTACCAACCATCTTGGGAAAGACAAAGTTTCATTTAAACTTTACGTAGCCCAACTTCTTTATGGGTGTCTGTTGGTGTAAAAAAATCAAGCCATTAGCTGAGACAGATGGCTATCTAAGTACGGGTTGATAATACCCGATAATAACCCTCTGCTGGTAAAAACAGCATCGTACAAGGCCGAACCAAGCGCGCCCTCTCTAATCGTTTGTAATACGGACGAGGGAGGGGTCGCTGAGACTCCGGACCTAACGGGAGTCCCGACATCCAACCTTAAACACTACACAAGTAGGTATAGGACACACTCACTTGTAGTTCGCTCTCGCTCTAGCACAGCGAAATACACACCGCGTACACTAGATACACCCGCGTTCCAGGACAGTTCTCACCCCCCCCAGCACCGATTAATACAGTCGTCAGACCGTCAGCGTCCCAGTTCGTGAACGGATGGTCGACGATCCTTGGGAGACATAAAAAAAATGCAGAACTCATGTACCTTCTGTACGTGTTGCATCCATTTTAGCAAAAAAGGTCCGCCACCTAGTTTGTGGGGACGGAGCTTCGCGCAAACTCTGCGTAAGATGAAGAGTACCAAAGGCAACTTTGATTTTGATTTAATATCTGAGTCAAATAAAAAAAAATTAGTACACATTGTTCTACTCAAATATCTGCTATTTAACTGAGCTGCGTCCCACCGATACACTGCCACTTTGTTGTAATGGTGGAGACTACTGATGACGTGTGTGGAGGACCGATGAGGATGAGATGAGCAGGATGGAAACATTCAGTAAGGTGTCGATTTCTCTATTTTGTACGGCAAAAATAAGGCTAGCGGTGGAGCGTTTCGAGCCATCGCTACGAGGCAATCTAGTCTTTTTCCGGAGAAAAATGAATTTCCTGGCTCTCAGGACGAAGAGCGCCATAGTTCCTCAAAAGTACAGTGGACCGAAGGCCGGAAGGTAACATGAGGCAAGCTGCCTCTTTTCAGGCCTTCAGACATGTTGTTGATGTTACGTATATATGCAAGGATTCTTTGTAGGTACCGGGAAAACACAAAGGTGATTGTTTTAGATTTTGTGAGTCCAGCTTAGCCCATTCCTTCCCACGTAAGAACTGGTATTCTCAGACTTTTCCTGACCTAAAATTTATTCAATATTAAAAATAAATTGAAACGTGTTACTATAAAATTTTAAACATAATTTTCGTAATAATTGGTAGCTATTTTAAAACGTTATAGAAAAGGTGCTTAGTCTATCTTAAGGATAGGTTATGGACAATACACGTGTAAGTAAAAAATGTATTACTGCAATATATTTTTGTATATATGTATTTTCTATGTAAAAAGGAATTGCAATTCGAAAGTTAGTTTGCAGGAAAATATGCGCTCTTTCTCCATTTATGGATAGAACAGTTGCAGGAACAATGAATTTCGAGACATTTTCACAAAGATTTTCTGCTTTAAAATGAAATTTGCAGACGTATTTTCAATGTGCAGTTAAATTCATTACCTGTTAGTATTTTTTATTTAAAGAAATGTAAAAATATATTTTATGAAATGTTTATTCTGAACATTTATTGTATCATTTATTTATCACGTTTTGTTTCATTCGGAAAGCGTAAATTATTTAATGTGTTGTATTACTGCAAAAACTATACACATACACATCACATCATTAGCCTTTGTTAGTCCACTGCTGGACATAGGCATCCCCTAATACACCCCTATCCATAAGGGGGTTTGGACCGTATCCCACCAAAACTATACATTATAAAGGTAATAAATATTCGTAATCATCATCATCATAATCAGCCTGTGACCGACTTTTTTATATGCCCTTCCGACGCATGGATCGTTTTACATTTCAGACAATTGGGTGATCAGCCCAAATTGGATGGATAGGATAGAATTCGACTTAATTTAGTTGTCCCTAAGATGATCGACATGACATGCAAAAGCAGGTAGTCAATTCCCAATTGAGTACTTAAATTTTTAGTAGATTCAATTGCGTTTTTTTTAGACTACCGGGCGATCGGCCCGTAATTGCCCTAACCAACTAGGAAACAACAATGAAAATCTGTTATACATAAAACCATGAAGTTTTTTGTCTATATCTAGACCAAAAACAAGCCATGAGTGTTATTTTTCTAGCAACTTTAACAAAAAAAAACGGTCCGGAAGCTATAAAGTAATTTATAGATGAAATTTGTATCTGATAATTAATAATAAGTCTGACTTTAGAAAATATTGAAGACAAAAAACTAGGGGCTTAGGCCTCCCCTAGCGAAAAATTTTAATATTTTAAGTCCAGCAGTGGACTGACACAGGCTAATGATAATGGCGATGATGATGTTGAAATATCTTACAACAATATTAAAAAGTCAGTGTTCAGGATATCAAAAAACATCAGTTTTGAAGTAATATATTATTGATTACTAACATAACGAATGCAATTGATTGAAGTGTATGATTGACAAATTCAGTGTTACGCGTACAGAGGTGTCAAGAGTCCTAATAATGCGACCTATCAAGCCTCAAAAATTGACGCATGCTATAGGATATGAGTCTATTTTCATGGCACTTGTATTCGTGTTTTGATTGTGACCCAAAAAAAGTAAGAATATCACATGAAAAAAAAAAATACTTTATTGGTGGTTATCAAAAGGAACACATTATAAACTAATTAAAAAAATGCTTATCGTTTAGTAATAAACCATTTATATAAAATTGTAATGTAATACATATTATGCTACACATATGGTCTCATTTAAGTTTTGATAAAATATTGTAACTCCGTTGCTTTTCATTATATAAGTTTTTATTTACTCATGTGAAATAACTAAGATGTGTAGATTTTGATAATCTTTATTATAAGTACTACTTATTTTAAAATCAACAAGTTAAACATAATTCTTACCTCTGTTAAATAATGTGCATATTTGTGTAAATACGAAATTTACTTCCTAAATTATTTGATATATTTGAGCTAATACTTTTGTGTTCGTATTGATCATCCGACCATGTTGCTGTACTAAATCTAAGTCAACATTTCAATCTACCTATGTAAGGCTAAAGCAAAATTCTTCTTTTCTTTACTCTTTTACCTTATATTTATTGTTTCTCTTTGTTAATTTTAAAATGGAAACCATTTCATGCAGGTGAAAATATATATTAGTAATCTCTTCTTCTCAATATTATGAGGGTACAATACGTTATAGTCGTTTATTCTCTATAATAAATTTTGCTCTCAAATGTGTACGTAAGTATTTTTAGAAGTAAACTTATCCTGTTAACATTATAAAAGTGAATATTTATAATAATGTACAAGCCTTAGAAACCGACGTATATGACTGGACACGAGTTGTATACATGGAATCCGCAATGGTAATTTTGATCCCCCTACTAAAAATTTTAATCTGTAAAAACATTGGCGCATGGTTCTATAACATTTTGTAATTAGCCACGCTATGCTTAATAATTTTCCAACGAGTTTTAGAATTTTTAGCTAAATTTATGTGTTAATAAACGAAAATTTTCGTGTTTCAATTGCGATATTGAGTAATTTTTTTAAAGATCAACTTAATACTTTTTGTCCTTTGATAACTTAGTAATTTTACTCATTGTATGAGTTCTTCTTTATTTACATACTTCTAACTTCATCATTTGCTTAATCTTACTATTCAGTAGTAAGCGGCGTTAAGTTAAGTAAAAATAGTTGTGTAAGTAATGATTTTTTAACGCTGCTAATAATCATTAATCTTGAGTAAGCCACAGTGAGTTGCTAGCCTTGATCTTGTAACATATAATTGAAAGGAATATTTGCGTTAAAGTAATAATATCACAAATATTATTTGCTTTATAACAAAGGACACTATTAGACATGGTATTCCTATATGATATACTAAACTCGAAGGAAGATTGCAATAAAATAATTAAAAAACATAACTTTAATGTCCCGGAGCGTCGAACTCGTCACACGTCCTTGTTACACATTTCTGTGTATAGAAATAACTATGGAAGAAATGAGACCAACAATTTTTAATCTAGATTGTATAAAATACACTTTTGTCATCTAGACCCCTTCAATTGTTTAAAGAGAATAATAAAAAGAATGAAACCAACTCCTTAACCAACTGAACTAAACTGTTAAAATTTTTCTACTGCTATGTTCCTGTCCTAGAATTATGCAATATAGTTAGGTGGTAACCTTTTTATTTTTTAAATTTGAGATAATCTGTAATTGGCTTCACTGTTATATATATAACTTAAGTGTCAAATTTTCTTAATTAAACTGTTGATTAACATTAAATAAAATATAAATAAAAAATTGTTAAAAGATAAGATTATGTAAAATCAGTATGTTAGATTATTTATATCGGTAAAATCAGTATGATAAATTGCCATTATTGTTTAATTACAAATACTTTTCATTGCATTTAACGACCTATAATGGTTAATATTCTTGCAGTAATGATTAATCGTTTACTAGTTGCTAATATTAAATATCTAACGTCTTTACGATGTTCTCATAATTCATAAGCTATCGCAATTTGTAAAGACAGGAACGTCTATTCACATCGGTAATGACGCACCAAAATGTCTTATGAGCTGATACAGATAATCCCTGAGACCGCAATAAGACGTGTCTATTGGCACGTATTATATGTACTATTTGAAGCGTCCATAAGTTACTTTGACATCTTATAATGGAAAGCTTGGTATTTGAGTTACACATGAATAACATGATCCAAGTCATGTATTAGGTAATGAATGACACATTTAAAATTTAATAGACAAGTAGATGTAAATTATGTAACTGGTTCGCTGTAAATAACAATGCACTTTTTTCACGAAAACGCTCCATGATTTCTACCGCCCCATTTTAAGCCATTCATTAAATCTCTTATTTGTTATCAGCTATTCATTAAATAAAAATGCCGTTTAAAATACATTTTAAGAATATTAAACGAACTAGTTTTAATGTATTTATTTACATAAGTCCTAATTTGACTTTTACAATTCAAAATTGTTTAATTTTAATATAAAAAAGGTGATTACGCTTATAAGCCCTTCTTTAAGAAAATAACTCTATGTAATCGTCGTATTATATTCTATTTAGTATAATTGTTAATTAGATTAATTTAAAACATAACTCTATTTAATATAGGTGCTATTTATTGTTAAATTTTGTGCAAAAAATGTTTTAATATATATTGCGAGGCAAGCGTTTAATATTAAATGTGAGTTATATGTATATAATGACGTCTACTATAAAAATATATTTTCTACGATTTCAAGCTTGGTAGGACCCAAATAGGGACAGAAGAGCGTTAAGTCAGTCAATGTATTAAGATCACGTACGACTCCTAATAAATCAAGCTTACGGCGAACGGAAAGTACATTGTGAAATGATGTCCATAAATATTACGGGTCACACGTGTACGCACATTGGATATAATCACAATAAATCATTAATTCCAATGTCTTTTGTAGAGTTCATTTATGGACATAATTTTGAAAAGTTTTTCGCTAACTCCCATTCTTTGAATTCTGTTAATTATTTTAATACAGCCTTTTATTACTCGAATAATTAAACTTGTAACAATATAAAACTTATTGCCTTGGAACAAAACAGTTAAAAAAAATTATCTTGTAAATTCTTATGACGGTGTATGAAATAATTTTATGCATTTATTATTGATGAGGTTAAACTAATAAACTTAAATTTATGGAATGTAATGTTACTGAAAAATTCATAGAAAATGTATAATACATTTTCTGTACTTAGTAATACACATGCATTTAGAACAAATATTATATAAATTTAAATGCCAATGTTTATCTAATATAGGAAAAGCCGCGGTCACTATTCAGTCTTTCTGGTCTCGTACAGGGATATTGCAATTAACAGGTAGTGCAATTTGATAAATCTTCTTAGCGGTTTGTAAGTTTTAGTGTTCGCTTTATTTAAGTAAAACCAGTTACACTTTGAACTGACTTATACTTATTCATTTTTTTTAACAGTGTTAGAAAAAAGTAAAAACCGATGAAGAGTAAATAACGATTATTTTAGCTTGCTAGTTGTTTCTATGGATTTTTTTAATTTTTCTAAACAATAATCATTCCTATACAAACTCTTGTAGTCATAAAACTTTTGGCTCTTGTACAATTAAGATAAGTAATTAAAAAATATTGAGAAATGAAAATACTTTTTTAGGCTAAAACAAAAATAAATATTTTTTTATTGTCTTTAGTTGATTTGTGCAGTAAATTTTGATTTGTTACGTTCAAGACAATTTATTTGAAATGGAGCAAAAGTATGGATGATAAATTACAAACTCCGTTGTTAATTACACCGGAAACGTAATTTATGTGCCGTGAATCGCGTTTCCATGTCGCCTGAAAGACTTTTGTAATAAACGACCCTATGCGGACTACACAATTGCAACTATCCAAACATAGTTTAGGGACGTACTACGTAAGAATTTGCTTATGCTTACCGGATGTTACATTTTTTATTAATTTAGGTTTTTATTACTTTATGACAAAACACGTAGATTTAGTAAATAAAGGGACTTACCCTTTACTATTTCAAATACATATACTTTTTTTTTGAAAATTCATTATGGAATTTCGGTCTAATTTACTTCAAAATAAAAAACCCATTTTTAAAATATGATACAGATATTTTTTTATTACTAAATACAAGAATACAATTTCAGGCTATTAATCACCTTTAAATTTTTTTAAATAAGGGTCAGAACCTATAGTCATGGATAAACTAAGATGTTGCCATAATATCAAAATGAATTCGCTTACCGAAAATTTTAAACTTCTTGGTCCTATTTTTACCTTACGAGATGACAGTATCTTGAAGCCATTCACCACCTTCTTTGTTGAAATTGGGATATTTTTCTATTTTAATGGTCTCAGTAATCTCATTGGCTGGTCATAAGGCCGACAGGGTTACTGTTAGCTTTCCACTACACTGCACTAGCACTGAAACCCATCATATCATAAAAGAAGGATGTGGGACGATATTTGAAAATGAGCAGCAGGTCAGCGAATTCTTCCTTAATTTAATTCCTCAGCACTATGGTCAGAATCACATCTCTTAACGACTTATGGGTGAGACGTAAGCTCAAAATTAGGCTGTACTAAACTGACATGTTGTTGTTGATGATGATGATGAATAAAATTATAAATGCATTAAAAGAAGTTTGATTAACAATAAATTACACACTGAAAAAATGTATTTTTCCATAAAATTAAAACAAGCTGATTCAGTAAAATTTTATATTGTAGTAAAATTTTTAGTCAGCCTGATTAAACAACGCGCCTGTCTAAAGTAACGTTTAAAATAAGATTAAATATGTTTCCACCGCTTTTATTAAGCGCTTGAAGGATGAAAATATTTCCTTCATAATGGTTGCTCGTAATTTATGCAAACAACACAATTACAAGGCGCTTTTCGCTTAAATGTAAAATAGCAAAAAATTTATATTATTTAAAATATTTCGTAATTATACTTCATAGTTTCAATGTAATAGATTTTATCGTTTTTTATTTAATACATTTTCCTATATATAAAATAAATAAGTTTTTGAATATCCTTTTATTAACGTTTGTGATGATCGACCTAATAGAACAGCGTTTAAAATGACCTAAGTCCCGATTTTGTCAGTCTCTTGAAGGTTATTTTTTTTTCGGTTCATGTTTAACGTACCTTATGAAAATGAATAATTGAGGGCTTTTGTGGGAGTCAATCCAACACAAAGCACTGCTGAAATTTCTCAAGAAAAAAAATACTGAAGGATTCAGGTAAAAGACAAAACTGAATTAATCCACTTAAAGCAAATCAGAAAAGTAAAGAAACTTTAAGGATGCATACGTTATTAATTCATTGAATAAATTCATGCTAGAAAATCGATTTTAAATAAAAAATAACAATCGCAAGCGCTAGTCGTAATGGCTAAACCATAGAGATCCTGTTGAATCCGGCGCTAATCGAAAATTGACTAAGAAAAGGTTAGATGTGGGCATTTAGTATACTAGTGCCATATAAGAAGTAAAATTTAACTCCTATGTGGCAGTTTAAATTGTTATCAAAGGGTTTATTGATTCTTGTTAATTTTCATATGATGAACAGTGAATGGAAACAGTGAACTGCCTATGAGATTGCAAAAGTGCATAGATAACAACGGTGTATACTGTGAATAAATTAATATATTTACGTCAAAATATTTTTTTATATCCTCTATACAATACACCAAAACCAATGAAAACTTTTACGGCAATAGCCAGAATCTACAGAGGTTAGAGATCGTAGAAAGATATAATTCTACAATTGTGTTAAAAAAGGTCTAAAAAGGTTAATCACGAGCAATCTGTAAGTTTTTCAAGCCGTTTATAAAGAAAAACTGTCAATAAT
The DNA here is from genome assembly GCA_029286875.1 of Lamproptera curius. Lineage (NCBI taxonomy): Eukaryota > Metazoa > Arthropoda > Insecta > Lepidoptera > Papilionidae > Lamproptera > Lamproptera curius. Next base: position 64,633 of record JAGSMT010000083.1, on the reverse strand, counting down.
AATATAATGTTAATGTGTACCTAAGTTACTTATAATCTTATTACGTATTCAAATTAGAATGGCGCCATATTTGACGAAAATTAGGGCGATAAAACCTCTGATGCTAATGTAATTAAATAAGCTTAAGTTAAAGAGACGTGACACGTTACTTAAATGATTATCATATATTATATTGATATTTAACTTCTGAATAATGCATTATAGTTAATGTTTTTCAAATCTTCCTGCATTTTCTACACTTTGGCTTAATTATCTCTTTTTAAATCAGTTACATTATACTTATGAAAATTTGCGTATTTATAAAAATAAAATGTTGCACTAAAATGCACATCGTACTTTACAAAGGTATTGTTTAGGATGGTTAGTAAATAAATATAGAAATAAATTATCTTCCTATCTAGAGCACATAGCTCCAAATCTGTCCAAGGCTTATTAGCGCTTATAGTTATATTTTTGTTATTTTTAGTTTTAATTGAGTAACTTTATATTTTTATAAATGTGTATATAAATAAGAGAGCGTTGTATACTTCCTATATAATAACACATATTGTGTTATTGGGAAGTTCAGTAGTTAAAATTTTCTTTCATATGCAATAAACGATATCTTTACTATATTATTTTATTATTAAATATGACAAAACTAAATAGGAAAAATTATCAAGACAAATAAAATAAAACTCCTGAATGCAACTAAACACAATGAAAAACGCTGCTTCGCTACGGTTCCATTTGTTTATTAAATTATTTACGACACAATAGAATTATCTAGGTTTCGTTTGCGCAGTCTCCATTTTCTATTATTCTAAATGGGAAATACTTACCACGAATCTCGTAACTAAATTTTATGCATATTTTTTGAAAGTTGATACATCCTTATTACAGTTATGATCCTGTATAATTTGCTTACAATTTATATAAATATACTTTATTTATAAATGAACTGTTTGTAATTTTTGTTTTTGAAATGCACAATATATTAAAGATAAAGATATCTGAACAATGAAATTTAACACCAAGACAAAGTTCAAACTTAAACACAAATAACTTATTCATCATCATCATCATCAGTATACTAAGAAAAAAATTAGTAATTCTCATTATAAACTAAGCGTGAAAACATTTGTGACAGTGCGTTAGTGGCAGCTGAAACGGGCTTTAATTTAATTTAACACTAATTAACATTAAAAAGTACAGATTAAATTTAAATCAACTTTTTATTCTACTACTAACATTCTTCCTAATCATCACGTCCTCGCGGAACGCAAGGACCGCACCCCAAGATTTTGCTCTCTTATATCCTGCGCATTACAACAGGAAACAAAAGCGCATGCTGAGCCGTCACCTCGCACAACAAAATGGCTCTCAAAATGGCCATGTACCGAGAGAACCTGCATCATGCTGAATGTGGGAGAACCGTGTCCTCTTTCCAGCCACCAACCACAAGAAAAAATGAAGTATTATTTTTAATTTTATTTCTTTGTTTATTTCTGATATGTCTTTCCTGATTTGTTTTGTTTTATTTTTTACTTTGATTAGATTTACAAAGGCTCAAATCACCTGGATGGAGCATGAGTTACCATTAATGAAGAAAAACTAACCAATCGAAGGTTTTCTGATGATATCATCCTATTTGCCAAAGCACCTCACGAACTTTAAGCAATACTCAGTGATTTGGACTTACAAAGCAAATTAGTAGGCTTTGAAATGAATATTGTAAAGACAAAACTTTGGACAAACAAGACACGAAATTATTACTCTAAATAACAAAAACACTGAATATGTTAATGATTATATGTATCTAGGACAAATCATATCAGGAGATAATATAAATAACAGACATTGGTATAAGAATAGAAAAAGCTTTGAGGCAGTACTGTTCTCATAAGGAAATAATGAAGGACAAGAAAATCAGCCCGGTCGTTAAAGGAAAAATGTTTAACACCTGCATACTACCAGTGCTTACTTATAGCTGCTAAACATGGGCTTAAACAAAAACTCTAACAGAGACAGACTGAGAACGTGTCCAAGAGTTATGGAAAGGAGCATGACGGGGATAAGAAAATTGAAAAAATAAACCATAAAACAACAAAAGGAAACAGGTTCAAACGTAAGATATCACACTAAAAATAAAATTGTTAAAATGGAGATGGACTGGATATACTGCTAAAGGAAAGGAAAAGTGGAGTAAAAGTCATGGCTTGGTATCCCAGAGAAGGAAAGAGAAAGAGGGAAGACAAAACAAAAGATGGGAGGATGATATTGTAGAAACAATAGGCAAATCGTGGATAAGAAAAGAACAGAATAGAGAAAAATTAAAAAAATTGAAAAAATAATCCATATCTATGCCAGTGGTGAACAGAAATTGAATAAATAAGCTTAAATTAAATTAGATAGAGTAGAATTGGATATGTAATTGTTTATACTTTACTGAATAAAGGCTAAAAAAAAAGTTTTATGAATATCTTTTCTCCGAGGAATGCAGCATCGTTAAACGAGTCTTTTGATTTCATGTCCAGCCACATTTTAAAGAGACTTTGCGCTGTACTTTTTAAAGAGTTGGAGTTCTTTGGTTTTTCTATAGACTGAGTCAGACAGAACTAAAAAAGTCTTCTTTTCTTTCAAATTGTTGTTTCTCGTATTGCTCCTACCGCCACTTAAACTATCTCTGTCTTAAGAATTTTACATTGCTTCTTGTCGTAAGGCATCTTTTTCCTTATTTTCCATGCACTTTTTTACTGCATCGACAGTAGGCAGTGCCTACTTGTCGCTACATAATCTATTTAATGATAAGGGAAAATATGTCTAGTTTTGTTTTTATTTCACGCGCTGCCACGCGCGGCCCGGCACTTGTCGTTTTGTTTCATATATGTATGAACCTGTTTTTTGCGCCACGCCAAGTAAATAGTTGGCATTGTATTAACAGTTAACTGACTTCTGCTTATTAACGGAAGTTAACGTGTCCTTTAACATTTTTAATAGGTAATTTAAAAGTTAATCCGTTAATCAAAATGTTAACTTCGTTAATTAACGATTAACGGATTAACGAGTTAATGCCCAGCACTGATGACAACAATGAGATAAGCGCATACATGCATTGTTTAACTGAGTATAAAATAGATGATTAAAAGCCCTTTCATTTCATAGGCTTACAATGGAAAAAACTAATAAATAAAATCTGTGTATTGATAGTATTGTTAGTAAATTTTGAAAAGGAAACATAAGATAAGCAGGTAGGGAAGCTATGCTGACAGGTAAGATATTTTTTTCCTATTAGATACGCCTCCGTAGCCTAGTGGTATGGGCGTGTGCTTTAGAAACCGGAGGTCGGGTTCGAATCCTGCGGGACGCAACAAATTTTCATTGTTGTTTCCTAGTTGGTTAGGCAATTTGGGCCGATCACCCAATTGTCTGAAAAGTAAGATGATCCATGCGTCGGATGGGCATGTAAAAGTCGGTCCACCACCAACCGCATTGGACCAGCGTGGTGGGATATCGATCCAAACCCCTAATGGATAGGGGTGTATTAGGAGAGGCCTATGTCCAGCAGTGGACTAACAAAAGCTGATGATGTGATTAGATACGCCACTTAATATATATATTTGATTGTATCCGTTTATGAAAATTTGGAGCTCGAATATTAATATACATGGATATACTTTTCGCAGGGCGTCCCACACTACGTTTGCCAAGCCTCGGTCCTCCTCCAGAACTTTCTGACTACAGTGTGTGTCAGTTCTGCGACCCACTGTCACTTTAACTTAATAATCTGGTGGGCTATATCGGTGATTCTGATTCTCTGACGGATCACATCATTTCTGATGCTATCCTTTAGAGATACTCCGAGCATAGCCCTGCAGTGTGGAACGCCCTACGGCAAAATGAAGTGATGTCATTCGCAAAGTGGCTGGTGTGTGCTGGTTGAGAATAGCTGAAGATCAGAAGTGACGACGTGCATTAGAGGAGGCCTATGTCTGGCAGTGGTCTGACACAGGCTGATGATGATGCCTTCATAATACTAATTAAAATTACTTGTGTACAAGCAAGAATAGTACAAGGAGCCAATTGTCTTCTATAGTAGTGCACGTGTCCTTGTTGAAATAGGAATGGATACAATATCCCGGCTTAAATTACCAAAATTGCGAATTACCTTAAGACTTGCCGAAATATTTTTATTATCAATATGTAGCTTTGGTACAATTTACGTAACATAGGACAAATAACAATAAAGAATAAAACTTATGATTATTATTTCCAAATGATAATTTACAGATTTAAGGAGTAGGAGCTCCGAACTGTGTACTATAGAAAATTGTGGTCCATTACTTGTTTTACTTTACGTTAATGCCAGTTATCATAAAGATTAGGCAGAGCTAAATTCACTAACTAAATAATTATAATAATTTTCAATGTTCAAGTCGTAAAATATTATTCCAGGAAAGGGTATTAACTCGAAGGCGATATAAACCTTTGTCACAAAAATATTTTTTTTAATTTACTTTATACATTAAATGTTAATAAGAAATTATTTCAGTTTTATTATCAATGTACTTAAGCTTTACCAATTTTTAAACAAGTTCTCGATCTGTTATCGTATTTTGATCAACCACAAAACAATATTTCATAAAATGATAATCTAACAAAAACAGGAACAATTCTTAGATAACATCTCTATAAAAAGCTATTGTGTCTATTACTAGCTTGCCATTCCAGTAAAAAAATTATCTGACGGATCTATTAAATCCATTAGCTGTATAAGCGTAAAACAAATCGGATATTCTAGGATGGCTAAAACTTTTTTTTATTCCGTGATCGTTGCTGGAAGGGCCTAAAACTTCAATAATTCACAGCACCAGAATCCGTAAAATACTCCCATTGACACATTACGCATTGACAAAATGCTGTTAAAGTTTATAATTTCCTTTTCATATTTTAAACATTAATACAATAAGTAAAAAAAAGAAAAAATGTACAAAAATATACAATTCTAAAAGTTTTTTTTGTATCATTCAAAAAGAGAAGGTTTCATTAAGTGTACAAAGAAGAGACAAAGTTGTTGTTAATTTAATTCTTAATTGAATTGAGCTTTACGTGAAAAAAATACATCGGTGAATGTTGACAGTCTCAAAGGCTCCTTTTTTGTTGTGGTTTATTTTCTCACTTTTAATTATTTTAGATTGACGCAGACCTTACTCACATAAAATAAAATACTTTTTCCATTACTTCGCATGAAAGACAAAAAGAGACTTTCGGTGCTAAAACAAATACGATTTGGTTATAAAGACAAGGTTTTTGCAATTGAAAAAATGTGCTTTAATATTCTAAATAACTAAAAATCTGTACACAGTTCAACAACTAGAATATTAATTTTGACCTCGCTACATTAATTTATAGTACTTTTTTAGTTACAGCCGCAACAGCTGTAAAGTGGTTGAAATTTTTTGTTTTAGAATTAAAGAAACCATAATAATCCATAATTTCAATCCTTTTATCCAGTGGCTATAGCAATTGAAAATAAAAATTAATAATTTTATCTTATTAAAAACATATCTTTAGAGAAATGTTTATAAACTTTAATATACATGAGATAAGACCAAACATAAAAAATACAGTGAGCAGTTATGTGGAACTAAATTGTTGTTTGCCGCATATTAATAAAATTATTTGTAAATTTGAAAGTTGAAGCACTAACAGGTTTGCTAATTAAAAAAACCAATTTTGTAGTATTATCAGGACTTTACTCAGTACGTGTTCTTAATTGCGAGTATTTTCTTACATAAGCTCAAGCTATTACTCTTTGTACGTGTGCTCCACGTGCGCGTTGTGCGATATTACTCTCAATTAACTGTAATACTGATCTATCGTATGTTATATATTACTAACGATTATAACTAATTACATGGTAACTCAGTGTTATAGTTAGTGCAGCAGCTTTTCGAAAATAACAGAATGCAAGTTAACCAGAGGAGATTTTAATACGATCCGACCAATGTTCCTCATATTTCACAGTAATTATTATTCATTCTACTATATTTTTACAAATAATACCAATAAGCTTAGCAAAAAACCTTAATAGTTTACGTTTTTTGCTAAGCTGGTGGTGACATTCTTTTTTGTTTGAGTTTGAAATGTATTGGTTCATAAAAGAGAACAATATAAAAAAACTACATTATATTTGTTCATGCTAACAAATATAATGTAGTTTTTTTTCGAGCTAAATTTATGAAATTTATAAATCAAGAATTCTTCAAAATAAATAGATCAATATAATATATAGTCATATATTCCAATATTGTCTATAAGTTATGGCCTTATTATAAATTATGTACTATTGGCAAATATAACTAGAAAATTAAACAAGAAGTATATATTAACTACGATAACTACTAGTATAATGCGTTGTTGATTACGAGAAAGGTTATTTATACAGAAAGGCATTTTATCAACGTAATTCAAACTTTTCCAACATTTATAAATAAAATATATTGTTTGTTTGAAATTGAATGAAATACACCTATATTGTTTGATCAGAAATTAAATAACACATAACCAAAAAATTATACAATTACCTATAGATACAATTATTTATAGAGATTTGTATTTTAAATAATCTTTTGATTAGATACTCAGCTACAGCATATGTAATTAGCACGTAATTAATTTCTGGGTTTTCACTTTATTTATATATATTAATTCCCGTTGATACATACTATTTTCAGCATCCATGAACACGAGCAGACTATGTCGGTATATGTCTGTATCTCAATGCTTTTTGGATTACTGTCAGAGCTTTTTTTATTTCTGTTTTCCTAATTTTGAACTTTAGTTTGACAAGAAGTACTTATGTTGTTCTGTGGCTTTGTTGTTTGTATATGTCTGTGTTTGTTTGTGTTGTAATTTTGTAATTATAGCTGTACCTGTTTGATATTCCCCAATTCTGCCGACGAACGCTCCTTGTGCAACTATTGACCAATTTGAAATAAAATATTAAAGCAAACATTTACCGACAGGGATCGTGGTGAAAGTCATCATTTAAATATTTATTTCTGTGGATGGCTTTTAAAAATTGTATGAAGTAGTAGTACAAGTTATTGCTAGAGTTTCTGATAATAAAAATATTTAAAATGGCTAAGGAGTTGTTTCCCTTTATTTCCATTGTGAACTTGATTTTGGGGTGCAATGAATTAAGATGATCCAGAAATACATTGAATTGGTTTGTTGCTAAGATGGTGAACGTCTCATCTTCGTACCGCTTATAGAATCTTGGCCGGCTGGGCAAGTACTTAGGGCCTTCACTTCAATGTTCTCCACGAAGATATCTGCGATAATAGGAGACACTGGGCAGCGCGTCGCTACGCAATCTATCTGCACGTATTATTGTTCATTTCACAACAAGTAGCCAGTGTTATGGCAGAGATAAACGAATATTCATTTGGCATTTAGTTTTAGTCAAGCTTCGTAGTTACACATTATTGAATAATAAACAAAAGAAATAATTAAACGAAAGACATAGTTCTTAGTTACAATAAAATGCTGTCTTCGAAGTAAAGCAAAATATGTATTAATAATTTCTACTACTCTATTAAATATTACATTTAGAACCTAGTGTGTAATTAACATTCTGCAGTTGTATCTGTTTATAGCACTTGAAAGAAATAAAAAAAAAACTTGAAATTAATTTTTCAACTCAAATGTCAAAAACAAAATCGACAACAGAATTTAAATTGATTTTATTGCTCGAATTCAGAATAATAATTAAATAAATTATGCAAATAACAATGGAATAATGTTAATTTTTCAATAAAACAGAGCAATACGCTTAAATTGCGATGGATTTAATTAAAAAGCAAATATGAGTTAAGTATTTAATGCGTAAAATATAAAATGTTAATAGTATTTGGGCTTGTATAATATAATTTTTATAGCATTAGTAATTTTTCTTTTAATATAAAAAACTGTACAAATTTTAACGCTATGACAGTATTTACATCTATTTCCTAATTTTTTTTTTAATAAATTAAGAATTTTGAGTTAATATATATTCCTCGAGATAATTGATATATTAATATTATAAAGAAGAAGTATACGTTTATTCATTATGAATAAGCTCTGAAAAAGCTGAATCGATTTGTAAAGTTCACTTAATAGTAGAAAGCTATATCATTATTATCATTGACTAACTCAGGCTATTCTAATACCAGGAGATTTGGATTCGCTATCCAATAATTTTCAAACAACATGGGCGGAGCCGTTTAATTGCTTGTTTTATAAACATTAAGTATGTAAACCAAATGCAAGGTAATGGGGAAAACAATTTAAAATTTGTGTATAGCGTAATGTTATCCAATTAAGAATTTTCAAATATACGTAACAGTTTTGGAGCGATGGCAAACAAAAGCATTTTAGTCACAAATATAGGCCTTTTTTTAAAGTTTTTTATTACAAATCCTTTCAATGTAAAATATTATAATACAATTTTAAAGTTATGACGTTACATAGCTTTTGACATGATCCTTATGTAACATATTTAGTTTTTCAATTTTTTATGGTTACTTGTTAAATTACTTAAATACTGATTATTTAGTTAATAACGTAGTTATTCCTAATTAAGTACTTGATATATAATTTACCGCTTCACCCAGAGGAGTAACTATAGTAGTCGTAAATGATACATAGCTCAACTACCTTATATTATCTTTGTTTTTGTTTGGTTTATGCAATATTAGTCGATCACATATTTACTTCAAAATTAAGATGTTCCTTGCGATAGTAGGACATGTAAAGTGAGTCAAGACCATCTTTACCATCTGAGGATGCCTGTGCCTCTATCTTTATTGACATCTATTTCTTATATCGGCTAACCTAAGTAGTGAAGGCTAGCTATTCACCATACCTCCAAACCGTAATTTGCATAAATTCTTTGTAATGTAATTGTAACATAAGAAGTTTCATTACGTATGATGATCTGAATAATAAACATTGCAATATATAGCATAGATAAATATTTCACGGCAATACTTTGACTATATAATGAAAGTACTTTGGAATGGCCTTGCTAATGCAGTCTGCTAAATGTCCATTTGCAACTTATTTATACCGTTATTCCTTACAAGTAGATAGAAACGAAAACTGAATTATACCCGAGGCTATTTTCAAAAACGTTCTTAAATTGTATTAGATATTTCAACTAAGGTATCATAATTCACAGCTATGGCACAATATTTTGAAATTTATATTACTTATAATTATCAGAATTCCGTTTCCGAATTCTAATTCACACTATGATATCAGAAGAATTCCGTAATATCCGTATTAGGGGAAAGTCACAAATTTTTAATAATCCAGTAGCAACCGATCAACGGCGGGATAAACACCTTCGTTTTTAGAATCTAAATTGCTGAGACTTCTGATGGGCAGCAGCGTTGGAAATGCAAAGTTTATGAAAGTACTACACTTGCAAACTCGCCAGACCAGCTTGGTTAATAGAGCATAACCCTATTTTATATACAACGGCAAACGAGCTAACGCGAAAATACCTGGTACGCCTGTAAGCGCCGGTATTCTCCAAAAGAGCGTGGTGCACTAAAATATACGTCTGGCCATCATCTTCGGGGAGATGGTGAATCTAATGGCTAAATTAAATTCTAATTCTAATTTGCTATTACATTTTTGTTATTTTAAGCGTAGGATAGAAAGTAAATTACAATACAACATAAATGTAGTGTTAATTACCTAAAGACATATCTATACGTACATATAAAAGCTTACAATCTGCTTGAATCCGATATCATTAATGTTGTAATTAAATTACTAGAACCTGAATTAATAAATAAATAAAGTTTAAGAATATAATGACCAATTATATCAATATAAACCTGTTAAAAGTTTTTTGTCTTTCTCGTTTAAAATTCATTGCTAATAAAGTCCTGATTGGTAATAATTATAAAATTTATCTATGCATTTAAATTGAAAAATATATTTATTCTGAATACACGCTCCACACTTTGGTTATTCGCTCCATTCAATCATGAATTCTAATCCATAACAGCCGTGGTATTTGAACGGGAAAAAGCATATTGGAAAACGCAGTGCGATGTATTTTATATGAAAACAAAAAATGAAGCACTTATTTACATCGAAAAGTATGCATTTTTTAGTTTTTCGTTCGCTGTTAATAAAATTTCTATGACAGTTAATTCTGTTCGTGTTTCAGTTATGCTAAACTTCTTCACGCGGCAGTAAAATTATTTGAAATATTTAGTTAGTTTTGCATGCCTAACATATTTCATTATCCGTTATAACAGACACAAGTGCTATAATTTAAGATTTTACCATCTAAAGGGATCAATATTCAGACTAGCTACTAGGGCTTAAATACATGATGTTGGATCTTATTTCAGTCTTCTCTTCTACATGAATTGCATGACCATAAGTAGACAGATAACTCTTTAGTTTCCGGAAAATATTGATAAAAGTGGACTTGCACCGATTACAACAACCTTATCGCCCGATATGTAATTACGGATGCGTTCATCGCTTTAAGCTACTAACCAATGCAACGATGAAAGCTCCTTTCAGCCACGTACTATCTTTCCGGCACAAGAGCCAGGTTAAAAAGCAAATGCTATGACTGTTATTTTTATAGTATGGCATACGCAGGCGGAGCAGTCGGCGACCTGATGAGAAGTGGTCACCGGCACCATGGACGATTCCAATATCGAGTGGTAAACAACGCGCTGCCTACCGTGAGAATAATGGTTTAAGTCTCATTTATCCAGTAAATAGCTGGATACGGTACTTCAATTTGGAACAATGCAGTGTTTCGACTACTGTTCTGCTTGGCAGATATAGGCATCGCGGTGGTACTAACCCTGACGGTCTTCTGTAAAAAGAGGACTTACCACGGGTAAATTAAATAGTTTGTATTTATATCCGAAAACAAAATGTGGATATATTGGCAATGAGTGTATTAATGATTTTTATATTATAGGGACGGTTAAGGATTTTTGTCATTCTAGTTATTATACTCAATAAATTAAAATTTACTAAGTCATTCAAAATGCCGTCTTGCCTTATCCTGCACGTTCCTGCAAGTACTTCAATGGTCCCTAACGGACCAATAAACCAAAGACATTGCCCGAAGCTAATATTAATTAGGACTAAAATCGTCAAACCAAACTCAAAACCCAAACTACAGCCTCGACTGTAGCTTTTTCCTAATACGGTGGGTGGGGTGTATCTTAAATATATGACTGTGTTTTGCAAATTTGTCTTTAAACGCTGTGCTGTAAAAGGTGTGTTATATCTTGTTTCCCTTCCAACGGGTTTCACTTTGTTGTAGAGGTTGGGCGCGCCTCCGACGGTAGCTCCCGGTATCCCTCTTTGTCGAGAGGGGACAGGGGACACGAGCCGATCTACCCTTGCGAGTGCATTAGAGCCTCGCTGAGCGTTATGTATGAAAGAGTAAAGGTACGAACGTGTGTGTCGGGGACCGGGAAAAAGGATCAATAGCGTGATGTCTGATGATCTGTGGTGTACTCCAACGGTATGATCATATAAATAAATATAAAAATAAGGTATGTATAAATAAGGTTGGTTAAGGCCTTATAGTAAAGAATACCCACTAGGTGGGCTTATACTCGTAACACCGCATACTTGAAAATGTAATACGCCCGATATATTCGGCTATGTTAGTCGCTTTTGAGCTTTGAGAAACTTTATAAAAGTTATTCATTGGTTATTTTTTTTTAAATTATAATACTGTCGTGTGCAAGGTTAAGGTAGAAGTGTCAATATATTAATTATTACGTTTGTTTAATAAAATTCTAAATCCGTAAACTGTATTATTAATTATTTGCTTAACCTAAAGAAAGCATGATCTGATATGCTCGACGACACAAGCTTATTATATTTCCAATATGCTGTATGCAGATTACATTTGAATATAACGGTCAATGGATTGATTGAAATAAATAGCATAAATGTAAGCGCAATTTATAAGCTGTCATAAATAAACTATTTCAAATAAAATATAAAACAGAGACATTCAAACTAATAACATTCGAAATTTTTCCTGCGTTGAGTTCAAGAGTTAAATTTAATGGAATACAAAGTGTAACAATGTATGACAGTTTCCATTTACTACATACGCTAAAATAGTTTCGTACTAAACTTTTGTCGGCTTAAACTATGTTGAATTTTTAGTATAAGTGAAACGCTTTCCAAACTTGTTACGGTTGCCGTCTATCCTAATATTTAAAAGTATCCTAAAAAGGAATCACTACAAATTAACACAAGGTGTAAAGGAACTTGGTACACGATTTATAAATATTAAATGTATGCATTTAATATTTAAATAGAAATATTAAATGCATACATTTCATATTTTAGTTAATAATATTAAATGTATGCATTTAATATTAAATAATAAGATGTAAAGGAGAGACAGGAATTTTAATAAAAATAAAAATCCATACCGGTGACAGGATAACTTGATAACTGTGTATCTTAAATGAATTAAATTTGCTTCGTCTTTGAACAAATTCGGGAATATTTTATTTATGTACGTCGAAACGATTTCCTGTTAATGAAAGAAAGAAGAAGGAAGAAGTTGAATTTCATGAACCTTTATACAGCCGAAAACGCAATAAGCGATAATAAGTCTTTTAATAAATATCATCATAAATAACATATATGAAGTTTTAACCAAAAATATGACCGATTTCACTGTTACTGTTAATAACCATTTTACGTAATATAAGCGGGTGCCCACGTGCTTTCTGTAAGAAACCACTGCGCGATTCCGAATTCCAAAATTGCATTTTGAATTTTTAATATCTTTCGAGCTATTTCTTTAACATTTTTCATGTTATATAAAACTCGTTTTATGTGCTTAAAATATAGAACCCTTCCCTCGAGATGCCTTTATTGTAGGCCAATTCAAGCAGTTCAACTATGCAACAGAAAACTTAAGTCCATCATTTAAACTAAAAGAATGGACTAAATCGGAGTACTAGGAGCGAAGCAACGAACTAACTATATATATAAAAAATCATACGCTCCCTATTAAATTCTTTTCGACGTTATTATAAACGTGTTTAGTTGTTATTATCAAATACAGTATGTTATACAAACCAGTAAGACGACACTTCAAAGAGTACATCGTTAAAAACATTTTTGTAGGACATAAGCACCATCTTACGTGTAGTCTCAGAATTTAACGACGTAACTTTGTAAGAATCGCATGTTGCAAGTGCAGTGTATTATTTATTTCAACATTTCAGAATTTTCCTAACTGTTAACTAGTCTTGCCCCATAGCTTCACTGGCGTGAAAATAAAGAATTCTGATATTAGTAATAGATATTATTTAATCACAAATAGTCGATTATTTCAACATACATTGTTGGACCGGACTATGATGTGTGCCCGGTTTCATTCGTCAATGGAACCGACGCTATAAATCAGAGCCTACGGCCTCAACCACTAAGCTCTTGCTCCCGGATGCCGTCGATGCGTACCACACGGTTATAAAGATAGAGCTGGATCCGACGCTTATGCAAATTTTGACGGGGCACGGAGGCTTTGCGGAGTACCTGCACCGCTTCAAGTGCAGGGATAGCCCTGCATGTGAATGCGATGCGGAGACTTCGCAGAGCCTGGGGCATATAATAATCGATTGCCCAATATATAGAAAATACATATTCGAATTATAAATACAAATAAAGGAAAAATTGACTATCTCGCAGTTAGCAGTAATAATTAAAAATAAGGAAAAAGTGTAGACTTCATAAAATTTAGCATTAAAGTAATCAAAATAGTAAATTAAAACATAGTAATAAATAATATAATACTCATATAATAGGTATATGTAGCAATTATATTGTCACGAAAAGTAGAAGTAAGACAAGTTAAATCCTAGATATTAAGAGTAGTCAGATAAAGTAGTTACAGATTATGTTATAGACTAGAAATGGAAGAAAATTAAAATGTAGCCACTAAATAATAAGAAATAACACAATATAAATAGAGTAAGTAATAGAATAATTATATAAGAAATATAAAAAAGTTAGATATAAGGATATAAATGTAAATTTGGAAACCTAGAAGATGTGAAATTAGCAATAAGATATCTTAAAAAATTAAGTAAAAGGTACAAAAGAACACGCAACAAATAGAAGACAAAAGAGCGCACCAGGTCCTTGACCCTATGTGTGGGTCAGGGGAAAACAAGTAAAAAAACACATACATTGTTGTTATATTTTGTTAATTGCGATAAATTTATTGACTAGACCCAATTTGTAATAAGTGTATGAAACTTACCAAAAACATAAATTTTTATGAAATTCAAGGTTAAGTAGATTGATATTTAATTAAAGAAATCAAAAAATTGCAACCGATTAATATATATGTATATATTAAATACATTTATATATATATATATATATTTAAACACTGTTTAAAGGCGGTCATAATTTATTGTTAAAATTTTACTTGTGCTCAAACATTACTAATCATCTAACCTACAGCTGAATATCACTAAAGCCAAGGTTATAGTCAGTAAGTAATAAAGATTATTTCATATGTACATCTCTCTACTTTAAAAAAAAAAAAGCTTGTTTCGTTTTGCACTTTCTAGTGTGCTTTTCACCCTTCCCTGCCGGCCTTGTCAAGATGGCCAGGGATTTTTTGGTTTTGCCGCGGCTGTACCAGGCGACGGATATTGAACCCCACAACTACAATAATGTAAAAAATATAAATAGTTTATTTTAAAATCTGAGTTATTCTGTTCATATTTTTTGGGTTAGGGCAACCCAACTGAAACTATGGTATAAAAACGAAATTATTTCGGTTAACAGAGCCCTGTCAACCGAAATAATTTCACTGTGTGACCTGTGATAGATGGGATTTTGAGATAAGTCACTTTGTTTTTTACTTTTGCTGTATATAGTATTTTATATAATTATATAACGATAATAGTTAACTTAATCCGGTTAGTAAAGCATGGAATCTAAATGATTAAGAATAATAAAATTTAAGAAAAGAACTTGATTTAAGAAAAAAGAAGCGTATAAAGTTATCAGTATTTTTAACACTAAGTGTATAATTTCTAGGAGATTTATGAATTCGTTACCTATTAAATACAGAATGTTACCAACAGTTCAGAATTGAGAAAATATAAACTTATGAGGTTCCGTGCTATGTTTATTGGTATTTTTCAGAAATAATTATAATAATTTAACAGTAATTTACCTTAAATATGAAGCACGTTGGTCAGATGGTGTGGTTCATCAGTAAAATAACGGTACTCATCGTAACCTCTCTAGTGAAGACACATGGCTTGACATAATGCTTACTTCTAATCGATCCAAAGTTTCCTCTCATGGCCAATATCCTGCCCCAAGTTTCTCTCATCATGACCTAATTTCCCTTCCTATACCCTAAAAAATTGTCGGGATGCTGAACAATACGGCTGGGAAACTTTAAGGACGGCAGAAACAATTGATAAAAAAATACAAATATTCAATAATGCCGTCACTAAACTTTACGATGTACATGCCCCTATCAATTAAGTAAGAATAAGACATTCTCCAGCACCTTGGTTAAACTTAGGAGTTCGGATAGCCATGAGACTTTGGGACCGCGCTTTCCGAAAATTTAAGCAAAGCCGCACGGAAGATAATTGGAAGCTCTACAAATTAGGCTAGAAATCGGTGTAATCAGATAGTACGAAATGCTAAACGCCGTCACATTCTCGATAATTTATCTAACTCTTCACGTTTCACTCTTCACTCTTTACAATAATTAAAATTGTATTATTATAAATTATTATTTTTAAACGAAGCTATTAAGAACAGACATGCTGCATTCTCTGCCTTTAAAGAAAATATTGTACTAACATCTTTATGGGAGCCGCGGGAGGAGGTAACATTCGGCATGGAGTTGTCGATGTCTCTTCCCTCTGGGGTCGAAACAGACCTAGCGGCAGAGCTTAACATCAAGGCCGCCACTGGAGGCTAGAAGCTCCTGATTCAGGGAAATTTTTTTTCTCACCTATAGGGGCGAAGTCAAGGGGCGCGTTAATTCTAACGCGCCAAGAGGTGGATTGTGCCATTGGCCAGGGGTGGGGCTGCCTCGGCTGCCAGCGCTGGTGGGGTTGTGCGCGTCCCTGTGACCCCACTCTAAATGCGCCAGGAAGGAAAAACGCGGTGGTTTTAGTCGATGCCAGTCCGACATAACTCGTCTTTGCATCCGCCAGGGTGGATATTCTGGCGTAGAAAAAACGGATCAACAGACCGGAAACTTATTCAACTATTAGTGCTTCAGATCAACTGTAGGTTTTATATATTTATAAATATTTAGGGCCATGTTTTTAATAAGCTCGTAACTTACAATTTTTATTTCATAATAGTATATTTTTTATAAATAACAAACGAGTTGAGTTAAATGATTAAATGAAAAACAAGATAAAACCAAAAGTAATAACATTAACGCTTTCAGAAAATTTCAACAAGATTTTATAGAACGCTATTCGTAATTTTTTGACCGACTTCCCAAAAATGGAGGTACTCAATTCGGAGCGTATGTTTTTTTTTTACATATAGGGACATTCAAAGCTTATTTACGCTAGCGATTCGCCTCATCTCCGCACGGGTGCAATACTGATATTTGTAAAGTCTATGGAAAAATATATAAATTTATCAGAGTATCTCTACAATATTATGCATGAATTATACGTATAAACCTTTCTCTTCAATCTCTCTATCTATTAAAACCGCATCAAAATCCGTTGCGCAGTTTAAAAGATTTAAGCATACATATATATATATATATATATATATAGGATATAGGGACAGAGAAAGCTACTTTGTTTTATGTGTGTCATAGAGGACACACATATAAAATGGATACCTATAAAGTTATTAGAGATTTATAATTCGGTGACAGCATTGTATAAACTAGTTGTACGCTGTTAGAAATCCGTCGTATTTTTTTGTAAACACTTGTTCAATTTAGAAATGGTAAAACAAATTACCTAAAATATAGCGCTGAATTCACAATGCATATTTCAGTCAACCTCAAGGTTATGCGTACATATATACATTATTGCCTGCTTGTTTACAAGACTGTTTAATCTAATAACATAAAACGCTTTTCCGTCTTCTTTACGACGGGTTTTATAGCTATAGGACTTTATTCTGTTGTTAAATTTTTAACGGGTTCGTTTAATAACCTTGCCTAAATTTATTACATTTTTTTATATTCTTTTAGCCTGGGAGTTGGAAAAGATTTTCATCACTTTAGTAAAAATATTAACACATTTAAACTATGCTTTACCGCTTCCATGTATAAGTAACTAGCTACTGTTAGCGGGCGGTGCTAGAGCTCGTTTTTATATAGTTTTGTACAGTAAAATTTGGTTCATTAAAAGTAAATCGACAAAATATTTACCTCTATACGGTATGTAAATAGATGTTATATCTGTGAACGAAGCGTGAGCTCTGGGAAACGCTTACTGTTCAAACTAAAACTAACATGGTTACCAACTCTCAAAAGGACAGTCTTTTAATATTTTCAGTCGTATGTACAGATATGCGTAATGTTACCAAGATTGCCTATCCTTAAAAAAACATTCTAGGCTAACTAAATTCTGGTTCGTTTTCTTACGAAATAATACTTATGGTTTGAGATTATTTACTTTAGTATTATAATAATACGTAGGTTCCTATCCTACTTTGTGGCAGTTTAAAGTTACAAACTTATATTAGAAAACTGTTGCGGTTTTAGTTTGGTGCAATTCATATACTGTACGTTTAGAAAAAGCGCTATGTAGTAGAGGTAGTCGATCAAAAATATATTGATTTATACGCCTATTATAAATACACTATAAAACTTAATATTTCAAAAAATTTATAGCTTTACGGTTAAAGTTAATTTGTGACGTATATTTCGTCACTTTGAGTGGTTGCTTTTATAAATTCCACCCGATATGACTATCTCGTTAAGAGCGGGACCGTCGCAATTAACTTTACATTTAAACTCTTTTATAAAAGTCCCTCTTGATTTTTACTAAGGACTAATTAATACGAATTAACTACTTGTTTTTTAACTGCCTTTGATTTAGTTTATTTTGACATGTTGTTGCATTTACTCCTCCACTTCTTAAATGCTCTGACTTCTTAGTTATAAAATCGTTTTTGCGTTTTTAAACAACTTTCCTGATCAATATTTAGTAACTCAATGAGCGCTTACAATCCTTTATAATTGAACAAACATAACCGTGTTTTTCTCATACGAAATTTGATACGATCTTTTTAGCCCTTTATCATTCCATACAAATTTGATATGCCAAGCGATTTGTGTACTATATTTGAATCCCATACAGATAAACTCCATATGCAATATATATTTCATATCGATATATTTAATGCGCTGTTAGATTTTTAACGAGCATGGGTTTATTGTATCCACTGTACATATTCACTATTTAAAAAAAAAGAAATTGTGCTTATTTTAAACAGTCCCTTCTTGAACTGTACCAAATATCATTTAAATAAAGCACTGTGCTCACATCAGAAAATATTTTTGTCATAATTTTTTTTATAAATAATTTATTTCCAAACACAGAATTCTTAACCGGGTTTTTGGACCATATCTTACCATGCTTGTCCAATGCCGGTTGGTGGATGGACCGACTTTTTACATGCCCGACGCATGGGTCTTCTAACTTTTGAGTCGATTAGGTAATCGACCCAAATTGTCCTATCCAACCAGAAAACAAATATAACACCATTCATAGTTTCCCTGCGGGATTTGAACCCAAGACCTCCGCTTTATAAGACTAGCGGTATTGGCCCTTTAGGCCACGGAAGCGATATTGTAATAATAAAAAATTTAAATCATCACTTGTGACGAAAACACGAAACAAATAGCATACTTATTACCGAAAAGGTATATTTAGTACGAACTTTCGTACGAAATACAAGTACAATATCTTAATTAATATAACAATAATTTTTATCATGAACCTACAGTACATAAAAGTAAGTAAGCAACGGAAGGAATCAAATATTTTTTCTTTCGGTTTACATAATTTTGCCTTTCTAAAGAATCAATTGAAAATTACATTTAATATTTTTTTACCAACTAAACAGTAGTACAAAGAGTAAGGTCTATATAGGAAAAGAAAATTCTGTAAAAAAATCAAAACACCAAAAATCGTATCTCGGTATAAAATGTTTGAGATATAAACATGCCAAAACAGACACCAGTATAAATGAGAAGTCAAACGGATGAATAAATTTGATTTGTTGTGAACAAAATAAAACTCGTACATTCCGTGTTTTGAGATGAATATATATAAGTTTGTGATGTATTATATTTTATAACAATTTTGTTTAAAAAAAGACAACGTATTTTTTTTTTGCCCATCTAGAATTTATAGCAAATTTTAAAGACTATATAGATACGCTTTAAATTTACACCATTTTATTCAGTAAGCCTCTTTTCAAGATCAACAATTTTAGAATAACTATACCAGGTACCTAGTTCTGCCACAAAGTACGGTGGGCAAGAAATGATATGTTTCATTTTATGAATACCTTAGCATGTGTTCATCATCATCAGCCTATAATAGTCCACTACTAGACATAGGCCTCACTAATACACCCCTATTCATTAGAGGCTTTGGGACGGTATCCCACCACGCTGGTCCAATGTGGGTTGGTGGGTGGACCGACTTTTTACATGCCCATCCGATGCGTGGATCATCTTATTTTTAGACAATTGGGTGATCGGCCCAAATTGCTCTAACCAACTAAGAAACAACAATGAAAATTTGTTGAGCCCCGCAAGATTCGAACCCGACTTCCGGTTTCTAAGCCACACGCCTATACCACTAGGCTACGGAGGCAGTTGCTATTGTTATGACAGAGTAATCAAAGCTTAATATATAATGTAAAACATTCACATAACAGCATTTTCACTACTACTAGACAAATGGTATGGACGTGTTGTCTTAGTTAATTGTTAAAGACGGTCAGGTGTAGGGCATTCGTACTAAAAAGGTTATCAGTAACACAATATATATCCGCAGTCTAACAAAATAGTAAGTCCACCTATATCGAATACATTTAATATTGATCTTCCCCTTTTAGACAATTTTGCCATAAGCATACATTTATTCTACAAAACTATATAGAACTATATGAACTCGTAATGCGTCAAAAACATTCAATAAACTTGAAAAATAACATTGGCAATATGAATCGGTTTAAATAAATGTATACAATTGCTAAATTACATTATATTACGTAATAATGTAGCAACTGTTTATCGGTGTTGACATTGGTTAATATTATCACGTTCGACCAATATATATCGATGAAATATATGAAAACACAGTGAATATAGTTTTTACATGTGAGCTTAACAAAACCTGTTTACCTTTATAATATGTATGTGTATATATGTTTATTTTAAGGCATTTTATTTAAAAAAAAAACATACTTGCAAAACATGTACATATGTATATATTCAATCGAGAAATTGGATAGAAATGTATATTTTATATACGTGAAAAGAACATTTTATTAAATAAATTAAATTAAAAAACTCTTTTTACTTCAGCACGAGTCACGCAAAGATATAAATATGGCATGAAGGAAAAACTGTAATTCAGTATTGTTCATTAAAGGTTAGAATAAAGTCAGATACAGACACTCCTCTAAGTCCTCTTAGTTTATTATTTTTATTTAGCATAATAGTGCATCACCAAATATTTAAAGTCTGAAGACAATGATATAATAATAAAAAGTAATATAAATAGATGTATGATTTTTGTTGTCGTTCGAACGATGTTTGTTGTTTGTTGTACTGTATTAGAAAAACATTGTATTTATGATACTTTCTTGTGTTTACGCGAATACTAGACATGATTAAATAAAAGACTTTACGGATTTTATCGCGTTAAAATTGTAAACCAAATTAAACGTTTAATAAAATATCCGATATAATCCGTAAAGTCTTTTATTAAATTATATTGCATCCATACTAAAGTCAAAATCCTTATATGTATCATTATTTAAAAAGTAAGCTGAAAAAGGGGAATTAAAATAATCATTGCTAAACAAATATTTTGTTTGAAGTACATTTATCCTTATAAAACTGTACTCTACTCCACATTCTTCAAATAAATGATACTTGGGTAAAATTGTCCGCTACTGCTCTCAATCCTATAAATTAAACTGTCAAAAGTTTTTAAATAAATTTGGAATGATCAAAAACTTTCTAATGGTATCAGGAACTTAAATTGCAAATTTTATTTACTCGTAATATTAAGTATTTCGATGTTGCTGGGGAAAATACAATGATATATTTTGGGACTTGAACACTACTTGTCCAACCCAATTCATTTGAAGGCAAGTTGTTTGAGTCGTTGTCAAGTTAAGTTTAGTTACCAGTCGTTTTGATTAAAAACAATTATTTATTTTAAAATTCATAAATGTAATACCGAACCGTTGTCTATCTGGGAAAATTATCTAAGAGTGAGAATGAAACAATGATAAATTTTATCATAAAACTGTAACTCCTGCAAGCCATGTTGATTTTTGTGTATTTACATGGCTAAGTACAATAATTACAACATTAAGGATTACGATAATACAGCAGAGTTGAAAATATAAAATTTATGAACTTTGATACATTGGAATGGTGGGGTTTATAATATTCAAGAAAAATTACAGCATCGCCAGCCAAGTATACTTAAAATTCTCGTGCAACCGAATTACTAACGATGCAGATATTAAGATACTGGATGGTAAAATAAATATTAATAAAAAAGTGTATAAAATATTTTTATCACAGATAAATAAGTTAAACTACATATGATCTATAAAGATCACTTGCACCGAAGGTCTCAAAAAGACCCGAATGACTTTCTCCGACGGACTATTCATAAGAGATACAGATATTTCTGGGAAGACCTTCTACCTAGCCCTAAAAAACTATGGAAAACAATAAGAACTTGTGATGATAAGTTAGTAAACAAAAAACTTATGGAATACCTTGATAAGAAAAATCTTCTTAGGCTATCTACCTTAGACTGACGAAGGAAACTGTATCTTTAATTACAACAGGTGTAGTGTGGAACCTCGATAGAAGTAGACCAGTTGTTGGAGTATTTTTGAACCTGACTAAAGCCTTTGAAAGCGTTTATTATTCAAAAGCGTTTTTGTTTATTTATTTTTTCTTATTAACAAACCCTATTGTTTTCTTTATATTTTTTTTAGGCCACCTGATGGAAAATGTTCACCAACGCCCATGACCATCGGATATACCAGGGGTATCACTAATGCGCTACCCAAATGAAACATAGGATTAAATGCGCTGGATATAGTGCCCTTCAAACCAGAACACACTGCTTTGAGGTAATAGGCACCGCGGCGGTACCACCCCAGACGGCCTAATGGAAGAGAGGACCTACCACCTCTAAAAATCCTACGGCTACGGAAAGTTTTATGTTTACAAGGTGTCACTCGCCGATTGCATATTTATCCTAAAATTTCTCTATATAACTTAAACTATGAATATACTTATTTCAACATGGTATCAAGCAACAATCTCCCTTATTTATATGAAAAAATATTGTAACAGCAGAACACTGACTTTGCAGCGCGTTGCCCGCAATTAGCTATCACAAATACATTTCTGCAAAGTTGCGTCTTTAGTTCATTATCTTATTCTTCAAAATCGTTACTAAATAAAACTTATTTAAGCTGCTCCTATCTTTTAAAAAATATATTCAGGTAGATAATCCATCTTTTCTGTCTGAACCATTTAACCGTTTCATAGACATATTTAGAATAGATTTCAAAAAAATGTGCTCCGAGTTTATTTTAATAACTATCTATTTTAATATTAATGTAAATTAAACGATCTTTAAGCTGATAGTTCATATATTTTCGTCATAGTGTATATATATATATATATATATATATATTTGTTTTTTCGTTATGAGTTAACTAATGTTATACTTACATATTAAATATAAGAGAAAACAATAATATTAAAATTGACCTGAAAAACTGTTTTCCGCTTCGTTGGTTACAAATTTATTTCCATCATTATTTAACAATAGAAAGGTCGATAAACTTCCATTTAGCGAAGTCTATTAAGATGTGTTATGCAATAAGGGTTTTTAATAAATAAATAATTTGCTCTATCGTAATATCATACTCCTTTCTTTATCACAGTCTATTGCTAATTTCGTTACATCTCTAATCTACAATTAAGTGAGATTAAAGAGGTTATGCATTATCATTTTATTTTCATCATCATAATCAGCCTGTGATATACCACAGCTGGACATAGGCCTTCCCTAATACACCCCTATCCATTAGGGGGTTTTGGACCGTACCCCACAACGCTGGTTCAATGCGGGTTGTTGGGTGGACCGACTTTTTACATGCCCATTCAACGCATGGATCATCTTACTTTTCAGATAATAGGGTGATCGGCCCAAATTGTCCTAACCAACTAGGAAATAACAATGACAATTTGGTTATCAGCCCAAATTGCGCTAACTAGCTAGGAAACAACAATGTAAAACTTCTTGAGTCCCCGCAGGCAGAACCCATGACCTTTGGAGGCATTTTCTCTTAAAATATAATAAATTTAACAAAATTTTATTATGCAACTACCTCAATTAATAACTTTTACTAACTAACTACTAACTACTAATAACTTTTCAATTACATTAAGATTTTATTAAGTAACATAGAAGTTTTACATAAGAACTCAGCGGCGTGTGAGTCTTAATTAATTACTATACTACATTTATTCCATTAATTAAAAGTTTGACAAAGGAACCCTTTGACATGTAAATGCTGAGTCTCGATACTTCATAAACGCTTCATAAATGTAAAAGCCTTTTTAAGTTCAATTGATTACAAGCAAGTATTAAACCTCAGTTATTGCTGTACATTTTTGACTTGTTTATTTTAAAATTAGTTTAAAAAAAAAAGCAAAATTACGATTTTAAAGCTGTTTCTCGATTAGAATAAGCGCAAAATAGATTATTACCTTAACAGTTAAAGTAACGATTATCACTTGTTTAGTCCTGTTTTTATTTTTTAAATCCTTAACGTAAAATTTTGGTTTTGTTGCAAGTAGTGATTTAAGTAATGATTGAACCGCTAATGAAATGACCTATTTTCTTTTTAATATGTTATTTAACTTAATTTATATTTGTTTTATTAATATAAGCGACAACAGGTTGGAAATGCGATAACGAACACGGGAATGCATAAAGTCAATCAATATCACAGTCGTTTTTGAATGACCTTAAGAGCATAACAGCCGTTATAAATTTTTTTGTAAAAATATAAAAAAAATTGGGCAGTTTGCAGTGTACAGCAAATAAAAATGGCTTGTTCGCGCACATTTCTATGTCGCCTAACCCAACCGCAAATTGGTTACGCAATAATCTTCCTTCCCTTTGTTACTTTACCGCTCCTTTTTGCCTGAACTCCTTTTTTCCTTTTGATTTTTCCTCATCTCGCGAAGAAAGAGGGTATAAGGTGAATACTTCGTGAAGCGGTCGGCGGCCTCCGCCCACCGCAGTCGAACAATAGCCATCCGGAGTTCATACGCAGCGCATCATATTTGGTAAAGTCACTCGACGCGAATGGCCAACGCTTCATTCTAATAGTTTTACAACAATACAACGTGGTTATGAAGCCACAACAAGTTGGAAATGCGATCGCCTGATGCTGGCGCAGCTGCAAGCGTCTTCTTTGTTCGATAGGGGTTCGCGGTAAACGTAACTATGAATATAATGGATAGGGGTGTATTAGGGGAGGTCTATGTCCAGCAGTACTATCACAGTCTGATGATGAGGGAACTGTTTTTGTTGAAATTGTATTTTCAAATGCACAGGCGTCATTTGGAAATCTGTCACGCTAAGCCCAGCGACAGCTAATAATTTTATTCAATAATTACATCTAAGCAATATCAATTCCTATAAATAGATGGATATATATGTCTTAATTTGTTCCTTCTCCTGATAAATCTTTCAGAATTATTCTGAAATGTTTCTAACACCTTTTTACAAATTCAAGATAGCCACTAGCCATACATTAAGGATATTGAATAATTTAAGAAATCTATTGTTGCCGAGACATATTTTTTGCTTCACAAATCAGTTAGAGTACCTATATCACGAGTGAGTAAGGTTGACATTTTACGTTGTTATGGAGTAAATTCTTAGATTTTAGTCTAGAATAATGACTAGAAAATAACAAAAAGAATATTTACATATTAATGTCCTTACATATGAGATTAAAAATCCAATTTAATTTACAAATAGAGTTCAAAGATAGGTTCTTTTCCTAATCCACTACTTTTGTCAATATGACCGCTAACACACAAACGTTCTGTTTTGATTTTAACGTTTCCTTTCCGGAAATTTTATAAAAAGACGATTACGAGCCAATTGGCCCAAATTGCCTAACCAACTACAAAACAACAATGAAAAATTGTTGAGTCACCGCAGATTCAACCACGACCTCGGTTAGGCAATTTTGGCCGATCACAATTTTCAAATGTAATGTTATATGTAAAAGTTGGTCCACTTACCAGCCCCATTTGACCAGCGTGGTGGGATACGGTCCAAAAACACGATCCAAATAACATAGATACCATATTCGAGTGACCCTATTGGTAAATACAATGTCCCGCGATTCCGGGAAACCGCAGTTATTTAAATAAGTATAGTAAAAATTTAATTTCTAAAGTAGAATAAAACATTATTAAATTTTTAAATAGCTGAACAAATAAAAGTAATTAAACGGTGTGAATAAAGTTAAAAAATAGTCGTAATAAAATCGTTCAAAAGTTGAAACACCACAAAGTGTAAATAAACAGTAAATATTATTCATCATCCACATTGTAACAACAATATCAAGATTTTAAGTACGCCCGTATATAATATTTTTTATTAAAACTACAATTTCATGATAAACACCAATCAATTAATAAAACATTTTATAAGTGTATAAAGCCAGACTAAAGCATGCAGGAAAGGTCTATCTATTGATTCAACTGTTCGGCATCAAACACGAAACTGTGATGTGACCAGATAGTTCAAGAGCATATATGTAATCGTATTGTTGTAGAAACTTATAAAAACAAACATAGCTGGATGAAATTAGCAGTAATAGTTATAAAAATAATTAGTTTTACAATAAGCGACGACTAAGTCCAGTAACTTTTTCGTTTCATTTTCTTGAAAGTGACAGTACAGACCCACTTCTAATACGAGGAAGCACTGAGAAATTTCGGGAATCAAGAAAGTGACACTACATTAGTATTTAAAATGTATTTATTGCTTTTCGAGTAACCTCCACGAAATTTGACACATTGTTTCATATGATTTAACCAATCATCGAAACAACCATTCCATTCGGAAGTTTCGGTCTCAAAATAGCCGTTTTGTAGGCGTCCACAGCTTTTCAGGTAATTAAAATCTCTGACCACGCAATTTATTCTTTATTCAAGGAAAGTGTAAGAAATCATTGGAGCTTAGGTTGGAGCTGTACGTGGGTTCGTGTAATAATTGTATGTTTTCTTGCTCTAAAACTCTTTTTGTTCTGATGCACGGTGTGAGAACTGCACTTTGTCATGATGGAGGATGATGCGGTGTTTTGTAGTTCTTTTTACGGAGTTTAGAAATGACCTGTGCAAACAAATGCTAACATAACATTCGACATTAACGTTCTCTGTCCCTCAAGAGGAATAGTCAAATATGGCCGTTTTAGAGATAAACGTGGCCACCATTTTTTGCAACACTCCGTGAACGTATAATTTTGTTGGCTTTTAACTCATTTTCCAAACCCATACTCGTGACTGGTTTTTGTTTCAGGTTCGTACCATATAACCAGTGCTCGTCACCTAATATAATGTTGCATACAGCATTTGAGGATCCTGCATGGAATCTTTCAAAGTTCTGACGCACGAACGTTTTATGTTAAACCACTTCAAAAGTCATAATAAATCATCAATCTTCAATTTTCTCGAGTCAATTCCATTTTCTTAATGACTGAAAAGATTGACCATACACTTAACTGAAGACCGAGGAATCTTTTTAAAATAAATAAATGATATACGACTTTTCAAAACCAAAATTTGCTATTAAAAGATTTTAATTACTATTAGGAATAGTGGAAATATTCCATTCCGATATTTTAAATGCAGCCCTCGTAGTCATCGTGTCGAAATAGAATATATAAATAGAATAGGTGACCTAACAGCAAATTATGTGTCTCTCATTGGTCTTTGGAATATTCACAAGATTTAAACGTGCTAAAGGATCTTACGCAGTTTGACCTACAGTTCATGCCTCATTACAATTTATAAGAATGTTTTACATTAAAATAGCTATTGATGGGTTATTCCTAAAACATAGCTGCACTCTCAAACTTTATTATAGACCATTTAAAAAGTGTAATCATGTAAAACATATTTTTAAGTTAATCCTTTACGATTTTAGCGTTTGTCGTGAATTTTGTCGTCGAATTTTTTAATTATTTAATATCTATTAAACTGATTAAGTCATCACCATCATTATCATCAGCCTGTTGATAGTCCCACAGCTGGACATGAAGCCTCCTAATATACCTCTATCCATAAGGGGTTTTGAATCATATCCCACGCTGGTCCGATGCAGGTTGGTGGGTGGACCGACTTTTTATGTGTCCATCACGACGCATGTGTCATCTTACTTTTCAGAGCATTGGGTGATCGGCCCAAGGTGCCCTAACCAACTAGGAAACAACAATGAAAATTTGTTTGAGTCCCTGCAAGATTCGAACCCATGACCTCGGTTTCTAAGCACCCCATATCACTGAGCTCGGAGGTAGTTCTTCATTATTACTGATTATTACAAAATTACCAAGTGACAGTAAATGTCTATAATTTAAGAAACAGCCAAAGTACAAAGAGCGAAGCAATACGGAATGAGGTGACATGAAAAAAAAACCATTCGCTCCAAATTAAGTACCTCCTTCTTTTGGAAAGCCGTTATAAAAAGTAATTGTCCATTTTATTTATACTGATACTACATAAAAGTTAAAAAAACAAAATAGGGACACTAATTTAAGGCTGACATCACCAAGGATTTAAATATATTTTTAAGCAGTATTTTGTTACTGCTTGCCTTTACTTTAGGACATTAGAATAAATAATAATTCATTAAAGTTTAAAATAAGGTCTTTATTACCAACAATTAATAATTTTGTTATGAACAAAATAAAGTTCAATAAATATTTATGAATTACAAAGAAAATATTCATACCACGGTTTACGTATACAAAGTGCTTTTCGTATTTTTTGCTACATTAGCTGAGTCTGCTATTAATAATTGACGTGCAGTCTAAGACGTTTTCAACCAGTATATATTGACATATTGCTAACGTTATTTTAAAATAAATGTGACATTATGGTGAAACCGTATATTACAAATCTTCTCTTATGTTCACAAGAAACTTTGCGATGCGGATACGGATAATTTTGTAATATTTATCATATTTTTTATTCTCATCTCAGGATTTAAGTATATTCATTAGTTTTTTTTTTATTTATACCGTTTTATTCGTTCAGTTACAGCGATGAAATAAGTGGTACGTTCACCTGTTGTTCCGGCCTGCGTCATCCTGCTCGTATTTTTATATTGATTTTATTTAACTTACTACTTATTACAAAATTATTTGAAAAAAATGAACAAAATAGGCAGTCAATTTACCGGGAGCTTAGCTTTTTAGAACTCGTTCGTTTAAATTAAATTTATGCACACATAGTAAGCTCTACAATTTATAAGAAAAAAGCAATGCCTTAAGTACAATCAAGTAAAAACGTAATGTTAAGTCGATATATCTATCAGAGGTTTATATTAAAAGGTAGTAAATAATTGAGCGTTGCGTCCGCGAGTATGTTCTAAAGATATTATATGCAGTGCGTTTTACGTTCAATATACGTTAAATCTTTGTAGGTACTGATTAATGTCGGACATATGGGAGGCTATTTATCAGAGTGAGGGTCCAATTCTGATTAGAACGATTACTAAACTTACTACATTCATAACAATGAAAATCCGATCGTTTTTGAACCTTTTAAGAGTATAGCAAAAATGTATGATTGACATTTATCTTTGGATCTTTAACAGTTAAATAAATTTGTAAATATATAAACATATTTTCCTTATATTATATTATTTTACAAGATTCGGTTTAATTGAATTTCATTTTGAGTGACTGATTCGTCTAAGAATTAATAATGTAATGGTTTAACTTGTAAAAGATTATTAAACCGTTAAAGTGACAATTTTTAAAAATAAAAAATTTTAAATTAAATAAATATTAATAAACAAATTAAAAAAAAAAAACGAAAACTGACTAAGCACCAAACTGAGTACCTTCTACTTTTAAGTCTCCTAAAATCAAAAATGTGAAAAATTAGAAGAGACATAAGCGGATAACAACGTGTTCTCTTCACTTATTACCCCGCGATTTCTCCCACCGCATTTTAAAACTATTATGTCTCTTAAGGTAATTATGTTTTAAAATATAATGTGTGTTTTGTATACATAGAATGAACAATTTTTTCAATGCACTTTTATATGCACATAAACTGTAATAAAAATAAGCTTAATCTTAAATGAGCTGATTACAGATTTTAAAATTTTTTAAAACATTTTAGGTGTTGAGTTTTGATATAATTAATCATGACATTAATAAAAATAAACTACTACTTAAATTTCCTTCGCCTAGTTGCTTCGAGGCGCCGCTTTACAAGCTAAGTTCACACACCATAATTTCATTTGTTTCTGCTCTCTACAACACAAATACCTTTTTATATTATCCTATCAAAGTTATTGAACAAGTATATTTATTAGTCTCAAAAACATTTTATATTCACTCCTTTAGTATACATTAGTTTGGAGAGTATTTCTAATGTCTCATATTATGGTGCTGAAACTCTTCGCTTTGGTAAATTAGGCGTTAAATAACCTTTCAGTATTTCTTTTCCATGGTCAAACCGCATTGAACATCCATTCAATACATTTTTTTATTAATATTATTTGTATTTATATTTATTTGTTACGAAAACAAGCAATGGCTATTTAAAGCAACATACAATGAAATTAATTTTTACTTTACTGCTTACCCTCGTGTTATTAGTTACTAGATATTTTATGTTTATATGATTACGAAAAATGGTTACCCTCAATTTTGGTCGGCTGACGATGTTAGATTTATAAAAGTTTATATGTAGACCACTTCCATATAAATTTTTATCCCATATTTCGATCCTTTCGACCACTTTAATCGCAATATTTAACGCCTATGTTCTTTATTGGAATCCATTCTTAGTATGTACCACATTTAATCAAAATCGGTTCAAAGGCATAGACAGTAAAGACGGAGAGACGGACAGACCGACAGATAGACGGATAGAAAAACAAAGTTACTTTCGCATTTATAATATAACTATAGATTAGTATATATTATCTATGACTACTTGTTAATATCTATATACATTTTTTCAAATATAATTTGATGAAATCACCGAAAAGTTAAAATATAAGCATCGATATAAAATTAGGACATGAAAGAGGCTCTTTTGAATGACGAGCATAAAAGATTGATACTACGAATTTAATTTAACTACGATTAATGAAACTGAAACAAAAGATTGAAATATAATTAGCATAATAATAATGAGTGTTTATATATAAAATTTATTTAGTATAAAACAAATGTTAGAAATGACATACGCATACCAAAAACTTTGTTGGTACTGGCTTTATACATAATATTAAACCGTTTGTGTGTTTTCAAAGCAGAGATGTGTTTGTCAGTATTTGAATGGTTGAATTTTTGCTTTGATATTCATACATAAAGCTCATTCTTTAAATTCAAATTTGTGAATAGTTAGTAGTTCAATCGAATTAGATTCCTAGACATCTTATTATCTTCAAACGATTTCTTTAAATTAATGTATGATTTAATTTTCTTAAAGCAATGGCTAGATAATAACTCGTACCCTTATAACACTACAACGTTACAATATTATACTCAATCTTTGAAAATATAAATATATAAAAAATAGATAAATATATAAAGAATACAGCAAGCCAGCCCGTCTACTATCGAATAAGTTGTAGCGCAAACATAGCTAATATAATTCATAAATCAACATCGTAAACGAGGTACCGATGCAAAATAAACAAATTTATAGATAGCAAAACTCTTGTATTTATTAGCGTATTCATTTAGACGTTTAACATTAATCTGCTCATAATAATGTATTCTGAAAGTTACTATAAAGCACACTAAACAATAGCTTAACCATGCATATGCATATGTATGCACAAGATATATCTTTTGTATTCCTTGAAGTTATGATTGCGTTACTTTTTGATGTGTGTTTGCGATAATAATAATTAAATACAGTGTTAGAAATAGTGTGAAAGTACAAGTAAAGCTTAATCTGAGCGATTTCAAATAAGATAATAAAAGTGTGTTTTTAAACCGTTTTTTTAAAACACACTCAATCATGTCACTTGCCTTTTTCGTTAATTAAATTATATTAAGTATAAGATAAGATATTGATAAGTCCCATGGAGTTTCTTTCACCAGTTCTACTCAGTCAGAGGCATCCTTTTCAAACCGGTGCTAGCTTTTGAGCATGAATAAGTGAGTATATCACTCCTTTGTAGAATAAAGATATTTGAATTTAAATAAAATTATATACACCTAGTGCTCCTAAAGCGCTAGAGCTTTTTAATACGTCAGGTTTACCCTCCCTGCTCACTGGGGCGGGAGAGGTGGGAACCTACAACCCCCGACTTCACCGGGATGCTTCACGACAATATCTATTTAAAATCAAATAATCAGAGCTATAAATGGATTCAGTCACCCTCAGTGACCTAGGCCTCGACTTCGAGGTCCTGAAAAATCGTCCGCCGGCGGACACGGTACGTGCCATCCGCGAGGCCCTCACCGCGTGAGGGGGCCAAATACACTATAAGCGCACTCCATGCTCGACGCGAGCAACCACACCCGCGTCGGAAAAATGTCCCACCATCCGGTCGGACACCTACCCACTCACCTCACCCAACAATTCAGACTCGAAATGGAGCGGATAACTCCCGTCCGGTTACCGAGGACGAAGACGCAGGAGGTGCTTGCCAGATGTGGCGGGGCTCTTGCGCAAAAGATCGTAGAATGAAGTACTATCGGCCTCTAGGCCATCAACATCGGCCACAGAGCCAAAAGCCGCCTCACAGCAAATCCATTCAGGCCGCCTCACGGCCAAGCAACATCGGCCTCATCAAGGCAATCACCTGCTGCTTCACGCACACCATCCGCTGCTTCACAGCAACCATCGGCTGCTTCACGCATCCATCAATCCCACCTAGGCACAAGAAACTTCCGCCGATTTATATTCGGTCGAAGGAAAAATGGGCAGAACTACGGTCCGCGCTGTCAAAATATAAATTCACAGCAGCGACTCGAACCAGGGCATTAAACTGCAGACTGGAAACAAGTGGCGCACACCGTCAAGTTACGTCGTATCTCTTAAAGAACGACTATTACTACCAGACATACCGCGCTCCGGAAGAGCGCGTACTCCGAACAGTCGTCAAGGACTGCCGAAGGAGATGCCCACAGGGACATCTTTAACTTTATCAAGGGACAAAACATCCCAATTAACTGAGCTTCATCCGAAAACATCACCCTAACTCATCCAAAAACATAAAAACGGTTTAACGTGTTCCTTCTGACCCTGGAACGCTCCACCGAGGGCAAAAGGTTTATGATTTACACCACATATGCGACATAAGTCGCATCACCTTCCACGCGCCACATTCAGAATGGCCTTCCTGCGCAGTCAGGCCTCGGCCCGGAACTGTCACGCACGCCCTCGCTGCGTCAAATGCCTTAGTGACCATGGCACTCCGATTGCCCTAGACCCAGAGATAGTGAAACTACTCACCACGTACGAGACCGCCGGCGTTAATGCTTTGCATGGCCACACGACCATACCTGGGCTGCCCTAGGCACCCAACTGCACCACCACAACCTTTATCCAGTCCCAAGAGCGCGCCACAGTGCCTCCCTCCATCCTTCCCGCCCTCCGATCTTTCCGGCGTGGCAATACCATCAGCGCTCGCAGCGCCAACTCAATGCCCGCAGTGGCAACAACCACCACCGACTAGGTAGCGCCGAGCGCCCGCGTGGCAGTCGCACCACACCAAGCGCTCCGCGTAACGCCCCAACTACTAGCCAGCAATGGCAGTAAATTGGAGACGTTAGCCGGACAGATCGACTTGCGAGCTCGATCGCCTTACCGCGGAATTCGACTCGTCGTAATGATTCAGGGCCCGTCTTGCCATACTTCATAAGAAGTACTAGGCAATTAGTCGACTAATTACGGGACCCTAAATGAATAGTACGCCCATACTAAATAATAAAACGGCCCGGGCCGTCTTAAGCACGCCAGTTAATATTTCACTTTTAGCCTAAACGGTCTCGCGGATCAAAGGACCGAAATCCACAGTTTTTCTACGCGAAACGACGATCGACATTCTACTGGTGCAGGGGACGTTCTGAAGCCGGAAGAGGAGATCCGAAAACGCTAACTATAACATCATAGAAATGATCAGACGGTGCTTCACGGAAGCACGCTCATTTATTATAAAAAGTCCTACGCTCATTGGCAGATGCACGCCGTCGACGCTAACGCACCCTAGAAGCCTCAGGTCTGTAGGCTAGCCATGACAGAACACGCACCAATCACCATAGCCTCGGTCTACTTATCTAGCAGAAGCACTTCAGAAGATACTCAATCCGACTTCGAGACGCTATTCTCCTAAGAGCGCTAGTCATTCTGGCAGGCGACTTCAATAGAAGCTACACCCGATGGAACATGCTACAAAATCACTTGCGGGGTGGCACTAGATGCACTATCAAACTCTTAACTTTGTGTCGTTGCTCCGCATGAAATACGCACTACCGCACACTGATAGGCCACAGATCGGAGGTGCTGGATTGCCCTCCTTAAAACGTCAATCTCACTTTTAGAGGTACTAGAGGTCATAGAAGATCTAACCTCCGATCATCGCTGCAGTCATCCTCAAACTAGGACCACCTGAGCTCCCAAAACATCCAATCCAAAACAATAATTAACTGGCGCAAACTCAAATCTCAGCTAGACTGCACTAGCTCCGCCACACCTAGATGCCATTCCTAAGAGTCACTGCACAGTGACTAATGACGCCAATCTCGCTCTCATGCGCTCGAACATGTCCAAAAGTGTCGTCGAGGCCTCCTCGAAGCAATTTCCGAGTGAAGAAAACCCCCGCTGGGCCTTGCCAAACGACAAAACGGACCTCTTCGACGCAAGAGGCTGCGATTCGATGCCTACGATTGGTATCAACCAGACGGAACCGGAGACAACTACGCACCATGAACATCAGGTCCAAGACGCGCATAGCTGATTCAGGAAACGATCGGTGGGATACAGAATCTAAGCAATTTGCACCCATCGCCATAAACCTTCGACAACTTCCCAAAGCCTAAAAGGTGGAATCGGATCCTCCGATGCCGCCTTTATCCCATCCTAAACTTCCTGATGCTCCTCTGAGCGTTTCTCGATGAAGAAAAAGCCGAGATGTCACCGACGGCCTCGAGGCACAATGCCGCCAAGCACTCAACCGATCGGACGCCGCTCACCGCTGCAAACGGTGGGGCAGATCGAGTCGATTGACTCAACTTCCTCCTCGCGATTTAACTTCACGGTGACCGGAAAGAAGTCAGTCGATTATCAAAATCTCAAACCTCAGAAGCCCGGCACCGACGGAATAAACAACCGCGTCATTAAAATCTACTGGAACATTTAATTAAAATCCTAGGTTCTAATTTATAACGCAGCTCTTTCACAAGGGTATTTTCCCAAACACTTGGAAGGACGCTGAAAGTTATAAGGGTTCCTCAAACCCGAGCAAAACCACCTGCACTCCCCAGTTCTTATCGTCCATTATCCTCCTCAAGGGTTTCGGAAAATATATAAACGTCTCGTCCTAGGCCGCTTATTAGATTTTATGAAGTCTAAAGGGCTCCCTACCCCATTCAATTCCAGCTTCGGCCAAACACTCTTGCACTCATCAAATTCACCGCATCACGAGAAAATTAAAGTCAGCTTAATACGAGGCCATCACAGGGAGCCTTTTCCTCGACGTGGCGAAGGCGTTCGATAAATGATGGCACGAAGGGGCTATATACAAGTTATATAGCTCGGCGTGCCAGACATCTCGCTCTCGTACTCATCTACGAGACTTTCTCAGGAATCGAACGTTCCGATCCGCGTAGAGAACCAATCACTACTTCGACCGGTCCGTGCCAGCGTACCCGAGGCTCCATAATAGGGTCAATCCTATTCACCTTATATCTAACGACATACCACAACACCGTCTTGTAGACACCACCTTATTCCAGACGACACCGCATCACCATATCCTAGTTAGTTAAAGACTCAATCGCGCCCAATATCCTGGGAATGGTTCCGGAAATGGAGAATAGAAATCTATCCTTCAAAAGCGCAGCCATTCTGTTCACCGATGAAGACCGTGCCTTCCTTCAATTCCGACTCTAGATTGCCTATCCCTTCGGTCAAACAGACCAAATACACTTAGGGTAATCTTAGATAAATCCTTGACATTTGGCCGCACATTACAGGGTCAGAAACAGAGCAGCCTACGTCTTAGGTCAGACTCTTTCCACTAATAAATCCTAAAAGCAAGTTATCTCTGCGCAATAGGTGTTGTTATACAAGACAGTCATACGTCCAATTTTAACATATGCTCAGTCCCGTCATTGCACATGCAAAGCGATCACATTGACAACTTCAAGTCCTGCAAAACAGATTCATGCGCAGGGCCACTGGGTGCGCCAGTGTTACCTGCGCAACATTGACCTGCACCTGGATCAGAATTGCCACAATCAAACAGTACCTAAAACAAGCTTCTATCCGATATTTCAACTCCGGCTTCGAAACACCCAAACGATCTAGTTCGGAGCGCCGCCGCTTACGAATCCAACAATTTCACTCGCTAAAAACGACATCCATCGAAGGCGCAAAACGCGATTACAGATCCCGACGATGAGATTACAATCGTGCAAGCACGTTTTAACTCACTAAGACGCAACACATCTTGTCCTCACCGTCGAGGACAAACTATACCGTATAACAGATATCGGCAACGATAGCCAGGCCGATTATCACCAGACCAGATAAGGCGTGAAAATACTTTCCACTAATAAGATCCTAAAAGCAAATTATCGAGCCGAGGTTAATTCACCAAGGGCGCCCTCGATAAATTTGCTAACGGAGTATAGGCATAAGGACCTGACTCGCATGGCATCGACGAAGCTCCGGCCTCGAATTGACATTTTCCCTCGATCAAGCCACTTACGGATAAGAATGAGAATACGGTGATCGCAAATTTAGAACAGGATTATAGGTACCTATATAAATTACAAGCACGACACTAAAATATTCAGGAACCAAGGAAAGGAACACAATGTTACTATTTAAAAATTTATTTTTAACTGTTGTCAAGTTATCTCATGAATTTTGACACATTTTTATACAGATGGAACAATCATTGAAGCAACCATTCCATTCGAAAGTTACGGTCTCCAAAATATGCCTGTTTGTGAGGAATCACACCTTTTCAGGCGATGAAAATCTCTGAACCACGCAATTTATTCTTTATTTTTAGAGAAAGTATAAGAAATCATTAGGGCTCAAGTCAGAAGCTAAGTATGGGATAGTCTTATAATTTTATGCTTTCTTGACTCTAAAAACTCTTTATTTGTGCGAGTGATGAGAACTCGAACTTTGTCGTGTATGAGGATGATGCGGAGTTGCAGTTTTCTTTACGATTTCAGCAACGATCTGCATGAAACAAATGCTAGCATACCATTCTGCATTAACCAGCATGAATAGATCAATGATGATGCCTGGTTTTGAAGACAAAACTGTGACACTTTACAACCTCCGTGAACTGAAACGATATAATAAATAAATAAATAAATAAATAAATAAATAAATAAATAAATAAATAAAAAATAATTACACAAATGAATGAATAAATGTATGAATGAATGAATAGATATGAATCAATGAATCAATGAATGAATGAATGAATGAACTGAATGAATAAATGAATGAATGAAGGAATAAATAAATGAATGAGATGAATGAATGAATGAATGAATCAATAGAATGAATGAATAAATAAATAAGAAAATAAATAAATAAATAAAAATTAATAAACAAATAAATGAATGAATAAGAATGAATGAATGAATGAATGAATGAATGAATAAATGAATGAATGAATGAATAATGACTGAATAGATGAATGAATGAATGAATGAATGAATGAATGAATAAATGAATGATGATTAAATGAATAAGAAATGAATAATTAATGAATGAATAAAAGAATGAATGCATAAATAAATAAAAAAAAAAAAAAAAATCAAAGAAAATAAATAAAAATAATGAATATAAATATATATATAATAATATAAAATAAATATAAATAATATATAATATAAATGAATAAATGAATGAATAAATGAATAAATGAATCAATGAAGGAATGAATAAATGAATGAAAGATTGAATGAATCAATGAATGAATGAATGAGTGAATGAATGAATCAATATTAAATGAATGAAAGATTGAATATAAATGAATAAATGAATGAATAAAAGAATAAATGAATGAATGAAGGAATGAATAAATGAATGAAAGATTGAATGAATCAATAAATGAATGAATGAATAAATAAATAAATAAATGAGTAAATAAATAAATAAATAATTAAATATATAAATGAATGAATGAGTGAATGAATGACTAAATATTTGAATAAATAAATAAAAAATAATTAAAAGAATGAATGAATGATCAAATGACCAAATGATGAATGAATAAATTATGAAATGAATGATTGAACGAATGAATAAATGAATGGATGAATGAATGAATGAATGAATGAATGAATGAATGAATGAATAATAAATGAATGAATGAATGAATGAATGAAAAGATCAAATGATGAATGAATAAATTATAAAATGAATGATTGAACGAAGATGAATGAAATGGATGAATAGATAATAAGTATTGAATGAATAGTATTGAATGAATGAATGAATGAATGAATGAATGAATGAATGAATAATAGGAATGATAATAATTAATGAATAGATAATGAAAGATTGAAAAGAATGAATCAAGAATGAATGAATAAATTAATAAATAAATGTAAGAATGAACGAATGAAATAATGAATAAATAAATAAATGAATGAATATTTAAATGAATGAATGAATAAATTAATCGAATAAATGACGAATGAATGAAATAATGAATGAATGAATGAATGATTGAACAATGAATGAATAATTAAACGAATGATTGAATGAATGAACGACTGATTAATTAAAAGAATAATTGAATGAAAGATTGAATGAATGAATGAATGAATGAATAAACGAAAGAATGATTAAATGAATATATGAATAAATGAATAAATAAATGAATGAATGAATGAATAAAAGAGAATGAATGAATGAATGAATGAATGAATGAATGAATGAATGAATGAATAAAATGAATGAATGAATGAATGAATGAATGAATGAATGAATGAATGAATGAATGAATGAGTGAATAAATGAATGAATGAATGAATGAATGAATAAATGAATGAATAAATGAATGAATGATATAAAATATAGAATGAAGGAATGAATGAATGAATAAATGAATGAATGAACGAATGAATGAAAACAGGCAATGAATTAATAAATGAAAGATTGAAAATGAATAAATGAATGAACGAATGAATGAATGAATGAATGCATGAATGAATGTAAAACTTATAGAATAAAGGAATGAATGAATGAATGAACGAATGAATGAATGAATGAAGTATTGAATGAATGAAGTATTGAATGAATGAATGAATGAATGAATGAATGATAGAATGAATAAATGAATGAATGTTAAAATTATAGAATAGAAAGAATGAATGAATGAATGAACGAATGATTGAATGAATGAAGTATTGAATGAATGATAGTATTGAATGAATAAATGAATGAATGAATGAATGAATGAACGAATGAATGAATGAATGAATGATAGATTGAATAAATAAATGAATGTAAAAATTATGAATGAAGTATTGAATGAATTCATGA
This sequence comes from Lamproptera curius, assembly GCA_029286875.1. NCBI lineage: Eukaryota > Metazoa > Arthropoda > Insecta > Lepidoptera > Papilionidae > Lamproptera > Lamproptera curius. The sequence continues at coordinate 25,296 of JAGSMT010000083.1, read as the reverse complement.
ATGAATGATAGAATGAATGAATGAATGAATGAATGAATGAATGAATGAATGAATGAATGAATGAATGAATGATCGAGTGATGAATGTATGAATAAATGAATGAATGAACGAACGAATGAATGAATAAATTAATGAATGAATGAATGAATTATTGAATGAATGAATTAATGAATGCATGAATGAATGATAGAATGAATGAATGAATGAATGAATGAATGAACGAATGAATGAAAAACAGGAATGAATTAATGAATGAATAATTAAAAATGAATGAATGACTGAATGATTGATTGAATGAAGGAATGTATGAATTAATAAATGAAATAATGAATGAATGATTAATTGAATGAATGAATGAATGAATGAATGAATAAATGAATGATTGAATGAATGAATGAATGAATGAATGAATGAATGAATGAATGAATGAACGAATGATGAATGTATGAATAAATGAATGAATGATTGAATAAATGAATGAATGAATGAATGAATGAATAAATGAATGAATGAATGAACGAATGAATGAATGAATGAATGAATGAATGAGTTAATGACTTAATGAATTATTTAATGAATGAATGAATGAATGAATGTATAAATTATAGAATGAATGAATGAAATATTGAATGAATGAATAAATAAGTAAATGATCGAAAGAATGAATAAATGACATATTGAATGAATGAATGAATAAATGAATGATCGAAAGAATGAATAAATGAATGAATGTTAAAATTATAGAATGAATGAATGAATGAATCATTGAATGAATGAATGAATAAATGAATGAACGAATGAATGAATGAATGAAGTATTGAATGAATGAATGAATGATAGAATGAATAAATGAATGAATAGTTAAAATTATAGAATGAAGGATTGAATGAATGAATGAACGAATGATTGAATAGATGAAGTATTGAATGAATGAAGTATTGAATGAATGAAGTATTGAATGAATAAATGAATGAATGAATGAATGAATAAATGAATGAATGTAAAATTATAGAATGAAAGAATAAATGAATGAATGAACGAATGAATGAATGAATGAATGAATGAATGAATGAACGAATGAATGAAAACAGGGAATGAATTAATGAATGAAAATTAAAATTAATGAATGAATGAATGAACGAATGAATGAACGAATGCATGAATGAATGAATGATGAATGAATGAATGATTGAATGAATGAATGAATGAATGAATGAATGAATGAATGAATGAATGAATGAATAAATGAATGAATGAATGAATGAATGAATGAATGAATGATCGAGTGATGAATGTATGAATAAATGAATGAAAGATTGAATGAATGAATGAATGAATGAATGCATAAATAAATAAATAAAAAGAAATTAAATAAATAAATAAATAAGTAAGTAAATAAAATAATAAATAATTAAGCAAGTAAATTAATAATATATAAAAAAATAAAATAAATAAATAAGTAAAGGGACAAATACCAACAGGAATACCTATGGGTATGGAACAGGATGCCATAGTTTTATTCAACTATTCTTCTTGACTGCCTTCGTAGCCTAGTGTTATGGGCGTGAGCTTTAGAAACTGAGGTCGTGCGTTCAATCCTGCGGGACACACAATTTTTATTGTTGTTTCCTAGTTGTTAGGGCAATTTGGGCCATTTGAAAAGTAAGATGATCCATACGTCAGATGGGCATGTAAAAAGTCAGTCCACCCACCAACACGCATTGGACATTATTCCAAAAAACGCCCCCAAATGGATAGGCGTGATTAGGGGAGGCCTATGTCCAGCAGTGGACTATCACAGGGTGATGATGATGATGATGATGATCGTCGTCGTTTATATATTTTTTTCATTCGGCATGGTGTCACTTTATAAAAACGGGGCTATAAAGTCCACAGCTAAATCGGTTGTATTTACACACTACTTTGTGGCAGAAACAGGTGCCGCGGTGGTACCCCATACAGCCTTCAATAAAAAGGGTATATACTACTTCTTTAGGCTGTAATATACTTCAGTTAAATTAGAGAATGAAATACTATGAATATTATGAGTTATTACTCAAGTAGAAATTCAGATTATAATATAATGGAAACACTAAGAGTAAAATTTGGCGCGTATCCATATATATCCGTTGTACCGTTAAATTTATTGTATACATATTGTAGTGCAATACTCCTCTTATTTTAACATGAAAATACTAAACTATTTTTGCCTTTACTTAGTACCATTACAAAGTTTGTTGTAGATTCTGCAAAAAGAATTATGTCTATTGACTAATTTCAACGTAAGCCTTAGGAAGAAGCAATCTACAGATCTTAGACTGGAAACAAAATTACCATGTATATAGTTAAATTTTAATATATTACAAAACATAAATATGTTTTAAATGAGATGCTTTGATATCCAACACAATGAAAATATTAATGCAATTCGTATGATGTACCTAAACTACGTATTAAAATATACTGAATAGTATAATAAAATAAGGTATTTTTATTGTATGTGCTTATCATTAGACACAAACTTATAGCAATAATAAATAGTTTATATCCTTTTTTGGATTCTATTCTAAGTATGTGCCGATTTTCGTAGAAATCGGTCCAATAGTTTGGACAGTAGACGGAGAGTCGTTCAAACAGAGTTACTTCCGCATTTATAATATAAGTATGGATTTCATAGTTTACTTTACATTAGTTTTCTTAAAAAAGTTTGAATTATGTATTTCACGAATTGTAATATACCATAAGCATAAAATCATATTGCTATGTTCTTTAATAACTGTGCACTGAACCATTGAGCACAAAATATTTAATTATACAATTTAATTTAGTTAAGTAAATCTACGACAATATAATAAGTAGATTAATTTTATAATATTTAATATTTTCAAATATTACTCAAAAAAGTAATGTCAAACAATGTTAGAAAAGTGCTGTATATGTAGACAAGCGCTAATCAGTGAATTATAAAATCTTAATTCAATATTGATCGCTCGGGTTTATTTTATATCTCTTGTGTACTAAATGTTGTCCTAGATGAATGTAACATGTAAATTAAAGTAATTTATTATTATATCCAAAAAATATGTATGAGGTAAAATCGCAACATTATGCACAAGAAAAAGGTGGACAATAAATGATAAACATAATAATACGTTTACATTAGTTTATTTTTAACTAAATTATGTATGGAAACCTAACATACGAACGATTTAGCTAGGTTTGATATATGTTGAGTGTTATAGCCAACATGAATGATCTCTGCAGTAGTGGTCTATTGTTGATCATAAATCATCATACATTTATTGAATAAGGGTGTATATTCAGAAATGGACTATTCCAATTCAACGAAACAGATAAAGAAATGAAAAGTTATTACATATCTCATATCAAAACCTTGTATATATCGTAAAAATTTACATTAAGTGAAAAAATATATAACTTTATTTAGAGACACATAAATTTCATATATTGCTTTTGTAAAATAATTTAGATTTAATTGCATTGTAATATGAAATTTATGGGGAAGTAAATGACGTGGTTATTTTATTGAAAACATTCACTAAACATATTTTTTAGTTAACTATCATTATTCATTATGGAAACGGCACATAGCAAAAAACATAACTTTGAAAGTTATTACACATTAAAATGTTTGATAGTTTTTTTTTCAATTGCAGTATTTAATTTACAGTTCAGCTTAATTAGTCCGCAATGATAAAGTATAACATAAAGATGAAGAAACGAAGCGGCGTAATACCCAAAATGTTCATGTGAAAATTAATACATAAAACACCCACGAACCCGTATCGGACCAGCGTGGTGGGATACGGTCAAAAACCCCCTAATGGATAGGAGTGTATTAGGGGAGGCCTATGTCCAGCAGTGGACTATCAGAGGCTGATGATGATGAACCATAAATGTATGAATGAAGCTAATTATTGGATAAACTAAAAATATTAAAAACCTACTACAATCTCTGGAAATAAATATAATCTCATTTGCATTTGTGCATTTTACAAGTTTGTTAAAGCAATGGCATCGCATGACAGAAATATCCATTGAACCAAAAAATAAGGAACCATTGAGATAAGAGATTGATAAGGCTCATATATATGTAAATAGAGTACCTTCTTTTGGAAAGACGGTCAAAACATAACAATTATAATTATTAACATTCAAAGAATATAGTTTGTTAAATCAACTTACACAGCATTTACAAGAACTTCCATAGTCCTTATCCTTAATCTTTTATAATGCGAAAATATTAACAAAGGCAAATTTTTGCCACAGGTTTTTATGTATGAAACATTTAGCATTTAGTAGCCTTTTTATACAATTAGCAGCTTATAACTTCATCCGAAACCTAGACCCAAAATAAATGTTTTTTGATTCACAAGGAAAGTCTTTGTACCAGATACAGTAATGGTACCTTCTCATTATTAGACTTATGACATTTTCATCTTTTATATATGAGATAAGTTAATGATATCTATTTGTTCATTTTTGTCTTGCATAAAATTTTTATGTTAAAGTAACAATGTAATAAAGTCTTCCCTGCTTTTATTACATTTGTTAGGCTTTGTTAAGGAAAACCATTCCTTATTTGTATTTATAACACTGACCATTTAATGTCAATAAAGGTTTTTAAAAAAATGAGATAACATATAATACAAATAATAACAATTAAAAAACGCAGTAATAATTGTCACAATTCATATAATATTTATAAGGTCGTCTAAGAATAAACACTGAAAAATTTGAAATAAAAGTAAATGACAGGTAAACCAAATACCACAAAAAATATGTTATTACCTATCTAGTAGCTAAATAATTCATAAATAATTTTAAATGAAATGAAGTAATATCTACTTAAATAAAGTTATCCTGCACTAATATATAAGTAATACTAGAAAAGTACTCATGAATACAAACGCGATTGGAGATATGTCTAAATGTAAATCAAACAATAGAAACTAAGAGAACTAAATAACAATTAAATAAAATTCTTTTAAATCTAATAATAAAGTATCAGTAATCTGTTACGATTACTAATCGAAAAACTCCTAACCTAGTTAAATGCTAATTAACCTAATGCGAATAAACCTTAGCAAACCCCACAAAATAACAACATAATACAAAAAAATCCTTAATAATTTCTAGCAAACATTTTGAAACGTTCTAGAAAAAGGCCGTATAAGACTTTAACGTGGCCGGTTGCCACTTCGCCATATAAGGTTATTAGAAAAATAAACGTCATCGCGTTTTAAAATACAGTCTGCGCCATCTAGCGTCGTGTGCGGGTACCACCGCCAACCTTAATCCAATGAATTATATTTGACCAAATTTTAGTGAAATTAATTAATATTTTATCGTAATTTGTGTAATTTTCGAGGAGAATAAAGTTAATAGTTTGAGTAAAGTTTTTTTTCAAATAAACCAAACCAAAAGGTACTCGTTTTGATTTAATAAAAAGCTTTACGCAATTTTATAGCGTTTAATTTGGTTTACAATTTTCCTGGCGATTTACAGGATCCATGGTCACGGTCAGACTGAGGTGTTGTTCGTCTGTCAAAAGTTTTTACCCGGCCACCGTCATTTCTGCATTTTATTACTTGGCCCGTTTTACGCAAACCGAGCTTATGATATCTTGACGTCTAGCAGATGGTTGGATTGATCCAGCACATGGTCGCATGCTCCAGACTTCCTCAACCGGTGGTGCTACACGTCAGCTATGTGTTCTTTTATCCTAGTTCTAATGGATCACATTCACAATCAAGCTTGTACACTCCTAGATCTTGCAAAGGGATATTACACTTGACAGGCGGTAGAAACTGACTTATATTATTAGATGGCTTGAAAAATGTTTTGATACAAACCTTCTTGAAGATAATGCTAATCTTGTCAGTGACTTCTCTTAGGTATGGCATAACAGCAGGTACTCGCTCGACTGTGGCTGGCTTCACTCGGTCCCTGTGATTCCCCGGGGGATTTGGAGCTTGTTGTCACCAACAACAGTAGTTAACTTTGAAGGATGGTGATGGGGATGCCTTCGGTAAAAGTGGCGTTAAAAAGTTTTCGTAATATCGTTAGAATACCGACAAATCTAAATTATTCTTTTTTGATTTTTTGATAATTTATTATTTATAATTAAAGAATCTTAACATGTATTTTGTACAGATTTTAAGATTTTATACTTACGATGTTCAAATAATAATCATAAACATTGCAATGATTTAATCTAAAAGATTGTAGCGTACGTTTCGTACAAACTTACGTTAGAAATAGTTTCAACGTGGAAAATGTTAATATTTATATTTGTTCACGCGCATTTCTATGTCGCCTAACGTAGCCGCAAATTAGTTACGCAATAATCTTCCATCCCTTTATTATTACACCGCTCCTTTTTCCTTTAAATTTTCCTCACCTCGAGAAGAAAGAGGGTATAAGGCCCGCATCTGCGCCGCCATCAGACAAGTTATTTGTCCTTCCTTTTATCGCATTTCCAATCCGGCTTCATAACCACGTTGTCAGAGCCGGATTACGCACATGGTTTTTCGAACCGTATCCTCGCATCTAGTCCTTTAATAGGATCTACGAAATCGCCGTCACTCGAGCTAGTTGGTCCAATCAAAATTGGCTGACGATACTTGAGTGACCATGCGCCCGCGTAACCAATATCAATAATTATCATAAATTTTAATAATCTTCCATAATAATAATTGCTTTGACAAAGGTTGGTAGATATTACCACTTAAATAGTGTTATTGAAATGCAGATAGGAGATTAATTTCTATGATGGTTAGGGTTGATAATATCTAAGTGTTGCTATGTGTATTGGATAAAAGACATTCTCTTTTATCTAATACTCATAGCTACATTACAATACCTGATATTTTAAAGGAAAAATATAACGGTTCGTTCATAATATAAAAAGGTTATTTTGATCGTACTTTTAAATAATATTTTAGTAATATAGTTTATTTTAAAATATGCTTTATTGTAAAGAAATCTTAAATTTTATGTAAAATGGACTAGAGACTTACAAACCGCCAAAATATAATTCTATCTTTTTAACAAGGCCCTAAGCCCTGAAAGGCTTTTATAGAATTTTCAAAGTGGAGAATAAGTTTTATCTATAGGTCTGTTAAAAATTAATAATAATTTTAATGCGCATATTAAACACCCTTAACGATGCGCATTTTCGATGCTGCAATGTTTTTCCTTTAACGTAAACTTAACTAGTGCTCATAAAACTATTTATTTAATAAATTTTTCATTTAAAATCTTGATATAATCCAATGATGTATTGTTAAACTTAAATCGTATACTTAATTGCTTTTTGTTATTGTTTGGATTGACGTAACTGCTTTTTGTTATTGTTTTATTTTTTCGCATAAAAGAATTTATAGGAAAGTTATGTATATGATAAAAATCACAGAAAGAAATACTATAAAGCGATTGGACAACAATTATTGGGACTTATAAATCCGCTTTATATGAATAACCCTTAAATATATATATATATATATATATTATAATTATTAAATATAATTTCCATCAATACAAAATTATTTATATTGTGGTAATGGTGCTATTAGACATTCTATTATTGTTCGAATTTGCATTCAATCGTCAAGCAAATGAATTAATTAACATGTTTATGCATTCTGAACATTCACTTAACACATTGTACACGAGAATTAATTACGTAGTAACAAGTGCATGTAATTAAGTTATAATGTTTGATAATCTGTATTCAAAATTACAAATTATTTTATGACGATTATTTATATGGCTCTAATTACAGCGTTAGTATGTTTTAGGTGTTCTTACGGAAAGTTTTGGCTGCGTAATAGGGAGAATCAACTTCCTCCGTATCCTAGTGGTAAAGACGTGTGTATCAGAAACTGGAGGTCGTGAGATCGAATCCTACGGGGTCTGAACAAAATTTAATAATAAAGAAGTTTAATTATGCAGAACATACTTTAAGTCTGTCTCTTACTGTTTCAGCTGCGTTTGCATGTTTTTTTAATATATTGGCTCCTTTTATATACAATATACTTTTGTATTGAATGCAAATTATTAATCTCTTGTGTTATGCTCGTTTGTTATTTCATGCAATGTCAGCTGGGCTATTAAAAAAAATTGTGTTGTGTTCAAAGTTCTTGGTCTGTTTACTTTGAATACATTGCATAATACAGTCCACGTAAAAAGGTTATACCTTTGATATAGAAAAAATTTAAATCTTTGATGGTGTAGTTTCTTTTTTTGTAACTTCACAACAGCTAGCCATGTGTGCTGTCCTGTGGAAAAGTGTGTTTTTATACTATAAAATAAAATAATCATACACTAGAAACATAAATAATAAAACTTTAACATGAACTGAATTAAAATAAGTCTTTTAGAATATCCAGTCGTATAATACACAACATACTTTCTAAACTTCTACAGCAATAACTGCTGCAATATATCGGAGTTTTGATATTTAAAGCTCTGATGATGGTTTTTTAGAACCGGTAGAGTTCTTGATTAATAATTGCTTAACAGCGACGGTTAAATGATTTATTTCAGTTTTTAAGCTTAGTACGTTTGAATTTATCAAATTAGTAATCTTTGTATTGGCTTTCAATATTTATATTATTTTGGTCTTCTTTAAATAAAAACAATTAAAGATATCAGAGATTTAAAATGCGATGGCAAACATCGTACGGCAATTTCATACAAAATGGTATTAACTACCTTGACTGAAGTTTTACACAATAATCCGACAAATACACCACCTTATTTTTTAGGTAATCGAGAGATTCGTCCTCATAACCCGAGCAAATTAGCCAGTCAGTTACTAGCAGGCAAGAAGTCCAATTTTCAATGCGAAATCCAAAAATAATTTTCACTGCTTTGAAGAGCAAAAATAATTTTCTTGACTTGAGTACCAAACACAAGACTTTTCCATTTAATTTAGCATTTATGATTTCCATTTCATTGTGATTGCGTCTAAGCGTTTCTGATTTTCAATATCGCAACGTAATCAAACCTTTGAAGCAGACAATGATAATAGGTTAATACTGTTAAGCTTTGAGAAGTGTGTATAACTTAGAGCTACAAATTAATTTATATATATTGATAATGGTTTAATTAAAGTGAAATTATACAAAACTTTAAAGAAAGGCCTAGATAGGTAAATAACTTTTAAATTGCTATTGTAAGAAAACAAATTCAATGATTATAATTAAATTTTGGCATTAGTTATTATTAGTAAATACATGATACTGCATATTTGTTTAATATTTAAAGGTATATTAAAACTTAGCAATATATAATTAATAAAATATAAGTTTGTTCACCATAACGAAATATTAAAATGATTTTTCTAGCATACTTTCTAATAGACGTGATCGTTACGTCACTTTCAAAAAACAAAACGAACCAGTTACGTGAAAGGTTTCGCTTGTTTTAAAATTAGTTATTCTTATAACTAGCTGTTTTCATTCCACTACTGTGCATTCATACGTTTCCCAACTATACGGTTACTACGGTTACTGTGCAGTTAAATCAATAAATAAATTTTCTTATATACTTCGGCTTAGAATTATAAAATGTTTTATTTGTTAATTGGTGTTTACTATGAAAACTATGATTTTAATAAAATATACTTACAACTTGATATTATTGTTTCAATGACGATGATTAATATTTACTGTTTTATTACGGTTTTTATACGTAATCGTTTAATTCAATATTATATACTTGAATCATTTTTTTTGTTTGGCTATTCACACAAAAAAATATGTTCTGTTTTATTTTACATGTGATTCTAATTACTGCTGGTGTCCTAGCATCGCGACACTTCAGTTAGTTTGTATACATGTACTTATGAAAATTAAATGTGCGCAGCATACGCGCTTTTAGATTTATTGGTGTCAGCCGCCCTCGCTTACTCGGAAATCTCTCTCACTCAGCCCGTCACTAGACGCGACGACAAAAAAGTGTAAAATATAACGCTATACGTTCTACAGACTAAGGTAGCCCAAAAACGCTTTAAAAAATAAACCATATTTAGCCTCACTAGAAACTGGTTATTCAGTTTCGCATCGGGTAGCTACTTATTGTAACTAATGACGTGAAATAACGCTCACGCCTTCTTTCTTGTTTAAAAACTGAAGTAAGCTTAGTGACACGCTCATTGATGCATTCTGCAAAGTTTTGACGAGGCTTTTGAAAAGAAACCAGTTCCGAAGGGAAACATCTGCAAAATAGTTATTACATTTGGACCCATATTCAATGAAACTATATTTTTTATCATACAACAAGCCCTTATATATTTTTGTGATATTGTGATATGATTTACATCTGGTTAATATTTATAAATGATAAAATACAAAAACAAGTTTTGTCATTAAAGCCAACAACCGTGTGTTTCTTATATATAGTACAAAATAATAGTTTATTTAAGGGTAATCTGGTAAATCAATAAGTCAATCCATTTAGATTGTTAAAAGGTTGATCAAGCGAAAATTAATTAATAGAAGCCCATAAAACAAACGATTTTTTTAAAGCTTAAAAATCACTAATAAAGCAACATACATAAAAAATGGAATTACACATTTACGTCTACTCAAAGTATAACTGACCGCAATAGAAAAAAAATCACCACTTATTTTTAAAAATTATCATTTTCTAGGATCCTCTTAATTCTAGTATTGAATTTTCCAAACAGAAAAAGGCACTTCTATCTGGCACTTGAAATGAAAAATAACTACATTGTGAAAAATCACTACGTTTTGCGATTGTCATCATCAGCCTGTGCAAGTCGAGTATTGGACAAAGGCATCCCCTAATCACGAACAAATTTCTCCATTAGGGGGTTTTCGGACCGTATCTCATCATGCTGGTCAAGGCGGGTTGGTGTGTGGACCGACTTTTTACATGTACATCCAACGCATCGGATCTTACTTTTAGACAATCGGGTGATCGACCCAAATTCTCCTAACCAACCAGAAAACAACGATAATTTAAAGTTTTTTCTCCACGGGATTCGAACCAATGGCCTCTGGTTTAAAAAGCAAGGGCCAATACCGCTAGGCAACGGGGGCGGCATGCGATTAAATTTCACTATTTTTTAATCCATATTTAGACAGTACATTGTTCGATCTTTTACAAATAAATGCAATAAAAAACGGTCACTGTATGTTATTAAAAATATATTAGACATTTAAAGAGGGGCGCCTGAAATCGCAGGGCGGTTTTGTACAAAAAGTACGTCAAATCCGTTATAGTACATTAATCATCATCAGCCTTTGACAGTCCACTGCTGGATATGAGCCTCCTCTAATACACCCCTATATCCATTAGGGGTTGAGATCCATATCCACCACGCTGGTCCAGTGCGGGTTGGTGGGTGGACCGATTTTTACACGCCCATCAACGCATGGATCATCTTACTTTTCAACAATTGGGTGATCGGCCCAAATTGTCCTAACCAACAACAATAAAATATTGATTCCCACGCAGGATTCGAATCCCGACCTCAGTTTCAAGGCACACGCCTATACCACTAGGCTACGGAGGCGTTATAATACATTACTTGATTTATTAAGTCGGTCCATTTTTCTTTATCAAATTTCGCTAAGTAAATAAACAATGTACACCTTGAAAAGTACTTCGAATTTTCCTATAACCCCTAAAACTGAAACCTTTCCTTTATAATATAAAGAAACCGTCGCCGAGCCAGCAGATTAGACCTTGCTTTATAAACCGTAGGCGTGGGTTCGAACCCGCGGGAAAAACTTTGTGTTATCGTTGTTTTCGGTTGGTTAGGAAAATTTGGACCTTTTATTAACTGCTAAAAGTCGGTCCACCACCAACCCGCATTGGACCAGGGGTAGGATGATGGTCCAAAACCCCCTAATGGGTAGCAGTGTATTAGGGGAGGCCTATGTCACAGCAGTGGACTATCACAGGCTGATGATGATGATTATGTCACCCTTTATTAGAAAATCTATTGTGAGTGTTTTCCAAGTTTTATTTACCCCAATTTTATTCATTCAACAGGTAATTGAATAGAACTCCTACGATGAATATATTTAGCCCTTCCTGCAGAAATATGTACAATGTTTTTTACTTCAAAATATTCATGAGAAAAATATGGTTAGCTTATTTTCCTACATCTAAACTTAATCTAATTTAACATTGGAATAAAGCCTTTTACTTAACGTTTATTTTGATATTCAAATTTATAAAGTAATATTACAAGTATTACTTTAAAACTTTGAATATCGAAATATTACCATATTGTAACAGATTTTTATACATAAGTTTTATTAAATATAGAAATCGTAGTTGTACATAAAAGTACAGGTGATAAATGAGAAGAAAAATAAAGGATTATAAAGATCGTATAATTACAACGCTATATATTGTCGCTCTGCCGTCAATACATTAAGGAAAACTAAACAACAGGGGAAATATAATCCATTACTTTGGTTAAGTTTTTACGACTGCGCGAAAAATGAGAAATACGCCGACGGAAAGATACGGCTCGATAGCAAGTTCTAAATGGAAGTGGTGATTGGCTCCTAGCCAAACATTGAATGAAGTTGTGCACATGGACTTAGGAAGGAATTTTAAATGAATATTTAATCATTAAACAAGAAAGTATATACTTGGGAATTTTATCAACTTGTTACAATCTTTCAAACCGAGAATATTATATGTTGTAGACTTCTTAAATAAAGGGTGACGCGTGGCTTAGACTACCAACTTATAAAATCCCCTTAAAAATTCATCTAAATAAATGAGACGAAACGGCTAGTTGCCTTTTCATTATAATATTACAATAATAAAGGCTTTATTTATTACAAGAATAAACGATTTACCACTTATAACTAATTCTAAGAGTATATGGAAAATATTTGCCATAAAACTTTTCAATTTATACGGTGCAGCAAATATTTATATGAAATGAGCTTTCTAAAATATCAAAAAAGTGAAAATTTAACACAAAAATACAACCGATTTCATGTTCGAATCAAAATGTTGTGTATGATAGTTTAGTGCTAACAGTGAGTAATTTTTTTAAATCTGTAAACTTTTATCTGAACTTACACTGTAGTACTTTAAAATTTAAAAAAAAAAAAAGTAGAATTACAATACTCATTGAGCGTTATTCTTAAAACATAGATTCAAGTAGTACAATTATGTAAAACATATTGAGTACCTCCTTCTTTTGGGAAATAAGCCAAAAAGCTGCTATCTATAATATGATATGTCAATATCGAAATATTTTTTTTGCGACATAATGGTATTATCCTTTTTTATAGCACAAGGCTAAAGAAATGCGCACCGATTCGGAGCCAAAACGATAAGATCCACATCGGCTTTTTACATAATATAAATATTTATGCTTTAGAAGACTGCATACCATTTAATACGGATACGGGATACGGTTCAAAACCTCCTAATGGATAGGGGTGTATTAGGGGAGGCCTGTATCCACCAGTGGACTAGCGCAGGGTGATGATGATGATAATACCATTTAACCACTGAGTCCGTTCTCTCCGTTTAGCAACAATATATTGTATCATAAAAATCTAAATATGTACTAATGACATGATTTGTATTATATAGTATAGTTATCTCGCTATTCTCCAAAATCACCTATTTTGTTTAAACATTGGCAAGATCTGTTAGACTTACAACATTAGCAGAAAACCAAAACAGATACACCTAGGTATAATTTTACTTTGTTACAAAGAGATTGTGCGTATATTTATAAAATTGTTGGCCTATCAAACTAGTAGTACTCAGTAACTAATGCCAGTTGTGGATTGTTTGGAGCTTTTGTATCATAACATGATAAAGTGGATCGCTTTCAGGAATTGAATAATAAACACATGGTCGTTGAATGAATTTCTTTAGCCACTGTAGCACGAAGTGCTCTAATAAAATATATATTTGAGTTGTGATTGAATTTACTGTATCGACTTTTGTCTTACTAATCTGATTTATATTTGTTTATATTTATCAGAGAGATTTAATTGAACTCAACTCATGGAGCTCAAAGAAAATTTTATTATTTGGAAAATACTTCTCAGAGAGAATTAATATAAATAAAACATAAAATAATTATCAGGAAAATGTTAACATAATATTATTCTTTTGTTACACACACATACCTGATGGTGAAGAGAGGCCTTTGCTCAGCAGTGGGACATTAATTGCTAAAAGAACCGTGTCACGTAGAAAAAAAACTGTAGATTGTCTGTGTGAATTTTATTTGTGAGACACTTTTGTTTTATCGTTGTTTTCTACCTGGTCATATAATTTCGTGAAAAAAAGACGAATAGACGTGTTTAAAATATCTAAAGAAGCGTCATCATCATTATTATCAGCCTGTGCTGATAATAATGATGATGATGAGTGGTCTAATACAGATTAGACCACTGCCATAAGGCATAGGCCTCCCCTAATGCACGATTTCTTCGTTAGGGAATATTTTGGACCCTACCCCACAACGCTTGTCCAATGCGAGTTGGTGGAATTCAAACCCACGATCTCCGGTTTTTTAAGCAAAGACGAATTCTGTATATCAGTCAAAATATAATTTATATTTAAGAATGTTCCCACGTTCTCCTATGCCTTCTTAAGCCTATGGATGTAAAATGTAAAAGAAAAATGTACTAAAGTTCAATATTAAGCAATATATTTTAGCTACGTCTACAGGAATCCGACTAATACCCACATAAACCGTTGAACGGTTCGCAGTTAAACAAGATTTAAGTAGCCACCCGGGGAAAATAACTTATTGAAAAATGGCCCAACTGCGGCTATACAGACGTGAATACACCTAAGAATAAAAACTGTATATAAATACTCATTTTACATGAATATTCTTTTTTTTCTCTACTTTTAAGCTACTACTTTTTAAGCAAATTTGCTACATTACATATATAAATACAAATGTTCTTTTGTAAATGTTTTTCCAAAGAATTTTTAAGGATTTACTTTAACTTCAATTTGTGAAGATTTTATTGGGCTATTTAACCCTTAAATATACTAGGTAAACAAAAACATTCCTTTTAATTTTTGTTAAATATATAATATATGTAACTAAACAGGCTTTATTTGTATTCTCTCTCTCTCACTGGTCCTTTCCTCCCCTTCACGAAAGCTGCCTGCTTCTCTGGTATCAGTCTGCGCAAAAAGTAGTTAAGACGTCGATATATTATATAGAAGTAAACCGTACTTGCATTAGATAATAACGCTACAGTTCTGTAATTTTCAGTTTTTTAAAGAACCTTTCTTATGTAAGAGTATATATACTGATTCCTTTCAATCATCCGGCCAACTTTCAGTATTCCAGATAGTATTAGACATTTTGGCTATGGCCCCTGTGCCTTTTTTCGCCTTTAATAGCATCCATCATATATTATTGGCCTCAATAGGCTCTCCCGTATCACATAATTACGCGCTGTAGTTTTTCTAGCGCTCTAACACTTGCGCCACATATGTGAGCAGATCCCCGTCTTGATGTTTGATAACACAAGGTCTTGATTTCTGTGTTCCAGTCAATTCTTTCACCTTCTGATAAAGTTATGAGGATTCGTTATTTAGACAGTGGTGTTCAAGTTCCAGACAGTTTTTTTTAAGCATATCACTGTTTTTGTGCAGTTGAACATATACAGTTATCCTCTATCCGGCGTCTCACAAGAATGATTTTTATTTGTAGTAATAAAATTTATTTTCACGCTAAATGCTTTCTGCAACAAATTATTTTTTACAATAATTTCAAAAACAACTGTAAGTCAAAATATACATAATTGCTTTTTTCAACCTCATACAAGGACTACAGAAACGCTTTTACACTCTTCTGTAACCCCATAGCCCCCTCGCAGATTTTACTTCAGGGTATTAAAACTAGAGGCACCTTTGTTGCTTATGACCCGTAAATGTAAACAGTAGAAATTTCTTATCTAGGAATAACCAGTTCTAGAAAAATTAGATCCATGAAAGGTAAAATCTCAAAGCACCTAACGGTGACTTAGATAATCAGCTATGACACCAGCCCTGCTTCATCTGTGGAAGGGAGAGTTGTCAATCGCAATATACAAAATAGCTTCTATCCGCCGAGTCGACGAGGATAGGGTGAGCAGCTAACTTACGATTTACTTACACTAAAGTTTTAAACCAAGTGCTAGGGGTGTGCTAGTTACATTTTATTTAGAACCCGATCGAAACCATTGGTTTATGTAAAAGGAGATATTTTAAAATCCAGCTCTATATTTTTTAATTAAAATTGATCGTTATATTAGTTTTATATTTTCAAACTTAACATTATCTGTTGTAAATTACTGGTAGCACCAGTAATTTAGGTCCTCATTTTTACAGGAGACCGTCTGGGTGGGTACCACCACGGTGCCTATTTCTACCGCAAAGCAGTGGTTTAAAAACACTACTATGTTCCAGTTTGAAGGGCACCGTAGCCAGTGTATTTACTGGGTAAATAAGACTTAACATCCTGTGTCTCACGGTAGGCAGCGCGTTGGTGATAGCAGTATTGCCAATATTTATGGGCGTTGGTGACTACTTTCCATCAGGTCGGCTGACTGCTCATTTGCCAGCGCAGGCAATGAAATTATCGTAAAAATTTAAAGAATTAAAAGTAAAATAGATAGAGTATCACAAGCTGTGGAATTTATTACACATACTGATATGGGCGTTTTAAAGTAATAATGTCATCGGTATACCTTTGATGTGTATCGTAAAAGCCGACCTAGTTTAAACAATAAAGGAATAAAATAATTAATTATTCTCATATCTTATTTAAATATTTCTGACCGTTATAAGTCAGCACAACTTGGGTAAAAAACAAATGTAAATTCTTGAAATATTTTCTGCCTAAAATACGTAATATCCTAGCTGATATAAATAAAATAACAACATATGTCATTACTATTCAAATTTTACTTTACCAGCAAATTGCATTTAGATTATATGTATTGACTTTTATTAAAAGAAAAAATTGTCTTAGAGCTCAAAAATTACATTCTAAGGGCAAACAAAGCTTTAAATTTCAAAAATACAAAAATTTCTAGCATTTTTAAGCTACATTTCAACACAATATTTTAAATGATGATAAATATTTTTTTTAAATTCAGACTATACACTTTTTACTTGATTTTATTTGCGGAAATGAAATTAACATTACCATGATATTAATACATGTATAAGAGCAAACAAAGCTAACATTGAAACAACGCACTTAAAGAGCTGGTTTATAAGTTACAAACTAAGTAGATTAAAATAACAGAATACAGCTGTAGTATGATAGGAGGAAAAAAAATAGTGAAAGTTACCTTCATTACTTACAGCTATTACGGAGCTCTTTTGAGATAGACCAAAATGTGTATTATGAGCCTGGTTTCGTATAAAAATATGCTTATGGTCAATATTTCTTTTTATACATGTATTTGCTATGTTACGATAATTCTAATATTGTAATAAAATATTTTAGTATATATTTCACTTGTCACGTTGTATATCCTAGATGGACTCCTAAACTACTTAACCAATTTTAAAAATATTTGCGCGCCGGCTGTTTTTTAGTCAAACTTGATCGAAAGAATAGTTGAAAAATGTATTTAAAATAGCAGTATTTTTTGTTGCGAATTATTTTTATAACTGTTCTTTTAACTGCAACAAGTGTTCGAAAAAAGTTGCTACATCACTATCAGCTCTAATTTTATGATATTTAATTTTCAAATTTAATTTATTGTTACGTTATGTGACTTTCCGGTTTCATTATTTATTATATTCAAGGTCATTTTCATTTCATTAGATGAATTTTTAGTATGCAGGGATTTGGCCAATTAACACACTTTTCAAAATATTTTTGAATAATTCCTAACGTATATTACAAAATATTTCAATGAGAAAAAATTAAAGGAAAAAAGGAGGACAGACAAAAGGAGCGGTAGTAAGAAAAGGATGCTGAGTTTGGCGCCATAAAAATGCGCGCTAAAACACATTGTTTGTTATTATTTTAAGATTCTATATTTTTTTTTTTTTTTTTTTTTTATGGCATAGCGCAGCAGACGAGCAGTCAGCCACCTGATAGGAAGTGGTCACCACCCATAGACGTTGGCAATACCAGTGGTATCACCGAGCGCTGCCTACCGTGAGACATAGGGTGTTAAGTCTTGTTTACGCCAGTAAATACGCTGGCTACGGTGCCCTTCAAACCGAAACGCAGAAGTGTTTAACACTACTGCTTCGCAGCAGAAATAGGCACCGCGTGGTCCACCCAGACGGTCTCCTGTAAACAGGGGACCTACCTCCGGTAAGGGGACCTACCTCCGGTGCAGGGACCTACCTCCGGTACAGGGACCTACCTCCGGTCAGGGACCTACCTCCGGTAAGGTATATCCGGTAATATAAATGAATTCATTATATAGTTTTGGATCGGTATAATTTTTACTTAAAATTAATTGGCCAGAGATAGTCTCCATTGTCTCTAAATTTAATTTAAATTTATTGGAATAGATTCCAAATTTTGACAAGTCATGCTATATCCCGGCTCAATAGAGCCAGATAATTAATTAGCCAATACTTGGCTGTGTTATTAGAAATGCAATAATATAACAAGCTAATTGTTTTATAAATAAAAATTGGATAAGTAAATTATTTATTCAATTTAGGCTCTACTGAGCACTTATGAACGTCAAAAATTATCCATTTACCACCGGTTCACAATCTTAGAGCCTTCCAGAGAAGAACCGGTAAGAAACTCTGCGGTCTTTTTTTTTTAAATATTAGTATTTATGAAATTTTACCAATACATTTTTTTTTCAGTTACCAGCGGATTTTCATGTGCACAATATAAACTACTTCCACACATCTTGGTCCACAATATAATTAATAACAGAATAGTAGGCTTTTTCTATAAGCGTTGTTCTGACAACTTTACGAAAGCTCGAATCATTCATTTGCGATTGGTAGGCATTTAATTTATTATACAATCTTACACTATTATACATGAAAGAATTTTTAGTTCGGGTCAGTCTAAATCTGGGTAGCTCTAGGGGCTCAATTCGACCCCTGCGCGACTCTTTTTAGCAAACGTATGAATATTTTGACGCGCGTACATAATATTTTCAAATATGCTTAGCCAGGCTTAAAATTTCAGTTTTATTAAAAACATTACGTAAAGATTCCCATGACCCAAAATTGTAGATTGCAAAGAAGTCGTCGCTTCGAGATCACAGTTTCTCTCAGGTTGCTTTTACAGCCGGTTATACGCGTCGCACCTGGCACGCCCAGAGCCGGAAGAAGTGGATTCTCGAGTCACTCTTACTCGCCATTCGATTGTGTTAAGCAAATATCGGTCTTTTTGTGCTGTGGTACAGCGGGTCCTGCCATTCCCTTGTCTGCGGCGGTTGGATCTTGCCAAACAATGACACTTTGACTGTACTCGACGTATATCACTGGCTCCGGCCCTCATCAGGCATTTTTACTATTCTAGTACATTATTCTTTTGTAAGCAACATTATAACAGCTTTACGATTTTTATTATAGTGATGTTGTTTACACACATTTTAAGTTTACAGGATAGAACAAACTATAGATAAACTGATAAATAAAATTGAAGTTCCTTTTTGAAATTGTTATTTTTAAACTTTTGATGACCTAATTTGATAACAACCAAAACGGGTTCAGATTAATATATGCAAGAGTTTTTATTTCAATATAGTGACTGCTTAGTCAAATAGTAAAAGTCAAATCGTAATACAATTTACATTTTCAATCTTAAAATATTTTAAACTATCAATTATTATTTCACATAATTATTATCAACGATATTTATTCATTTATTAAACAAAATTTTATAATACCAATTCAACGTACATACTTCTTGCTATTGCTGCCTATATCTTTAGTTAAAAAGTTTTTCAAAAGCATGTCTAAAAGTTTTATTGCTTTGCAATTGAGAGCTCCGAGACTAATTAAAGGCGCATAGTTTTGTTAATTGAATAACTTGCTCAAATATCCCTAGCGTAAATTTTGGCTTATTAAAACCTACAGCTTTGAATATAGTTATGATTGAAACATACGGTTAAGATTAATTATTATGACAAGAAAATAGTATGTTACAGTCAGTATATGTATCCATGATAATATAAAGTATTGTATGAAAACATTATCAAATGTAAGTATAGGATTTAACTTTTATAATTTTTATATCAAAAATATAGATGTGTTTTACACTAATGGAAGCAAATTAGACATTTCGTTTAATAAAAATTGCACAATGAGTTGTGAGTTACTACTGCACTCTATTAATTACTGACAAATCGAGTTGTTACAGGTACTAGTTTTCATTGTTTTTTAAGTCATAAATTATGATACATGGCCCTAATATAGACATAATTCGTTAAACATTTTAAATATTTTTTAAAATGTTAATTTAGGGCTTCGACTTAAGTTTGTCATTTCTGGAGAGTTACTAAGCCGTACTATCTTCCGACCGACTTTGAACAGTATATATAGCCGTATTGCGCAATATAAGCGGGAGACAGTGTGCCTTCTACAAAAGTCAAAAGCGTAGATCGCGAAACGTTCTTCTCGACCCGGACGAGGAAGGGGTCGCTGAGACTCCGGACCCAACGGGGGTCCCGACATCAGACCCTACACGCCACACGAGTAGGGATAGCACACATTCGCCTGTAGTTCGCCCTCGCTTACGAGCACAGCGACACACACACACCGCGTATACTAGATACACCCGCGTTCCAGGGCGGTTCTCACCGCCCCCAGCAATCGATTAATACAGTCGCCAGACCGTTGGCGTCCCGGTTCGTAAACCGATCGTCGACGATCCTTAGGAGACATTAACTAATGCCTAACTCACGTACCTTCTGTACGTGTGGCCTCCATTTTTACAAAAAATGTGGGCCACCTAATTCGTGGGGACGGGAGCTTCTCGCGAACTCTGTATTAAATGAAGCTTACTAAAGACATGACTCTGGAAGCATAACTTCAAGGATAAAAAAAAAAGCCTCCTACAACGAACTTCCCACGCGATTTCTAATATCTTTTAAGATATTTATTAAAAAAAAATATTTATGACACTTTTATGCACACAGAATATTTTTTTAAAATACTTAAACTTTTAAATGCACTAGGAGCGGCGCAACGAGGTAATATAAAAATATAAATAAAACAAGTGAAATTATAACCGAACAAGTTAAATTTGAACAAATTACAAAAATTTATGACGGACTTTAAACAGTACATAACCATTTTATGCAATACCAGCGAGTAACAAAGTGAAATTGCCCCGTGATTTCTGCACCCGCATTTGAAATGTCTCATAACTTTTGAGATATTCATTTAATCGAAATGTCGTATATGACATGTTTTATGCTAATAGAATTTCATTTTTTTTAATGTATTATCTTTCATGTACATTTTCACTTTATTATCTTTAAACATGCCTAACTGCAATTTTAAAAATAAAATAAAACGGTTATTGTGCTTTATTCTTAAAACATAGATATATGCGCTCACGGACTCTATTATAAACAGTTTAATAAATAGAATTACGTAGAACATACTCTTAGTCTGTCTCATACGGTTTTGGCAGCGTTTGTAATTACTCGTTCAATTATAAAAAATAAAAATCTTTCCAATTTATAATATTAGTACAGATTATATAGTTAATAAACATTTAATAAATATTTATGTTAAAATTATTAAAATGTTATAGTACGTATTGAAATTTATATTAAATTGTAGTGGTACTACAATTCGATATAAATGCAAATGACGACCATTAAATCTGTATCGAAACCTCCGTTTGGTTTGCTTTTAAGCAATTGAGCTATTTTTGTATAGAATCTTTACAATAAGAATACGAAGAAGAAGAATAGGACGTATTAGCCATTGAATTCTAAAAGTGCCTTCGCGTCTCATAAGCGTCAAATTAAGTCAGCTTAGCACTTTGCAAACAGCGAACCTGCCAATTTTTTAAACTAGTTTTTTCTTTAATTTCACAATTATTACATGAGGTTTTATTTTATCAAAAAAAGAAGTTTCAGAATTTATAAGCTATAGGATTTTATTTTCTTGTTAGTTTATTTTAGCACACGTTGTTATTTTTTTGTTCTTATAATTTGATGACGTTTTGACGTAAAAAATGCTAGTTCTTAATTATTACTGTTAATCTTTAAGGATTCGAAGAGCTCGAAGGGACAGCACAAAGTACTGATTAAAATACAGGTGACACAATTTATAAGCAGTATTGAATTTTATTAACTTTATTAATTTTTATCATTTCGATTATCATCCATGATATTTTATTAGACCACACTTTTACTTACGTTCCTCAAAATTTGTCTACGAGTTTATATACAAATATCAACTGCTGTTCGTTAGTCTTGCTAAAACTCAAAAACGGCTTTACCGATTTGACTAATCTTGGGATTTTTTACGCAAATTGTTTAATCTTAAACAAAAGTTTAGATTTTTTATTTATTGTTGGTAGTATGAGGTACAACATAAACATGAACGAGCATTTCAAAGGAAATTGAAGTCATTACATTATTATTACTTCTTCATCATCAGCCTTTTAGTCCACTGAACGTAGGCCTTCCCTTATGCACGCCTTTTAACTTAGGAAGTTTTTTGAACGTATCACACTTCGCTGGTCCAATGCGGGTCGGAGAGTTGACCGACTTCTCATATGCCCATCCGACGCATGGATCATGTTACATTTCAGAAAATTGGGTGGTTGGCCCAAATTGACCTAACCGACCAGAAAACAACGATAACACAAAGTTGTTTTCCCGCAGCATCCGAACCCACGACCTCCCGTTTAGTAAGCAAGGTCCAACGCCGCTGGAACACGGCTGCAGTTTTAATAATAATATTTAAATTTCCTATTATTGTACCAATAATAATAAATTAACAAATTTTCATATATATATTGTATCAATAGCCAACATTTTTTTAATATTAATCTACTTTTAAGTGAAATATATTTAAGTTTTTCTAATTATTATATTATCTTTATACAGTTTTATATAGCAATTAGTATTTGCTTATAAATTAACATTTTAAGTTATAAGTAACAAATGGAAATATTAATTTTATAGGTTTCTCTTTGTATTAATATCACTATTTAAATGTTCATTACATACATTTTTAACATTAAGGATGTTAAAAACTTGTACTTATTCTAATTATCTATCTTTGTATAATTGCAAAAATAAGTTACCCTACAAAAGCATTTATGTTAAAAGTATTTTTGAATTTTCTAAAACTGCAAAAATATCTTACCTTCTGTGAATATATATTTTAGTAGCAACTGTTTTTAAGTTATTTATTATTTTTAAATACATTAAATAATTTATCGTTTTAATATTGTCAAATTTAAAAAAATTTCTTTAGTTTGTCTATAATAATTATTATTTTTGGTTTAATGAAACGTAAGAATAACTATGATATAAACGACGACAACACGACGCTTTTCATAACAAAGGAATCAGAAATATCACTTGAGCTACAGCTTAAAACCTGATAAGGTGTCTTTAAAAGCAATAATATTTTTTTAACATACCCACTCATCCGTTACTTTTTCAACCTTAAGGGGCTAACAAAGGCTAGCGATGTATGCAATGTATGTGTAATTGAAATTATTATGGTTGGTTTTTAATTAAAAGTAATTGATTTAAGTGTAACAAAAAATATCATAACAATTTATGTAATTCGAGAACTTTCTACGATATTTGTTATAACGTCTAAGGCCTTATTCATATTTAAGTACATGTGACTTATTTTCTTGCTGCAGGCAATTTTTATATTCGTACTACAAACAAGAATATATAAAATATTTAGATACAAATTTCTTTCTTCTTATTCGGTACCTCTTTACAGAGCAGTCGTAGCCATTATGTCTACGTAGGGTTCTGAGAGGCTCGTTGGACTATACGTCGCCACTCGTCTCGCAGAGCTGTTTTTCTTGAGCATTTGTTAACAGTGCTTGACAGACTGAGCTTTTATCTGGTCGGTCCATCTCATCGGCGGTCTTCCTTTAGCTCTGACACCTTCCACTCTTCCCTTGAACAACGGAGGCGCTCTATGGAGGTTCCGTCTCGTCGAGACACCGTCCGAAGAAATTGAGGATGCGGGACCTAACAACAGACAGCAGACGTTCTTTAATTCCGAGCTCCTCAAGGATCGATGTGTTGGTTCGAAATTCTGTCCATGATACACCAAGCATCCGTCGCCAGCACCACATCTCAGTGCGTTCACTTTTGCTCTTCAGTTGCTCTTAGGGTCCATGTCAAAACAAATTTCTAGTACATCACAATTCACAGTCTCTACAACTTCCAGTTAAGTGTATTGTGCGAAATTAACTTTGTTAATCGGGCAAACTGTTGCTTATAGACACACTCAATTTTAATAGCTAATCAAATTAAACAGTTTAATTGGTCTTCAAGTTAGTTTTTACAATCATAAATGTCTTTTGTCATTCTACTTTACAGGAAGCCTTCACAATTATGTGGAGCAGTTAATCGGATTGTATATTTTATTTTTATCAAATCCTGACTCGACCATTGAGTTAAGCTTAAAATTATAAATGGGCCAATGAGCCTCTTCAAAATAAAAGTTGCAAAAAAAATTAAAAGTTTTTTTAAGGATTTATGTTAATTAGTTATTTAAAACATTAAAAGGGACACAAAACAGTAATCCAACTAAATTACTGCATTTAAAAGAAATGAAACATCAAAAAATTATAACTCATAACGAGATTGCTGCAGGCGTTCATTGCGTAATTAGCATTAATTGACTTTACGAGAAAAGGTGCTAATGAAGCTCCAGCTGCACATAGCTGAAGTTATAAAACAGATATTTAGCATCCAGCGTATAATCTCTACAAATATACTTGTTTAATATTCCACAACTTATAAAAAATGCGAAATGTTTTTTAGTTAAGGTAAACATATTCCTGCTGCTCTTGTCAGTGGAATAACAGAAACATGTTATATAACTTTGTTATATGTGACGATCATAAAACAAAGTATAACTATTATACGGCCTTAAATAAAATATTTTTAAGCTCCGCTAATTCTGTTCGCGCGCATTTCTATGTCGCCTAACACAGCCGCAAATTTGTTACGCAATAATCTTCCTTCCCCCTCTTATTATAACGCTCCTTTCACCTCCCTCGTTTTCCTTTCATATTTCCTTATCTCACGATTAGAAGAGAGTATAAGGTGAAAACTTGAAGCGCCCGGG